>OZ014522.1:541622745-542032745 GCA_963966055.1 Lathyrus aphaca | reverse complement strand
TTCCGGAAAAATTCTTGCTACATTATAAAAGACAAATGAAAAAGATGGACATTATAATATATAAAAAACATATATACACAGAAGCATACAGAGTCTATTCGGGACTCTTCCATACAGATTGTCGATGTGATATATAGGCTTCTAAATACACAGAAAAGAAAACACATAGCACTGTGTAACCAAGCTTATGATGCACAGACAATAGACATTAGTAATATGCATTGGGCTTATAATAAAACTGGAAATTAACAAGATAATTGTCATCAAAATGGCATATGCCCCATGTGCTATGCCATACAAAGCTGTGACATAACAGACAATATCTTCAGGAAAAGCGACTCATAGCCTAACAAACAATTACGGAAAAACACCCCACCTTATATTTTCTATGATAACTGGTTAAGAACTTCATCCATATGTTTTTATAGATAAGAATTTCTTACAGTACAAAAATCAACATCTTATGCAAAGAAATCTAGAATTATTTAGTCAAAGATCACTTACATTACATACCATACCACCACATAAAGTTAACTGAAAACTTTACTGTATTCATTTAATGCCTTTTATGCAAAGATCATAAAGTGGGTTTGACAATACATGAGCAATAAGATAAAAAAAATATAAATAAATAAAAAAAGGTCATATCCTAGGTTTACCATACGACTCACCATGTCATACTCAAAATATAAACTTGAATGACTAAAAGATCAATAGCAACAGCGAGACAGCAACAAATTAAGTAAAGTGTATGATATGAAGACAAAGTATGCACAAATACCCAAAGTTAATGGCAGCTTACATTACTTGATAGTAGCTCAGCTATTCGTATTTGATCTGAAATGCTGCTGTCAACAACGGTCTGCAAACAGAAAAGGAAAACCAATCAAAATAATTTTGAAGTTTCATGAATAAAAGCAAACTGATACTAACCCAAAAACAAAAAATCTTAAATATGGAGTACAGTATTCAAATTAATGGCATTCCACATATGTTGTATTACACTCAACAGTACCAAGAATTTATGATTTTTATTGGATAAGAATGAAGAGAAATCAATATCTCAGAAGCACTAACAAGGTGAGAATGAAACTTCGGTTTATTAGATGAAAATGAACACAAAATCAGTATACACAAAAACCATTAAATTACATCTGTACATGGCAAGGTTCAGGTATCATCACAAATAAGTTTACATTAACACTTCTACGTTCCAAATGTGCAGCATCACTAACAATAATTTTTATAACACCATGCTCTAGATGTCCTCTTCGGCATGAATGGATGTTAACATTGCATATCATCTATGACTAAGCACTCCATATAATGACTTGAAATGTCCTTCCCTTTGAGTTAGCTTTTTGGGGGCGTTGTTGATGACAGATTGTGGTCCATGGCGGAGGAGCCAAAATCCTTCCATACCAGATGTTTTGTGGCGCCGTTATAGCGAAAAAGCCCACAATATCGGCTGATATTTATCATTGCGGTAAGCCCAAAAACCACCAAGAATATTTGCCATAGCGGATGGCTGAAGACATAATATCCAATAGATTCTAGTCATACTCACATTACAAGGTGAGTGGGTAGTACATTATTCAGGTTTTCAGCCCGTAGGGCTCAAATATGAGGGTGTCAAATACTAAAACATTCACATGTTTTGACCCAGAAAGCGCCGGCTATATATTATTATCATATTATGGTAGTTGTTTACTTGGTTTGTGAAAGCAAGATAATCTAATATAGAGATTCGGTCTCAAATTCAGAGAGATTGAAGAAATCCACTTAAAATGCAAGAGACTACTTCACTTATATAATTATACTGTTTTCCTCATCAAGTATAGAAGCTAAAATCTGAGCCAATTCTCATTTTTAACCTATTCTAAGATAACAATGAATAGAGATTGCTTCAACAGCATCCCCTAGCTAGCTTCATGAATTTTCAACACAAGGTCCAACGTAGAATATTGTTAGCAATACTCTCAGATCAATCAACCAAAACTGAAATCATTAACAACTGCATGTGTCGTGAGATTTAAATTGCTAAACCAACCAACATTATTTATCCAGAAAGAAATGTTAAGGGCATAACTATTAACAACTACAGATGGAACCAGTGAAAAGTAAAAGGAAATATTCACCACATGAGATAGATCAGAGTGTCAGTGGTTCAAATTTGGGAGGTGGGTAGTTTGTTACACAAATCTTTAATTTTAAGGGAACTCGCTCCTAAAGTAACTAACCAGTTAGGACAATGTACTCTAGAAAGAAAACAAGTACATCTAAAACATATCCTCTCATAGAGATTGATAGAAGAACATAATACTCCTCTTTGCTTAGCTGGCAGTTTGTTAGGCGAGTAATAATTCAATTAGAAGCAGTTGCAGGCTTGGAGCTGTTGGTAACCACCTTCATCTAACAGGGTCACTATATACATGTACTGTATATAATTTCCATAATGATATTCACATCAATTTCTTCCTTCATCCGTCTGAGTTATAATTCAATTAGAAGCAAATGCAAACGTCGGTAACTGCCTTCATCTAACAGTGTCGCTGTATATACATGTACTATATATAACTTTCGTAATGTCAGTACACAAATATACAGATCAGTTTCTCCCTTCATTTTTCTTAGTTTCTGAAACTCTTTGAGGGAGTTTTTAAATTTTATAATTGATATTTAAGTTAGGCTGGGAAATATCTTCTGAGGTATGCATTGCAGACCATGTTAATGGATTGTATAGGAGTAAAGGGGGAGAGAGAAATATTGCTACTACTAAAATGTTGGTTGAGAAATCAGGTCTCTCCAGGAACAAACGAAAGTTTAGTTTGAGAAAATACCAAAATGTATGGTAGGCTAAAAGCAACCAAAACAACAGTCTTAATCTGACTAAAATAATTATTGGAAATGAAGAGACAGATTGAAGAGAGATATGATGGACATGTAAGTTAATGTTATAAATCCACAAAAATAAGCAGGAAGGTTAAAGCAATAAACAACCTTAAGAATCAAAGGGAGTGTTGATAGTTCGACAGCAGGCAATTCCTTCAACTCACTGTTAGTGCTCTGAAATGTCTCACCTGATAAATAACAACAGAAAAATACAGCCACAACAGCCGGACATAGGATAGAAATAGTAAATAATCTGATTTGGCAAATAAAGCAAAAGCAATGGTAAAACACTAAAGTAACAATTTGTTTTGACAAATATTTCACCTAACATTTTTGGTCCAAGAAGAAACGGTATTAAATAATATGCAAACATAAAAGAGTCCTTTTTGGAAGACACAAAAAGGCACATCCTACCGACAGAGGTAATAATGAGATTAAAATCGACGTCACTTACTATTTAAAGTACTGAAATGCATATTCCTCTGGACATTGCAAATATGGTCCCTGAAAGAAACAACCATAGTAATTAAGCTCAATCCACAGCATCCACAAACAAAACCCCAAGAAAAAAAGTTAAAAATCACTAGTTATTCTCAGTTACCATATGTAAGAGCATCCGCTAGGCTCTTGAAAGCTAAGCGCCAGTTCTGTGGCATATTCTGGGTCCCTCCATGAGATTATTGAATCTGAGCAAAAGCATCCAGCAAAAATATAAATGCAATGAACTATAAATATCCACATGAGTAGATGAACTGCAATGCCCGTTATTGATGTGTGTGTGTGTGTGTGTAATGTATAGATAGAGTGTACAAAGTTGTTCATTACCTTCTTGCTTCCTATAAATATCATCAGAACTGACACGATGCAAGAGTATGGTCTCATTGTCTTCTTCATCATAAACATATAAGCCCAGATCCTCCGATCTCTGCATTATAAGATATATAATATTTTATATAGTTTGAATGCAGGTAATTTCAAGGTTTGTCCATTTGAAAAATTAAAGCCATCTATAGTAAATGATATTAATATAAGTTTGTATGAAGTAATATGTACATTCAATATCAACTCTTTTTTTTTTGTGAAGAATCTACTCTTTTGAGTAATATGAAGTATCAACCACGCTGATTTGGCCACATTGGGAAAAGGGGGGTGCAATAATAAGAAGAAAGAAGTGACCATCAGTAAAATTAATACACTCACTAGACTCTAAGGAGAAAATGATTTAATAACAAGTATTGTAAATTCATCATTCAAAGGACAGAAATATAGAGCAGTTTAGTTCTACGGTTGGCATAAATCAAATGGCATCACTATTTGGTGGGTTTCATCATAAACTTATTAACCAAGTCATTATGTCACATATGAAAGTGCATGAAAAAGAATTACAAACCTCCAAATAATCAATAGTTACATGCCCAGTACCCTGGTCATCCCATTTTCCATCTTCATTCAGACGGTACACCTTGACCCGCTGAAATCCCATTAGAAAAGAGATAAGTAAAAAGTATTCTAAAAGTATTCTTTGATATAAGCCTCTCAACCACAGAAAATAATCAATTATATATACCTATCAACCACTGACAATAGCAATATAGAACTAATAAAAACACATTCCATGTAAAATTATATATGCCTAAAATCGTATCACTATTGGGGGAGGGGAATCGTATCACTATTGGGGGAGGGGAATGCAAACAGACTAACTGCTCACTCTTGTGAAAACAGCTGAAACTTAAACCATAATGACTTTGTTAAGCCATTTTTTTCTTTTTTACTTCAAAAAAAAAAAAAAAAACTAAAGGGAAGGGGAAAATCTAGCAGTTGTAAACAAAAACAGAACAGAAAAGGAGAAAAGATCATATGAGACAAATTAAACAAGAATGTCCTAACTTCTCTTACACAATTATAGGTGGAAATAAAATCAGGAGTACAAAACACAGAAAAATATATAAACAGAATTTACATGACAAAAATAATTAAGTTGTTCCTACGCTCACAGTAATTGATGGTCATGAAAACTGAAAAACAGAACTAAAATAATTAAGTTGTTCCTACGCTCACAGTAATTGATGGTCAAGAAAACTGAAAAACAGAACTAAAATTATCATGTATTCTCAGCACAATTATTCCGGTCCCTTCTCTCTCAGTTATGAATACAGAACCTGTAATGAGGGAATATTTACACCAGATAGGATAACTACTACCCTTACTTGTAAGATTGAGATCCATAAACCTAAATTTAAGCATTAGAAACCCCTACATATTTACTGATATTATAGAGAAAGTGCTTATTGCTTAGTGCCATATTGCTTTACGTTTCAAGTGTTCTAGACGTACGTTTTTTCAACACTCCAATTTTTGCCTTGGAATCTGTTGCAGTCATGTTGGCTTGGCCAAAAGTTTACCCAAATATACACTTAGTATTGAATAGAACACAACTCTCGGATGAAAGAGACAAATTCTGAAATATGTTTATAAAAATTGCCAATCCACACCTTCCTAATCAGTTTTGTAAGAATTAGTGTTGTCAATTGCAAATAGCAGAAATAGTGGATAGTTAAGATTCTGCCATGCAATAGTGCTATGGCACCGCTAACATTTTGTACTAAATAGTGTATCGCAGAACAATATTGATTTCTCCAAATTCCTCTATATGCTATAGTTGTATAGCACCGTTATAGCGGCTGTTTAATAACATAAGAATTAGTTACTGGTTAGGCCCAATAAAAAGACCAAATATGGCGTCAAAGCCTATCAATTTAATTCACCTACTATTTATATTAACGCACCAAGCTCAATATTGAATGTGAGGGATGGGTGTATTGTTGAGAAAAACCCAAGTGTCACATAGAAAAGAGATAGTAAGGCCTAAAATGAGTTTGTTTATAGAATGGCACAAAACCCCTCAACTTGTTACAAGCCAGCCTTACAAGGATGAGTAAGCATGATATAAGAATATAATAACTACTTAGTTACAATGTGTGAATTTTGATTATTGATAATTGCTTGATAAATGGTTAAAACCAATAATTGAACCAGCCTACACAGGAAATAAGGACATTAAAGAAAGTTGTGACAAATGCAGGCAAAAAGTAAATTTTAGTCCTCAAGAGTGCTGGGATGTTGCCCAACACGCTGCATACAGGGGCAGGTCAATTAAGGACAATCAATAACACAAGACATTATGTTATTTAAGTTATTGGATAATATAACATGATACTTACCCAAAAAAAAAAAAAACAAGAAAACAAAATGATGTGTAAATGTAGTGACCACCAAGCCTTACAGCATGGGAAGACTAAAAGTTGAACAATAACTAGTGCATCCCGAATCTTAACAGTATCAGGTAAAAGTTTCAAAAAGAGAAAACATTGAGTATTATCCAACCAAACTGCAGCTGAAGTCTTGGGAACAGGCATCAAGAAATTCATCCATAGCTCAAACAGCACTGTTAATCTAAAATTCACAATAACATTACAGTGCAACTGGATCCTTGTCTAATTGCTAAATACAAAAGAGCATGAGCCTAGCTCCTGATAGCCTCAAAGTGGATGACGAGGCCTGAAGGTAATGACAGAACTTTTGCCCTTCAGTTCAGTATTGAACTATATAAAAATCCAGGGGATAATCTCCACGGAATTAAATGCATTCATTACAACAATAAGCATATTAATCTATGCCCTGGATTCTATGGTGCAAGTGTATAAATACAATTTCCATTCAAGCTTTCAAAGAAACTATTAGGCCTACTATAAAGAATAGCCTCACTATGAACGTTTACGGCAGAAAGAATTAAAACAAATTAGACAAGAACGGGCCTAATGATCTTGCCCTTAGGCAAGGAATAGAAGGTGGCGCAGAAAGTGAGTAGAGAGGGGAGAAACAAATAACAAGTCGTACATGTGGAGGTAGGGGATTTGGAGAGAGAGAATGGGATATTTGAAGGAATGATAATCAAGTGTACACGTGTGGAGGGAATGCAGACAAATAGGCATTACTAGAATTGTGATGTGTTGGAAATTTCGCTTACGTTGTGGTCCACCCCTAGCTACCTAATTGCAGCATTTGGAAACTCTTCCACACAGCCACCAAAACCTTCATGTGTAGCATGTGCAGGGGTGGATTTAGTCCAACATTATAAGGCTTGTGTAGTGATCATAAAGTTTGGGCAGCCATCATCTTACAAGCCAATTTTGTAAGGTTGAGTTCGATCGAAACCAAATTTCAAGACAAGGTTTTGGAGTGGTGTTGATAGTAAAGCTGGCCCCCTCTCTTGGTTATCATCTATCTTTTTTAGCTTTCTTTGCAATCCTTCATTACCGTACTTGAAAAGGAACATTTACTATGTTCTTCCATTAATACAGAAGTTGATTGATTGAGTGTTAGTTCTTAAATTTTGAGTTGATTCATATCAGATACTAACAAACAAATGAGGGGCATATCCATGTCGATAGGTATAGGCATGTGCCCCTACGAAGGAACACTCCTATACATGTGCTGATATTCCCACAAAATTAGAGAAGATGAGCTTCCAACACGTAGTTAACATCAAATGAACTAGCTCTCGTACACACCAATAAAGAAAACCAGTAATCCTATTGAACAATTCTATTAAAATCAACCGACATTAAAAGGGGCAATTGATATTTGATATCACACTTTCAAGATACATAAAAATTTACTCAAGTGGAATAAAATGGTTTCCCTCCGCTAATTTATGGGACCATAACTACATGAAATAGACTGCATATAGTAAAACACATAAATTGACTACACAAGTTTAAGAAACAACTCTTCGAAAGTATAAAAGGACATGGTTCAAAGTTAAAGTAAAGTAAATCTGTCCTAACGAATTAACGGAAGTATCAACTGCGTAGACCAAAAGCATTCAATTAACAAAATTGAAGTCCCAACTGCAAACAACACCGAACACTAAAATTAAGCATCAATTATCACTAAGGAAAAGCTAAACGTTTACAATTACAATAGTGCTAACTTGCCTGCATCGAACTAGCGTTGGTCTGCGATTTCTCTGGCGCTGGCGCTCCCATCACAGCTCCTCAAGATTCAAAGCAATTACGGAATACACAATCTCGGGAACACTAAATTAGGGTTTTGAGACGAAGGAGAATGGGAGAGAAAACAATTGCAGTGAAGAGATTGAGCTTCGTTGGATCAAGTATCAACAAGAAACCCTAACGGCCATTGACGTAGCAGCGTGAAGTTTCTCTTCCCTCTCTCTCTCTACCCTCTTCCCTCTCTCTCCTCAAGACTGACCCCGACCTATACGATTTGCACCAAAAAAATTACAAATTACTTAGCACAATGTATAAGTATGTAGAATCTCGTTATTGCCCCCTGAGTTTAGGGGAAATTATGAAATAGCCACTGACGCGCCTGAACCATGCCATAGAACATAATTGTCATTGACGTACGTTAAACTAGACCTCTACCCGTTATTAATGTTTTTTAAATTTGTTGTGTTTTTATATAAAAGTTTGCAAATTTTTATAATAGTTTATATTTTAAAAGTAATTAAAAAATGAAGGAAAAAAACCTATAAAATTAGTAATCGAATGAATTTGTTTTTTAAATACAATTCTTTATTGAAAAATGAAAAAAGAAAAAAAAAACAAAACAAGAGGTGGGGAACAAATATAATTTAATTTAATTTAATAATTTATTTTTCAGTTTAAATTTATATCTAAGAACACTTATATTTGAAATAATAAGGGATCTCTTCGAGTTTAACTAGAGATTTTGGATTCCAATTCAATATTTGTCACGTAAAATATTAAATTTTTTTGAAAAAATTATATTGTCCATTGTGGTCCTTTCCACGTCCTCCCACGAGAGATAATAGATAATAGATTGGCTTCTGTCAGATATTTGTCATGTGATCTCACCACCGGTTTAGTCCGGTTCAGGGGTCAGTTCTGACATTAAATGGTTTCACCCACCTCCCGATCACAGTTGCGGGGATCGAATCGTGGTTCTCCCTAACAAATCCAGTGCCAATCACCACTGAACCAACTGACGATTGGTGATCTCTTTACCTACTATTAGAAGTGGGGGTAAAAAAATTATAATAAATAATATGGTTTAATATCAATTTTCCATAGGTGTTTTTCGAAAAAACTCCATATGAAGAAAAAAAATGTTGCAAAAATTTCCCTAACATTTGAAGATTTTTTCAATTTTGACATTCAGCATCAACCAGAAATTTTTTTTACCTTTGCAATCCAAGGACAAGGCATTTCCACTAGACCAAATATTTTTTTACTGATCTATATTGTTTTTCAAATGTATATATTATATATTTCGTATTTATTCCATTTATTTATAATATATTTTATAATTTGCTAAATTATATTATGTATTTCATTTAGTTCCATTATTAAACTATTGTTTTACTATTATTTAAATTAAATTAATTAATTAATTATTTAAAATAATTTAGTAATTCAAAATAATTTTTATATATAAGACACTTTTTACTGCAAAATTTAATAAGTTTATTTCGCCTGATTTTTATTCATTTTAATCTCTTTTATTTTTGACTTTTTATCAAATTGTTCAGAAAAAATAAATAAGATTAATTATATTTTCTTTTTGATTTTATTGTGTTTATTTAAAAGGGTGTGAATTTTATTTGTTTTAATTGATTCAAATTCATTTTAATCTCTTAAAACATCCCAAGGGCGATGTGGTCATATTAAATTAATTGATAAACCCTAAATGTGTGTTTCTATGTGTTCATCTTGTAGCGATATAAATTGTGAGTGTAAGTTATTGATTAACTTAACTCAAGGAACAAGTATCGCCACTGCGCTTTTATTTAATCCCACAGAGGAAACGGAAAAAGAGCGAACAAAACCTAATAAAGTTAAAAGTAAAAAGCCAATAAAACCAGACTGAGACAATGGTAAAAGGGTTGGTTACAAAGAGGGAGTGTGCTAGCACCTAAAATGTTTGTGGTACTCCACAAGAACCTCTTTGATTTATTGAAAACGTTTGGTTTGAAAGAGTTTGTTAAATGAGATTGAGGGAATGAGAAGAGATTTCAATTTTAAAGATTTTTGTGTTTGGAGAGAGTTATCGTCTCATGCCTTCGTACCCACAAAGTGCAATGTAAAATAAAAAAAACTCGTAGTTTGTGGTAAAAATAACAAATATTGTTGGTTTTGGTTGATTTTAAGAAGTAGAGACAATTTATCATTTTAAGTGGATAGCTCCACTAATCAACCTTGAGAATGGGGGCATGGACTCATACATCATTATGGGAAGGGCTCAGACTCAAATAAAATTGGCGAGTATGCCAAATTAAACCCCCACAAATGACAAAAGACTCAATTACATCAAACTACACCACGGTGATTAAGAGACTTACATCCAACTATGAAAATGACTCATGTCTAAACAAAAAAAAACAACGTGTAACAAGGCACAAAGACGATTGAGTGAGATTGATTTATTTTAGATTTGAATTAAGGTCAGTATGATTAGCATTCATTAACACTTATTAAGAAAAGAAGAAAAGTTTTAAAATCAACTTGACGAAGTCAATGTTTAAATTATGAAAAAAGTAAGAGTTCTAAAAAAACAAGAAGATTTTTGAAATAGTAACACATTTTGAAAATTTAAGAATGAGAGGAGATGAAAATGTTATCCTAAGACACAAAATAAAGGCTAAACTAAGAACGATCTAACCACGTGGCGAGCATTCTTCGAAGCTTAAGCAAAATAGAATTTCATCCTCATAAGCAAATAAGTGAGCCAAATAAAGGCAAGAGTACAAACTACTTGATAATCCAAGCAAAGGGAGAGATTCTAGTACTAAGTTCATAAGTCCAAAATGTTCCAAGAAGTCCAAGGGGATAAGATCCATCCACGAGAACAGAAAATTAGAAGAGTCAGGTTTTTTAGGGTTCAAGTATTTATTAATGTTTTAAGTAAGGTGTGCCCCAAATGGACAAGATAAAAAGAGCACAATCACAATAATATGGTCCGAGTGGACAAAAGAAAAATAATGGAAGCATAAACATGATAATAGATGATGAATATAAAGTATAATAAAGATAAAAGAGATAGGGAGCGAGAAAGAATCATAAATACATAGTGATATAATAGTATATACATAATAATAGTGATTAGTCGTTGTACAAATGATCAATAATGATTGAAGCATGCATTATGGTCAAAGTTGATGAAGACTTATTATATGATTGATAAAATCAAAGCCTTCTAACAATAAGCTTCAAATTCGTTGAACCAAAGACATATAATCAACCATCATTGGGCTTGCAAACATAAGTTTGGGCCATGAATGATCATTTTCACGACACAGGACGAATGTAGCATTTTGCCAAGCAATTGCAATGATTTTTGTTCTAATACATGTAAGAGGAATGATATGATGAATCATCCTCCTAAAACATGTCACGCGAAAAGAAAAATGGTAATGGTCCAATCTTAATTAAGAACTCAAAAGAAGTTCCATGATATTAAATATCTTCATCGACCAAAAGAAAAGGGGGTCCAAAAGGATAAAAGAAAATTTGTCTCATCTTAATCAAGATTTTCATTGATTTATCGATAATTCGTGATTCTTAGATGCTCATCAACCAAAAAGTAAAAATAAAAACAAGAAAGAAAATGGTCTCATATTGATCAAGATTTTCGTCGATTTATCGAAATCAACCATCCATGCCCTTTTAATATACCATTGACCACAAAAGAGAAACAGGAGAGAGGAGAAAGAATGATGGATCTAACATTTATGAACCATCAAATCAATAAGAAATTGCCAAAAAAAGAAATAAAACCATACACTAAAATATTTTTTAAAGATTTTCTTATAAAGGATTTTTTAATAAAGGATTTTAAAAGAAAATAATAAGAAAAAATAGGAAAAATAAGAACAAAATACTAGTACATTTTTTAAGAAAATTCACAATTAGAATAATTAAGAAACAAAAAAAAATAGCAACAAAAGGGAGATACAACGCGAGATCAAGGAGTGTGTGTGAGTAGAAAACAAATGGCTTCAAAGAAACAGGCCCAAATCCAAGTAAAAATAGGTCTTAAGAGAATAAATCCAAAAAAATGAGAAAACAACTTTCTCAAGATCAAACACAACAACATAATTTATCTCTCTCTCTCTCTATCTATCTATCTATCTATCTACATATCTATCTATTTATCTCAACTCATCATTATTGTTCCCCACCTCTCTAAAGAAAATCGTGTATCTGCCTCTCTTTCTCGCTGAAATCATCGGCTGCAATTCTCTCTTTCTGTTTTAGATTCATGATTTAGTCGTTTATGTTTGTGTTGTGTGTACAATTTGTTGATTATTTAGATATGAGGTGAGTTTTGAATGAAGGTTAGAGCTATTGAAGGTGAAGGTTTGTTGTTGGTGTGTTGAGGTTTGGTGATTTGAATTTTTTTGAAGCTTTATGAAAATTGGAGATTGAGGAAGAAATTTTACAGAGCTGTAAGGGATTGTTCAAGCTTGATTTTAGAAGAGAGTGATGCCTTTATTTATAGAGTTTTGAGGTGATAAATTGTGAAATTGAATTTGGAGTTTGATACTTATCGTTTACGCGTTTTATACGATGTTTTGTAGTTGGCAATTTTCATGTCGTGTGTTGTGTTTCTTCCTTGGCAGTTGTGTCATTTTGTTGTTGCTTGTACTACATTTTGGAAAGTGTGTGTGTAGTGACGTATGATTTGCGATGTCGTTTTGGTATGGACATGAACGTGAAGCTCGTGACTTTGCTTGTGAGGCTGGCTCGGCTTGCGCGAGTCGTGGCATTTAGAAATGATGTTGTTTTGAGCTTACTAGTATGTTGTGATTTATATTTTTTTTCATGTTACAAGATCGCTTTTTGAAGGTCATGTGCATCCTTTGATTGCAAGTGGTATCATTGGGCTTGTGGATAGTTGGTGGGTCGTGTTTTGTGCATCCAAGATTATTATTTTTTTGTCAAAGTTTTTGTTATAAGATGATTATGGGCTCAATTGGTTCGTGACTTATGGTTTTAGTAAAAAACAAAAGTAGATTTGGCTCATTGGATAATAGGAAAAAAAATTGGATTTATATGAAAAGTGGAATTTGGAATTTATTTGGATATTTGGATAATACTTGGATATTAAAATGTGATTTAGGAAATAAAATGGATTAAAGAAAAAGTGAATGAATGGATATGGATGAAATCGAAAGATGGTTATGGATATAATGACTATAGGAGATGGACTATAAAATAAGAAAAATATAATCATGGATAGGAGCGATAATGGTTTATGAAAATAAGAATGAAGTAATGAATGAATATGAAATCTAGATTTTAGCCCAAAACTAATCTTAAACTTTTCCATAAGCGTCTGATAAAATGCACACAACTACCACTGAACAAATTGCAACTGAAACAATAACCATCAACTTTGATTTTTAATTCTCACCTTGAATTACTACCATTAAGATCCACTGATGGGCCCAACTGAATGACAACTAATCTTGAATTGTTCAAATAAATCTTTGATAAAGCGAAATAAATCTTGAATCGTTAAGTTTGTTTGAATCAGTCTCTGTTGAATTTCGCACAACACAACTTGATTTTGAATACGCATTGCCTGAGAAACAATCACTGGCATAAATAACTTGCACTTGAAGCAATTCTCTTTATAGTTTGACCAAGAATAGGTCAAACATCAATCTGACCTGGATCATAACTGAATAGTCACAATAATTATTTGAAAACATTTCCTTGCTTTTAACAACCCTGCAAAAACCCTTAACACAAAGAGAAAAAAGAAATGACAAACTACAACATATTTTTGGTATTTTGATTAGAGGTTGTAAACATAAACAAACACAAAGCAAGTAAGAAAACAAATAGGTGCTTGGTGATCTTGTTTATATCCAAGATGCATATGAAATGTGAAGAATCTTAGGGGCAAAATTAGGGTGCTACAACTGCCCATATTTAAGTTTTTTCAATCTAGAGATTTGAAGATTGACATCTTCGTCTCGACAAGATAGGAGACTTAAATAATAGAAAACCCAATTTTTTGGCCCTAAGAGGTCACACAAGGCACATGGTATGATATGATATGCGAACTCTAGACCTCTGTAGGCATAACATCACCAAAAATGAAGAACATGAGACCAAAATTCGTTGGAGAAAAGTTACTACCAGATGCACGGTAGAAAATAAAAGTGACAAAATTAGAAGGAAAGATTACCTTCTACCGATTTACTGGGTAGATAACAAAGAAATATCATCCTCTGCCAATTTATTGGGTGGACAACAAAGAAAGATCATCATCTACCGATTTACTAGGTAGACAACCAAAAATGATCATTTGCTACCAATTTACTAATCAACTCACAAGGATATTACCGACTACCAATTTACTGGGTAGGAATATTACAGACTATCGATTTACTAGGTAGCACAATAAAAGGTAATAAATTCAAGAGGAAAGATGATTGACTACCAATTTACTGGATATACACCAAAAGAACGATCATCTGCTGTCGATTTACTGGGATGTTAACAAAGAAAGGTTATTAACTACCGATTTACTGGGTAAAAAGGTTGATAACTACAAATTTACTGTGTAGAAAGATTAATGACTACCGATTTACTGGATATAAAGATTAACGACTACCGAATTACTAGATAGATAACAAAAGGTTACTAACTATCGATTTACTGGGTAACTAACAAGGAAAGGTTATCAATTATCGATTTATTGGGTAGAAAGATTAACAACTATTAATTTATTGGGTAGAAAGATTAACAACTATTGATTTACTGGGTAGAAAGATTAATAACTACTGATTTACTGGGTAGAAAGATTAACGACTACCAATTTACTGGGTAGAAAGATTAATGACTATCGATTTACTAGGTAGGAGCAAAAGCAATGAGCTTATAAGGAATATCGACTATCATTGAATGATAGAAAACAAAGGTAATCGACCGAAAGGGGGGAAATATTATTTACTACTTGTTACTAGGTAGAAAATATGCAGATAATAAACTCGCTGAAAGAATCTCGACTACCAGTTACTGGGTAGGAGCAAAAGCGATTCAATCGAATAAAAGGAGGAATATTACCCACTACCATAAAAGTGGCATTTATACTAAGGTAATACACTCACAGGGGGGACCAAAGTTCAATCCAAGAACGAGTTAGAGAGAAACGGTCAAATAAGACTCGTCCCGAGGAGGAAATATCTCAATTGGGGAAAGTTCCATCCAGACAATGAACTGAAAGGAAACTGAATCAAAAATCATCCACAAGAAACAAAATCAGTGGGGAATGAGAAAGGATAAACTCTTTTTACTTAATGGACGACATTCTCTATTAGAGAAAATACACACACGCTCTGTAGAGAGAATCAACACCAGATAGCGGGAAAGACATCAAGGTATGCAATATGCAAAATATGATGTTATGCATGCAAAGAATACATGAATATGCTGATAAAGTAGACATAAAGATAAGCAATGGGTGATACAAACACCACAACAACTAGATACTCGGCTAATCTCAACAAGATGGAGACATCACAAATATTCTGCTAGAAATTCAACTAGAGCAATCCTGCAATGGATAATCAAAATTCATCAAAGGAATAAATCCTACTACAAGGTTCAAATTATGTTGAGGAGATAAAGATATTTCTTGGGAGCAACCCAAAAAAATCAGTCTTCAATAATCCACAAAAGGGATAACATCGTGAATACCACTCCGAGAGGAGGACATCCTGAGGAAACACCAAAAACACAAAGTCTTTCAAACTCTTTGGGGAATGAAGAGTATCCACATAAACTCTGATGGGGATATGAAACATCCCTACAACTCGGTTGAGGAATAGACGAGGACCTGTCAGTGGTGCAAATAAAGAAAACTCTACTGGGGATAACAAATCTCAAAATCAACTCCACAAAGAGAACTTGAAAATCTGCTGAGGAAAGATAAAAGTTCTTTCGGGGACAGGGTATAATTCTCACAATCCTTGCTTGGGATGAAGAAAGTCCTGCTAGGAAATAAACATTGAACACATTATTCAATAACATCAACCTTTGTGAGGCATCACACAAATTTTCAAAAACCCTGCCTTTGGGAAAAAACCAAGACTTGCTGAGGATGAATATGAACCTGTTGGGAATCATCACATAGATGTAGATTGAACGGGGATACAAGACAACTCTCTAGGGATTAACCACCACTAAGAAAAACATCTCGGACTTTCCAACTTCCATGGAGATATAAGAAGTTAACATCATAACCAAAAGTCAAGTTACGATGGATTTTAAATCAATATCCAACACCAGGTAAGAGAAAACCTAACAATTGACTGCTATATCAATACTTCTTGTACTGAGAAATATCAGATTCCCTTGAGGAATACATCAAAACTCAGTTAGGGTTCCCATGGAGCAAAATGTTTCAACCTTACTTACTGATGGAGATTAGAAAGATTAGAAGACAACTTACTTCCAAAATGGGAGTTAAGTTGCTTATAAGGGGGAAGGAGATCAATTATGTAAATCAAAGCATCTTGGATGCTTAAACAAACACAAGATTTAAATATAAAAGGAGAGGAAGAGGTTGGAATGTATAAGCATTTCCACACTCCTAAGACTTACCAAAGCCCCTACAAGGTTAGCAAATGAAACACATAAGTTCATAAGAAGTGAAATAAAAACTAAACACACAAAGAAAACAAATGAAATGAATCTAAAGTCCTATGAACCTTAAAAGTCATAACTAAACCATAAATGAACTTTAAGAAGCTCAAAGAACCCAAACTAAATCAAACAAGTGCAAGGAAGCACCAAAGTGGTAAAAAGTTCAAAGGAAGCACACATGAAGAAGTAAAGATGCAACAAAGCACAAACATGGATGAAAACACATGAGAAACACCAAAGTCGGAATTTTATGCCATATTAGGATGTCTAATGTTACCTAAATGAGCATACCAAAGTGCATGGATTAATACATGATAGAATGAGAGATGAAGAGAGGAAGACAATCACATGTTCATATGAAAAGAAACAAGTAAATCAAATGTGAAAGTCAAAGATGAATAGGTGACATGAGATGAAGAAAAAAAATATCATACACCATTTGCTAATGTCTTATAATGCTTATGAATGAGCATACAAGTCATGTGAAGAAGTGCTCAAGTGATAGAAGGATTAAGATGAAGAAGAAGTAGGAAGACGTAAGCATGTATCATAAAGAAGGAACATAAGTCAAGATGAAAGTCAAAGAGGAAAAGATGGACATGAGATGATAAAGGTCAATAGCATATGTTAAAGATGACATGTTAAAGATGCATATAAAAGCATGTCAAATTCACTTAGCAAACAAGTTCAAACAATTTATCAAACATGTAAAAGAAAGTCTCATAGGAAAGGGATGATTCGTACTTGAGAGGGATGACAATTTATGCAATATGACATACAGATATGGATGCTTATTTATGAAGTCGGTAGGATACTTGATGTATAATGCAAATGAAATGAATATATGAACTTTAAAGGCATACAAACAAGCATAAAAAGCACATTAGGAGAAAGCATGGAAGAGTTAGGCAAAATATTATTAAAGATGCATAAATTCAAGCAAGAGGCCAACACGGACCATAATGGACTTATGAATGATAAAATGAGACTTATAAGAGCCTAATCAAACTAAGAAAACCCCTACAAGTGACCTCAAATAATGGTGTTGTACCCCAAAATTTGCCCTCGGTTTTTAACTCTAACCGAATTTTTGTTTCGCATTCATTTGCATCATCTTCATAGCATAACTTTTTTTTGTCTTAATATTAGCCGGAATAATTTCTCTGAATTTATAGATGGACTGGTCAAATTAATTTTTTAACTGTGTCTAAAATCAGTGAACGAAAAAATGTCAAGTTTAAGTTTGCAAATGTCAGGTAACATTAATTTGCGGTTCACGTTGTTTAATTTAACATGCTAAAAGTATTTTTACGGCTATTTTTAGGGGTGTATTGATCAGTCTGAGCAGTTTAAACGGACATAATTTTTATTTTCAAAATCCGACTAAATGTTGTATTTTTCCGAGACGTTTATTTCGTGCTGATCATTTTGATGTATTCATTTTATTTTTTTGAGAACTTTGGAGCCCAACTTTTATTTTTTGGGTCCTTTTTATTTTTACATTGTGTCTAGAATAAATAAATAGGAGTATTAGTTTTAATTTTAATTATTTTAATTATTTAAATTTATTCAGTTTTTAATTTAATATTTTATTTAGGTTTCAAAATAAATATTTAGGCTCATTATCACTAACCCTAATTGGTCCCAATATATATTTATGTTATGTGCTACTAAAGAAGGGACTGAAAAACAAAACAGAAAGAAAAACAGAAACGACGCTCATTCATAGAACAAGTGACCGGCGGTACATATAGGCTTGTGTGTGAGACTTTGATGTTCCTTATTTCTATTTGTTCTAATCATTCCATATAGCGTATAGATTTTTTTTATGACATTATACGTAAGCGATGCACACAGACGGTGTGGGTTTGCATTTTTTTTCTTTCTAATCATGCATATAACATACATTCTATTATGCTCATACATTTTCAAAAAAAAAAACTATTTCATAATATATATGAATTCTTATACATCACTTTATTGAAAGTGATTTAATTTTTCTACACACATCTGCGGTTTGCGGTTATATATATATATATATATATATATATATATATATATATATATATATATATATATATATATATATATATATATATATATATATATATATATATATATATATATATATATATATATATATATATATATATATATATATATATATATATAGAGAGAGAGAGAGAGAGAGAGAGAGAGAGAGAGAGATAACTGCTTGTTAATTTTATTTTTATTTTTATTTTTTTTATGATTCAATTTTGTTTTTTTCCTGGATCGGATCGTGTCGATACGCCGTTCACATATCTGTGTGTATGAGGCGTGACATTTGTGTTGATCCAATTCAGTTGCGATGATCGCAGTTTTGCATTAGCAACGTTGTTCTTTTTTAATTCATATTATTTTTTTATGTTATATATTTAGATCTGCACAAATGACAAACAACTCTGATTTTTTTTCCTAAAACCTCAAATTTTTCATAAACCTTATTTTTTCATGTAAACCTTAAAAATTTCTTATAAACTTTAACCGTGTTATTTTCTCTAAACCATAAACCTTTATTTTTTCATTAAACTTTAAACCCTGATTTTTCAAAGCCTAATTTTTTTAAAACCTTAAACTTAATTCTTTTTTTTTTCTTCATAAAAAATTATAATTTCTTTTCTTTTAATTTAAATTGCTCTATTTATTTTTTTAGAGAATTGTATAGGTCATAATTGATGTAATTTATTTTTTGCTCTTATTATGTAACTACTTCCTATATGTAATAGCTTAGGTTTTCTTTTCTTTTGCCTATATTATTATGTAACTGCCCCGAAGCCATGTAATAGCGTATGAACTTTTAATTTCTGTCTTTAAAATTCTGTAAATATTTAAATTGCGTGGTTAGTAATTTAGGGAGTGCAAAGAATAATTGAAAAATAATTTGGACTTGGATCACTAATCATAAGATAAATATTCAAAACTCATATTCACACACGTAAGTCGATCGTTCTTCGATCGCCATCTGCATCTCCTAGGGTTTTCCCTCTTGGTTGCCTTTAACAAATGGTCAAGTCCCTCGAAAGTAGGGTATCTGAAGCAAAGTCCCTCCAGGAAAATAAATTATCTTGTCCCTCCCAGATTCTAAATAGATCAAGTCCCTACGAGGTTGCCTACGATAAATGATCTCGTCCCTTCAAATAAATGATGATAGTCCCTACGAATTGTTAAAGACACCCCTTAAGTTGCCTTCATTGACCATACGATGACCCTACGTTTGTCCCTTAAACAAATCCAAGGTAATGACTACTTATTCCTTGATAATATGGATAGTCTTACCCTTGAAAGGACATATAAGAACATGAATGACTTTGTCTAGGGTAGGTACCTCATAGTTACTTGCTCACTCTTCAAAAATACTTTTCACACCTCACAATATTTTCAAACATTTTCAAATAAGGCTTTGTATACATCCATAAGAGGATCATTACAAAGTACTTAGAAAATTTCTAATCACACACTACACTTTTTTCAAAAAAATAATTAAAGTGAGCTAAGTAACTAAGAGCCCATGGATAACCATGGATATAAAGGGTGTTAACATCTTCCCTTTATATAACCTACCCCCGAACTCAAGTCTTTAAAAATAAGTATTTCCTGTTCTTTTATGTCCTTTCCACTTGGATAAAATAAAAGTCGGTGGCGACTCTTGCTATCCGCAACATTTTTAGAAAGTTAGTTCTCCCACCGTGTTACAGAACCGGCGACTCTGCTGGGGACTTACTAAGTAAAAGAGGGTACCCTTAGGAATTAGATCGCTTAATTGTTTGTCTTGTTTGCTTTATATTATCTGTTGGGCTTTTGTGTGAAAGATCCTAACCCGGATCTAGTGTACCCTAGGTAAATGGCAATAGACCAAGGAAATTGTACAGCTTATACCGATATGGTTGATCTGGTGGCCATAGTTAGTGTGACTTCTTGGTTGGTGCTTATGTTCCTTAAGTAAGTTGAGGATAATATGGGGTTGCCACATGTTGTCAATACACTAACTGACCTTTAGAACCCTAGTTATCGCATCTTGGCCTTTAGAAAGTAGTGAGATAGTCGGCTTTGGAGAAGTCTAAAGTTGGTTGATACTCGATACTATACTCATTGAGATCCTAAACTTGAAGGGTTTTGGTTGGCAAGTAAGTTGTCTGCTGAACAACCACCCTTGTGAAGGATCAGTGATATTGAGATCCCTTAGAACATGGTTACTTATGTAGGACATGATAAACAAACTAAACTTCGGGGGAGGGTACTTACCTTTAAACCTCATGCAAGCCTTCAAACCTAGGGCTATTGTGTGACTTGTTTGTGTGTGCCACATGTTTTTGATTGAGCATAACATCATGACATCATGACATCATAAGCATAACATTTTCACTAACCATTTCAAGGACCAAAGGATTTATCTTTGTTCTTTGTTGCAGGTCATGGCTTCTGCTTGTAGGAATACTATATGGATCAACTTTGTAGGGATACCTTCCAAGCTTAAAGAATTGGTCTCTCAAGTTTCTGAAAACTCCCAATTCATCAAGAGGCATGGTCACCTACTAGATCTAGTTACTTCAGGGTTCAATGAAGACATGATGAATGCCCTATTTCAGTTATTTGATCCTAAACATCATTGCTTCACATTCCCCGACTATCAGCTGGTTCATATAATGGAGGAATTCTCCAAACTACTGGGTATACATATCCTTGATCAGAGACCCTTCACAGGCTTAGAGAAGGTGCATAAACCTGAAGTCATTGCTGCAGCCCTACATTTGAAGAAATCAAACATTGTCCTAGAAACGAGAGGCGGAGTTAAGGGTATTCTTGCTAAGGTATTGATGGAGAAAGCTCAAGTGTTCTTGAAGGCTAGCTATGATGCTTTTGATGAGATCCTAGCCCTATTGATTTATGGCTTAGTGTTGTTCCTTAATTCAGACCAATTCATAGACGTACACGCCATCAACATATTTCTGACTCGCAATCCAGTGCCTATATTACTTGGATACATCTTACATTCTCTTCACACTCGTACTACGAAGACGAGGGGAACTATGATTTGTTGCATACCTTTACTGGCCAAGTGGTTTATTTCTTACCTTCCTCGATCAGTGATGAAGAATGAACAAGGGTTAAGGTGGTCCAAGAGGATTATGTCACTTTCTCATTCAGATATTCATTGGTGATCTCGATCTATGGAAAATGTTACTATCATTGATCGTTTTGGGGAGTTCCCTAATGTGACACTCCTTGGCATAAGAGGGGGCATTACCTACAACCCTTTTTAGCTTTACGTCAGTTTGGTTATGCTCTGAGTAATGGTTCTCATGACATGCTTATTCAGGGTATTGTGTTCGACTGCGACAACGATCTTCAGGGTTACCGTCAAAGGTTTATACGAGCTTGGAACAAGGTGAATAGGATTGATAGCAAAACTTTGGAGCCAGAGTATTCTATTCCTATAGAGCCTTATCTCAGATGGGTGCAATCTCGTGCTCAGACTTTTATGATGCCATATCCTGCTGTTCTACCAATCACTATGGAGCGTGTTGCTGAAGGAGATGTTCCTTATACCATCTTTCATCCAGACATGCCCACTGATTTGGAAGAGTTGCAGAAGTCCTAGATCCAGTTGCGGGAGCAAAGGGATACTTTTGAGACTCATTTCAGAGCTAGTCAAGAAAGAATTTTGGAGCTGACAAAGCAACTTCACGAGGAGCAGAACCTCAACACATACCTCAATCCAAAGAGGAAGCGTCCATGGGAGACTTAAAACCCCATATATTTATTTTTGTACTTTATTGTTATTTTCTTTCATTGTAAGCCCAAAGGGCAAATTTATATTAAACACTTACTAATAAAATTTTGTTTTTGTTTTCTTAAAACAAATTTAAATCCCGCGGTCCTTGAAAACATTGCATATGAATCTACGTATCATATCATTGCATGACAGGTTTCTATAGCAGGTTTCTCAATCTTCTCGCTTTTTATTTCAGCAAAAATGGCTCTCGAACAAACTGTCAAGGATCTCCAGGCTCAGAATGCTCAGTTCCAAGAAGTGATCCTGAATTTGTCCAAGGGGCAAGAAGAGTTGAAAGCACCCCTATCTGAAAATCCTGAAGATAACAAGAATGGTCAGTTGGAACAATTGCAAGCTGAGATGGAAGAAATGAGGATCCAGATGGATGGCCAGGTGGCTCTTATCCAAAGTTTAGCTTAGAGGCAAGAAGAGTTGAGAACCTTTGTTCACAAACTTCAAGGTAACAGAACTAAAAATCTAATCATCAGTTAATCTCCGATGAAACAAGCTGACTTGGTTGAAAAGAGGACGAGGATAAGAAAAGGAAAGAGACGGGCTACCATTGATTGTTCTTCAGTTGAAGAAAAAAGGCTTTGTAAGATTAATCCACTTCGACACAAGGAATATAAAAGACAATTTATCAAATTCAGCACTCCAATGTCACAAACTTTGCAATGCATGTTGGAGATGAAGCTAATTTCCTTGGAAAATCCTCCTCAAAATCCTAATACTTCCTCTTCTCTCTATAATCCCAAGGCAAGGTGTATGTATCATTCCAATTGTCCTAGACATAACACTAATAGTTGTTGGGCATTGAAAAATAAGATCCAAGACCTGATTGATGAAGGAATCCTTGAGGTTACACCAGAAGGTCAAATTGAATTCTCCTATCGTCCATCAAACATCGAAACTGCCAGACAAATCACCTGAGGGAGCAAGAAAGAAAGCTCACCAACCCCTGCTAAAGTTTGGGACACCTTCGGACAACCTAGTGGCAAATTTGATTTCATGATAAAATATACTGCTCCTGAAAGTTCACAGATTGCAATCGAAGACATTCAGCCAACTGGATGGGACATCATTTGGTTTATTCAGTTGTAATTTCTTTTGTTTGTCCAAGCATTTACTATTATATTAAACTTTGTTTTCACATTAATGCATTGTGTATGTTTATCTTGAATTAATTCATTCGTTTCACTATATTTAAAACTATGCTTCTCACTTCTATTTTGTGATATTTAACTCTTGATAAAGTTGTAAGCCTTTAGAGGAAGGATGACAAAAACAATACCATAATCTTATGCAATATTCTTGAGAACAGACTATGCTGACGATCTACAGGCATTGTTTAAATTCCTAAACAGTGGAAATATAAGGAAGTTAATCCCTAGTCAACCCTTTTAAGCCTATGAAGTAGGATTTTTCATTCTCACACAAATTAAAACCTTATTTATAACCTGGGGCAGGGTAGTTACTCGGTTAACTCAACTATGCCAATTGTTTGTGTTGTACACAACTAAGATGGTTCCATGTAATCACTAAAGTCTGCAAGTCAATATCTAGCAAAAGAAAAGTTCACTAAGTCAAAACCTATGAAGGAGACTTAGTAAAATTGAGACATCCCGCTGACTGTAATATTGAAACAAATAGTTCAGGCAAAAAAAAAGGATAAAAAAGTCAAAAGGAAAATAGGTCACTACAAATTCTCAAACAAAGAAAAGATGACTGAAAGTTTCAAATAAATTTATGGGTTCTGAACCATCACAAATGTCAGTGTTACAATTCCAAACTACTTTGGAGCCTCAATGCATAAAGTTAACCGAGCATAGGACTGAAGAACATCACGATGAATGGATTGGGTACAAATAAATTTGAGCCTTTTATCCTTTATTTCTTAAACCGTTAACCAGACCACGTTACAACCCTTTAAAAGTCCTAACTGAAGCATGGTTAGTTCGAAAGTGTACTTCTACAAAAAGGTATCCTGACTCCTTTAGGGCTTATTATAAATCTTGAGTTAATATCACAGTTTTTACAAACATTGTTTTACTAAAATAACTATTTTTCAAAACTTCAAGATAGACATAAGCATTGCATTTTTGAATATCATTGTTTACATATAACTGAGTGTTTGACAAACAGAGAAACTTACAGGATGAATGTTCAATAAACCAAAGTCCTTCCGATAGACAAAGTTATTTATTGGATCAAAGTCCATGTATACAAAGGGGCATAGTCATTATCTCTCAATCAATGGGGCATGCCATGATACTGCCTAATTCATTTGGGGCAATCAGTTCAAGATTCAACTATGCTTAAGTAGTTAGGGGGATGTCTCCTTATCTATCTGAATTACCAAAGGTAACTTCACAGAGTTCACGAGGCCATGGGCATATGTTTGTGGGGAATTCTGCTTATTTCTCTTGAGGTAACTCCTTTTAGATACTTCCATTATGGGAAAATTCATCCTCAACGAAGGGGAAACTCTCTCTTTCCAAATCTAATACCCATAGCGTATATGGTTCATCACAATTTGAAGGCACGTTCCTCTCATTATATTACCTTGATATTGGATTCTCAGCAGAAGCCATTGTGGAAATTAACTGTCTATGCCAGTAGTATCAGATTGTGTCAGTATCATGTCTTCGGATCCAGCCATGAGAATTTCTGGGAAATTATTCAGGAAAGTTAAGAACCTTAGAAGCTCTAAATCCAATTGGTTATACACTCTCAAAGTTGAAACGATTTTGTTTTCGAGTCCAGGTTTACTTTTCCCTCTTTATTCAAGGAAGAAATGTTTTCCGAATTCAAGTTTACTTTTCCCCTTTTACTAAAGCGAGAAATGTCCGTTGGTTATGTTTGAATGTATATATGCCTTTGAATATGATTGATGTTTACCAGAAATGCATAAAATACAATAATAACATTTACTAAGAACGATCGGAGGTAGGAATCCCCAATAAAGTTCATATCCAACGAACATTCGCCGGTTCATCCCCAAAGAGTAATCTCTACGGATATTCTTACAGAATACTTCAAGTAATATCTTGTACTTCCAACTATATGAAGTCTCCAAACAATTTCATATCTTTCGAAGAATTGATGCTTAACCGAATAAGTCTCAAGGATCTATGTCCAGCTCTTTTATCCTCAGTCAGGATATCCAGGAACTAAATCCTTCAATAAGAAGTACGAAGAACGAAAAATGGGAGGTTCTAAGTACGATATTCTTAAAACAAGACGGAAACGAAGTTTTCATATTCTCCAACAACGAATCAGGATTTATTTTCCCCAGCCGGCAGTTGTTATACGAAGCTACTTATACGCTTCAAATACATAATTCATACATACATCACATCATATCATACGCATTCTCATAAAATATTATCTTGCAGAGTGTTATATCCATCGTGATATTTGCATAGAACTAACCTTATTTTTCAGGTTAATTCCCCAGCAAACAAACGTCATTAATAACTTATACCTTGGGTCGTCGTTTATCCACCCAAAGGTTATCTCATTATCTTGGGACGTTGTTTGTCTTCCCGAAGGCTATCTTAGGACGTTGTTTATCTTCTAAAAAGCCATATTGTTACCTTGGGCCGTTGTTTATTTACCCAAAGGTTATCTCATTATCTTGGGAAGTCGTTTATCTTCCCGAAGGCTATCTTGAGACATCGTTTATCTTCTCAAAAGCCATATTGTTACCTTGGGTCGTCGTTTATTTACCCAAAAGTTATCTCATTATCTTGGGACGTCGTTTATCTTCCCGAAGGCTATCTTGAGACGTTGTTTATCTTCTCAAAAGCCATATTGTTACCTTGGGTCGTCGTTTATCTACCCAAAGGTTATCTCATTATCTTGGGACGTCGTTTATCTTCCCGAAGGCTATCTTGAGACGTCGTTTATCTTCTCAAAAGCCATATTGTTACCTTGGGCCGTCGTTTATCTACCCAAAGGTTATCTCATTATCTTGGGACGTCGTTTATCTTCCCGAAGGCTATCTTGAGACGTCGTTTATCTTCTCAAAAGCCATATTGTTACCTTGGGCCGTCATTTATCTACCCAAAGGTTATCTTATTATCTTGGGACGTCATTTATCTTCCCGGAGGCTATCTTGAGACGTCGTTTATCTTCTCAAAAGCCATATTGTTACCTTAGACCATCGTTTATCTACCCAAAGGTTATCTCATTATCTTGGGACGTTGTTTATCTTCCCGAAGACTATCTTGAGACGTCGTTTATCTTCTCAAAAGCCATCTTGTTACCTTGGGCCGTCGTTTATCTACCCAAAGGTTATCTCATTATCTTGGGACGTCGTTTATCTTCCCGAAGGTTATCTTGAGACGTCGTTTATCTTCTCAAAAGCCATATTGTTACCTTGGGCCGTCGTTTATCTACCCAAAGGTTATCTTATTATCTTGGGACGTCGTTTATCTTCTCAGAGGCTATCTTGAGACGTCGTTTATCTTCTCAAAAGCCATATTGTTACATTGGGACGTCGTTTATCTACCCAAAGGTTATCTCATTATCTTGGGACGTTGTTTATCTTCCCGAAGGCTATCTATAGACGTTGTTTATCTTTTCAAAAGTCATATTGTTACCTTGGGCCGTCTTTTATGTACCCAAAGGTTATCTCATTATCTTGGGACGTCGTTTATCTTCCCGAAAGTTATCTTGAGACATCGTTTATCTTCTCAAAAGCCATATTGTTACCCTGGGTCGTCGTTTATCTACCCAAAGGTCATCTCATTATCTTGGGACGTCGTTCATCTTCCCGAAGGCTATCTTGAGACGTCGTTTATCTTCTCAAAAGCCATATCATTACCTTGGGTCGTCGTTTATCTACCCGAAGGTTATCTCACTATCTTAGGACGTTGTTTATCTTCTCGAAGGCTATTTTGGGATGTTGTTTATCTTCTCAAAAGCCATATCATTACCTTGGGCCATTGTTTATCCACCCAAAGGCTAGATCTTCATATTTGGGATTGCTTTCCTCTCAAAGAAATATATCTGAAGAACTTTTCTCCGAATGGCATCTTTAAGCTCATTCAAGCAATACGATCTTTTCTCCGAATGGCATCTTTAAGACCATTCCAGCAATACAACCAACCAATAGTATCATTCTACACACCGGCGAGTGCAAATTTTTGGGCTTTTATGTTCAATCCCCTTCAACCTTCAAGTCACGAATGGCATACATGCCAGTCTAACTCCTCAGGTTTCAGAAAATTGAACAGGGGCAGCTGTTGTACCCCAAAATTTGCCCTCGGTTTTTAACTCTAACCGAATTTTTGTTTCACATTCATTTGCATCATCTTCATAGCATAACTTTTTTTGTCTTAATATTAGCCAGAATAATTTCTCGGAATTTATAGATGGACTGGTCAAATTAATTTTTTAACTATGTCTAAAATCAGTGAACGAAAAAATGTCAATTTTAAGTTTGCAAATGTCAGGTAACATTAATATGCGGTTCACGTTGTTTAATTTAACATGCTAAAAGTATTTTTGCGGTTATTTTTGGGGGTGTATTGATAAGTCTGAGCAGTTTAAACGGATATAATTTTTATTTTCAAAATCCGACCAAACGTTGTATTTTTCCGAGTCGTTTATTTCGTGCTGATCATTTTGATGTATTCATTTTATTTTTTCGAGAATTTTTGCGCCCGACTTTTATTTTTTGGGTCCTTTTTATTTTTACACTGTGTCTAGAATAAATAAACAGGAGTATTAGTTTTAATTTTAATTTTAATTATTTTAATTATTTTAATTTATTCAGTTTTTAATTTAATATTTTATTTAGGTTTCAAAATAAATATTTAAGCCCATTATCATTAACCCTAATTGGTCCCTATGTATATTTATGTTATGTGCTGCTAAAGAGGGGACTGAAAAATAAAACGGAAAGAAAAACAGAAACGGCGCTCATTCATAGATTAAGTGACCGACGGTAAATATAGGCTTGTGTGTGAGACTTTGATGTTCCTTATTTCTATTTGTTCTAATCATTCCATATAGTGTATAGATTTTTTTAATGATATAATACATAAGCGATGCACACAGACGGTGTAGGTTTGCATTTTTCTTCTTCTAATCATGCATATAACATACATTCTATTATGCTCATACATTTTCAAAAAAAAAAACTATTTCATAATATATATGAATTCTTATACATCACTTTATTGAAAGTGATTTAATTTATCTACACACATCTGCGGTTATATATATATATATATATATATATATATATATATATATATATATATATATATATATATATATATATATATATATATATATATATATATATATATATATATATATATATATATATAACTGTTTGTTAATTTTTTTTGTTTATATTTTTTTTTTATGATTCAATTTTATTTTTTTCCCAGATCGGATCGTGTCGATACGCCGTTCACATATTTGTGTGTATGAGGTGTGGCATTTGTGTTGATTCAATTCAGTTGCGATGATCATATTTTTGCGTTAGCAACATTGTTCTTTTTTTAATTCATATTATTTTTTTATGTTATATATTTATATCTGCACAGATGACTAACAACTTTGATTTTTTTTCCAAAAACCTCAAACTTTTCATAAACCTTAATTTTTCATGTAAACCTTAAAAATTACTTATAAATTTTAACCGTGTTATTTTCTCTAAACCATAAACCTTTATTTTTTCAGTAAACTTTAAACCCTGATTTTTCAAAGCCTAATTTTTTTTAAACCTAAAAAAAACCTTAAACTTAATTCATTTTTTTCTTCATAAAAATTATAAATTCCTTTCTTTTAATTTAAATTGCTCTATTTATTTTTTTAGAGAGTTGTATAGGTTATAATTGATGCAATTTATTTTTCGCTCTTATTATGTAACTGCTTCCTATATGTAATAGCTTAGGTTTTCTTTTCTTTTGCCTATATTATTATGTAATTGTCCCGGAGCCATGTAATAGCGTAGGAACTCTTAATTTCTGTCTTTAAATTTCTGTAAATATTTAAATTGCGTGGTTAGTAATTTAGGGAGTGCAAAGAGTAATTGAAAAATAATTTTGACTTAGATCACTAATCATAAGATAAATATTCTAAACTAATATTCACACACGTAAGTCGATCGTTCTTCGATCGCCATCTGCACCTCCTAGGGTTTTTCCTCTTGGTTGCCTTTAACAAATGGTCAAGTCCCTCGAAAGTAGGGTATCTGAAGCAAAGTCCCTCCAGGAAAATAAATTATCTTGTCCCTCCCAAATTCTAAAAAGATCAAGTCCCTACGAGGTTGCCTACGATAAATGATCTTGTCCCTTCGAATAAACGATGATAGTCCCTACAAATTGCTAAAGACACCCCTTAAGTTGCCTTCATTGACCATACGATGACCCTACGCCTGTCCCTTAAACAAATCCAAGGTAATGATTACTTATTCCTTTATAATAGGGATAATTTTACCCTTGAAAGGACATATAAGAACATGAATGACTTAGTCTAGGGTAGGTACCTCATAGTTACTTGCTCACTCTTCAAAAATACTTTTCACACCTCACAATATTTTCAAACATTTTCAAATAAGGCTTTGTATACATCCATACGAGGATCATTACAAAGTACTTAGAAAATTTCTAATCACACACTACACTTTTTTCAAAAAAACAATTAAAGTGAGCTAAGTAACTAAGAGCCAATGGATAACCATGGATATAAAGGGTGATAACTCCTTCCCTTTATATAACCTACCTCCGAACTCAAGTCTTTTAAAAATAGGTTTTTCTTGTTCTTTTATGTCCTTTCCACTTGGATAAAATAAAAGTCGGTGGCGACTCTTGCTATCCGCAACATTTATAGAAAGTCAGTTCTCTCACCGTGTTACAAATGACATAAATACCTTCAAGCAACTAAGGTTATGAGATGACAAGAGAAGTTCATGAAAAGTACCTTCTAATACAAGTATCTATAGCGGTAAAATCACAAGTGTAAGCTATCAGTTAACTTAACTCAAAGTAAACAGAGTCGCCACCGCGCTTTTATTTTATTCCAAGAGGAAAAGGAAAAAAGAGCGAATAAATCCTAATGAATCTAAAAGCAAAAAGCTAAAGAAATACAACAGAGAAATATGTAAGGGGATAAGTTACACAATGGGAAGGTTTTACGCATCCAAAATGTTTGTGGTACTCCACGGAATCCCTTTGAAAAATTTACTGCTTTTGGTTTGAAAGAGGTTTGTTAAATGAGAGTGGAAGGGTGAGAAAAGAATTATTTTTTTAATATTTTTGTGTTTGGAGGGGTTTACCACCTCATGCCTACGTACCCACAAAGTGCAATGCGAGATCTAAACCCCGTAGTTCGTGGTACAAATAGTGAAAAAGGTTGGTTATGTTTGATTTTATCAAGTGAAGAGAACTTGTCATCTTCAAGTGGATGGCCAAACAAACTACCATGAGAATGAATGCGTGGACATCATTATAGGGAGGGCGCCAACTCGGATAAAATCAACGAGTGTGCCACTAAACCCCCACAAATGACAAGAGACTCAATTACATAAAACTACAACTATGGAGATTGAAAGACTTGCACTGACTAAAGAATAATGACTCATAATCGGCACTTTTTTTAATGAAAATAAACAAAAATGCACAAAGGTACAAAAACAACTTGAATGAGTATGATTCTTTTTATTTTTTGAATTAAGGTCTACATGATTAGATACATTTATTTTAAAAGAAAAGAAAAAGGGTAAAAGTCCACTTGACAAAGTCAATGTTTTGTTTATTAAAGAGGTGATGATTTAAAAAAGAAGGAATCCTTTGAAAAAGGGAGAAGATTTTAAAAATTAAAGAAGGGGATGAGATGAATGGACTATTCTAAAAAAGAAAATAAGGAGATAAGAGAAGAAATATCTAATCAAACTTGATGATACTTCAAATTGTGAGCATAAGAGTTTCATCCTTATAAGCTAGCAAATGGCCAAATAAAGGCAAGTTCTAACTTCATGAAGGTCAACACAAAAGAAATGTATCCTAAGAATCTAAGTTCAAATCTTTATTCCAAAGCCAAGGATAATAACCAATAGTCCACAAATCAAAGTCACAAGTTTTTTAGAAGTTTAATCGTTTATTAATGTTTTTGTGTCAAAATGGACAAATGGAAGAATCAACAACAAAATAAGAGCAAATAATAAACACAATATGGATGAATAAAACACAATAAAGCAAAATAAAATAAAAGCAATAAAAGTGCAAGAATTTAAATGTTAGTAGCAAAAGCAATTAAAGTGTAAGAATCTAAAATATTAATATAGTAGTAATATAATAATATTTACATAATAATAATGGTATGGTGAACTTAATCAACCACAACAAAAAAAAAGCGACCAAAATGAAAAGGCAACCAGATCCGCTTAGCATCTTACACTATAGCGATTAATCAAGGAAAACCGAATCGAATTCAATGAAATTTGAAAGGCTATTGGGAGACCCAAAGCACCTACGCAACAAAAATTCATAAGTCTCGATTCTTAATGCAATATGATTAACCACTTTAGGATTACGCGACCAACAAGAGGTCCGGTCCACGTGTTGCACCCCAAAATTTTCCCTCCACAAGACAAAATATTGTGTACTAAGAGGTTCACAAGGTTCACAAGGTTCACAAGACATCTCATGAGGTTCACAAGGTTCACAGGGTTCACAATTGGTTAACAAGTTTGACAATTGCCTCAGACAATGCATCCTCCTAAGCAATGCATCTTAAACTAGGGTGTTGACTTTCATTAGGCTAAATGGACTTCCAAGACTTCAAGTGAGCTTCATAGAATCTTATATATGTTCAAGAATTACCATGTCAAGTTTCAAGACTTTCCCAAAAGATCTGCTCAGTCAGATGATCAGATAGGTTAAAAATAGTCAAAGTAGTCAAAAAGTCAAATAGAGGTCAACTGTGGTCAAACCAAAGTCAAACTGCATGATTTTTTGCCAAAATCAAGTATATGAAGTAAAATTCATCATTTGATCAAGGGTTGATCATGATTCATCAAGGAGATTTCAGATCATCAAGAATTAGGAGTTTCTAAATTAGGGTTTTCACAGGAAAAGTCAAATAAACTTTGACCAGCCATAACATTCATATGCTTCATCAAATTTTTTCCATACAAATATCATTTTGAAGGAAATTTAATTATCTACAACTTTGTGTCTCACAAGCCAAGCCCAAAAATGCTTCATTTGGAAGGTATGAGCTAAGACATTATAGGTCCTTTTGAAAGTCAACAAAAAGTCAACAACTTCAAAAGAGCATAACTTGAGAATGGTAAAAGATATGGACATGAGACCAAAGAGGTTGGTTAGAGGACTCTTTAAGCTTTCCAAAATGTCCAAGAACACCTTCATATCATTAAAATTGAAGGATTTGTGCCCTTGCAAAGTTGGGAAATTTTTGGAAATTTTATGAAGCAAATAAGGCCTTAAAGTCGATATTTGCTAAATGAGCCCACCTAATTACCATTCAAACTTTACAAACTCATCAAGCACGACCCAACCCACTCATTTTATGATTTTTTATTTTTTATTTCATATTTATTTGAATTTTATTCATTAAAATACAAATTAAATTGAAATAAAATATAAAAATCATATATTTTATTTGATTTTTGGTTCTAGAAAGTTTTAACACTCATTTAAACTTGATTGATACCATTTAAATTCAGATCATCCTAACATAGTAAGGCTAGATCAAGAATATTCAAAATTTAAGATCACATCTTTTTCAATCTTTAAAAGTCCAAAAGTCCACAAATGTGTTAAAATCTTTGACCTAATTCCATTGTATGATATATATACAACACATAGCAAGCATAAGGACACGAATTCAGAGCCTCATATAGCACATTCAAACTTCAAAATTTCCTTCAAAATATCACTTTCGGATTTCAAGGTAGAGGGGATTTCAAAGTGTTCTAAGGATTGTAATGTGTTCTATGATGTTCATTTAACATGTTTGGATCATAAACAGCATATGAAACACCCTCATTAGCATGTTTCGATTTCTATGCTACACACATGATAAATTGAATTTGATGATATGTTATTGTTGGTACTAATGTTTAGAACATTTCTGGATTAGTTAATTGCATTTTTGGTACAGGAATGGTGTTTCGCCATTACTAGGGTTCTAAGGTTCGAAATTGGGAATCTCTGTTAGACACGATTTCAGGACAAATTGAAGGTTTAAATAGATTCATGGGACGATTTACATGTGATATGTACCCATAAGACTAATTTATTTGATGTGTTTGGAGTTTTTGGATTTGCAGGACATCTAGTGACGGAATAAAACCGTCACTAAAACCTTTAGTGACGACGCACTGTAGGTAAAAGCTAAGTGGACGGTTCAGTGGAGAAGATGACTAGCGCGCGTTTTCATAATTTGAATTTTAGTTATATTTTATAATAAACCTGTTTCGTTTATATGTCACACACAAGCGTGTGTCCCAGTTGTTGAGGCTCTGTGTTGGTAAACTTGGGGGGGGCGAGTTTGATCCCCAGGTTATGTTTTTTTGCTTGGAAATTTTCTTATTTTGCAGGTTGTTCATAAAAGGATTACTACCTGGATGTTATCACAAACGCGTGCGCACCCTGGTGGTAACCTTGTACGTCTAAGGGTGGCAAAGCCTAGGGCATGGGTTCAATCCCTGCCCCAGGTAAGTTTTGGTTCAATCCCTGTCCCAGTGGTTGAGGCTCTGTGTTGGTAAACTTGGGGGGCGAGTTTGATCCCCAGGTTATGTTTTTTTGCTTGGAAATTTTCTTATTTTGCAGGTTGTTCATAAAAGGATTACTACCTGGATGTTATCACAAACGCGTGCGCACCCTGGTGGTAACCTTGTACGTCTAAGGGTGGCAAAGCCTAGGGCATGGGTTCAATCCCTGCCCCAGGTAAGTTTTGGTTCTTTGTTTTTTTAATTATTTTGATTAGTTATTTCATTTTCTAATTAATTAAAATCATGCTTAATCTATATTTAAAATAATTATAGATAAATAATATGTAAATATGTCATATTTTCTAAAAAAACCTCTAAATTATTTTCTAAACTCTTAATCCTAGTTTTTTATTATTATTTAAATTAAAATATGTATATATTTATTTAATAATCAAATTATTAATGTAAATTAAATCATAAACCCTAGTTTTATTTTCTAAAACAAATCTAACCCTAATTTCTAAAAACCCTAATTTTTTTTTAAACCCTAATTTATTACCTTAATTATTTTGTCTAAATATTAAACTTAATAATTTTTTTTCTAATGTATATAATTAACTAATTAATCATGCTTTATTTTCTAAATAAATTAGTATATGATTTATTATTATTATCTTTATTATTCTATTTTCATCTCAAAAAATTCTTAAAAATTGTTTATTTAATTTATATATGTTTTGTATATTTGTGTTAATATTTTCTTTCTTATAATTATTTTCATTACTAACCCTTTTATTATTTATTTATATGCTTATTATTTAAATCGTTTATATATTTATGTAAATGCGAAAGCCATGTAATAATTGTAGGTTTTATTTCCCGTCTTTATTTTATTATTTATAAATGTTTATATTGCCATGGTTAGTAATTATAGGGAGTGATAACCTATTTGCTTTAAAATTAATTTAGATCACTAATCATAAAGATAAATATTTGAATTTATACACGCACTCACGTAAGTCGATCTTTGATCACCATCTCACTTCTTAAGGTTATCCCTCATGTTGCCTAAACAAAAAGGTCAAGTAAGGTGTCTAAAAGCAAGGTCCCTTCTCCTAAAATATCATAAAGTCCCTTTACGATTATAAGATCAAGTCCCTTCGATGTTGCCTTCGTAAATGATCTTGTCCCTTTCGAATAAAAGATGATAAGTCCCTTCGTATTGCTAAGACACCTTACAGTTGCCTAAATACAGATGACCCTTCACATGTCCCTCATAACATCCAAGGTAATGACTACCTATTCCTTAATAATAGGGATAGTCTTACCATTGAAAGAACATTTAAGAACAGTAAAGATTTAATTTAGGGTAGGTTCCTCTTAAGTACTTGCTCACTTTTCTTCAAAAATACTTCATTACACCTCACATTTCAAACAAATTTTCAAAACAAAGTCTTTATATATATCCATACAAGGATCATTATAAAGTGCTTAAGAAAGTTTTTAATCACACACTACACTTCTCAAAACAGTTTAAAGTGAGCTAAGTAACTAAGAGCCCATGGATAACCATGGATGTAAAGGGTGCTAACACCTTCCCTTTACATAACCTACCCCCCGAACTCAAAAATCTTTTAAGGTCTTTCCTGTTCTTTTATGCCCTTTCCTTTGGATAAAATAAAAGTCGGTGGCGACTCTTGGTATCCGCAACATTTAACTAAAGTCAGTTCTCCCACCGTGTTACACCACGAAAGTGCAAGTACCCAATTAGATTTTTATTCCGAATTAGGGACAAATTTAGGTTTATGTTAAGCAATCGCCGAGTAGTTTACGAAGTAATTACCCTACAAATGAGGTCGGCCACCACCAATTAAGGTGCATAATATTAGTGTTAATGCATGCGAGATAAACGATATGTAAATCGCCATCCGGACGCAATACCGCATAAAACTAAAGGTGAATACCAAATTGGCCCGAACTCATGGTATTCTTTCATCCTTAATGTCGTACCTCGAAAAATACGATCCTCGCGATGGACGCGAAAAGAAACAACAGAGTCGCCACCTAATTCTATTTATTCTAACTAAAGAAAAGGGAGATATAGATACAACCTAAATAGGATAATAAATGGTCACGAAACCAAATTCTAAGTTCGGAAGTCAGTTACGCAAGGGGAAGGTATTAACACCCCTCACGTCCGTTGTACTCAACGGGAACCTCTTAGTCTAACTATGCGATTAAATGTTGATTATGTCTTTGTCTTCTAAATGTTTGTTAAGATGTTTGTTTTAAGGGAAATTAAAGTTTATTATTTACGACGGATAAGAGATTAATTTTTTTTATTATTGTGCTCGCGAAGGATTAAAATCCCTGTGTCTACGTATTCCCTTGTGCAATGGGAAAGTCAGAGCTTCGAAGTTCGTGCAACTATGGTTTGTGTTTTTTCTGAACAATTATTTGAAACACTTTCTAACTACTAAGCGTTCGTTTTTACTCGCGGTGGAGACTGAAGCGCTAGCTTGTTTGCGAGATAGAAAGATTCAAACAATGTTTGTTTAAAGAAAAATGTTTGACCTTTGTTAAGGTGTTTTAAAACGAAAGGGCGAATGAACCAAAACGCGTGGGGCTAGCCCATGAGTGATTTCATTCAAGAACCCGAGGAATGCTAGACTCCTAAGTTCAGTTCTTTCGTATAATTAATTTGAAGGAATTTGGTATTTTAGGAACGAGAGGGCGAATAAACCACAACTCAAAGGCTAGCCTCAAGAATGATTTAATTCAAGAACTATGTGGAGTGCTAGACTCCAGAATTCAGTTCCTCCGTTATTTGATATGTGAATTAAGTGTTTGTGTTTGCTTTTGATGATTTTGGGTTTAATTTTAGAAACGAAGGAGTGAATGAAACACAACTCGAAGACTAGCCTCAAGAGTGGTTCATTAAAGAACCCGAGGAATCCTAGACTCCTGAGTTCAGTTCCTCGTTAATTATTAAGTTTGAAAAGTTAGATGGAGAGGCGCGAAGCACTCGACTTACGCGTAAAATGCAAATGGAGGTTGGTTGTTTGATTAATTATGCGGATTCAAATTCTAGTCCCTAGGGGTGCTCCTAGTAATACGAAATCCTAATCGTATGGGATGTGCAAGTGTGCGAGTGGAATAAAAAGCAATAAGTATGGAGAAATAAATAAATTGCATACAATGTAATCGGGGAAGGGATACAAGATAATACAAGGGATTGCGATGAAATAAAGGGTCTCGTTGTAATTTGCCCAAGAGAAAGTGTGTGTGCAGTGTAATTAATTATTCGGAACCGTTAGAACTTGATATTGTATTAAAATGAGAAAAATAAATAAATAAACTAAATAGACTAAATAAAATAAAATAAACATGAAATATTAAACTTATGGAAATAAAATAAAATAAATGGCCTCATATTGGTCACGATCTATCGATTTATCGGAATCGATTTAATCGTGGTTTTTTATTATATCATCGGCCCGAAAAGAAAGAAAAAATGAAATGAACTAATGCCTAGTTAAAACTTCTTAAAAAAACTTTATATATATTAAAATGAAAGAAATTTGTTAAAGAAAACAAAAGTTAATAATAAAAATAATAATAATAATAATAATAATAATAATAATAAAGTAGTAGAAACTAACAAAGCTACAATCTAATGAAGATAAATGGTAAAAGGAGAAATAAATCAGTAAGAAAATTTCTAATAAATAGTAAAAGAAAAATAATAAATCAGTAAGAAATCCAAAACGGGTCAAAGGCCCAAGTTCAAAAGCAAACACGAGGCTTTAAATGTATCACTTTTTTAGGTCAGCAAATGGAATACGAAAAAAAGAAGAAAGAAACGAAAGACAAGACGCCGACCTTCAAGCCTCTCTTCACTCTCTTCACTTTCGGCGGTTTTCGATGGATTTTATGGTTTTGCGAGGTGGTTACGGATTTTGATGGGTCAAAAGTTTCCGGATTCGTTTCGGTGATTTGTTTGATTGGCGGTGGTTTCACGCGATTTGCTATGTTCTTCTCACTCGCGATTTTCTGTGGATTTGGGGATAGTTTTGGATGGATTTCGTTTATGGGTTAGCGGTTTGGATTTGAAGAAGAGAAAAGTTTGTGAGTTTTGGTGGTTTCGGTGACGGTTCAGTTTGTCTTGGAGGTTCTCACGCTATGGTTTTTGTTTTTTTGTTAAAAAAAAGGTTGTTATAATGGTGGGGGAAGTGATGATTTTCAGCCGATTGTTTTTTTTGTCAAAAGGAAAAAGAGTGATGAGGAATGGTCTGTGTTTTTTTCCTGTGAGAGAATTCCTCTTCTTCTTTTTAAATCTTTCTCCCTTCCCCTATTGATATGCGTTTCTCTTTTTTTATGTTGTTGTGGTTCCCCCTCTTTAACATATCACAAACTTCTCTTCTAAGTTTCAATTTTTGTCTGTTATCTTGTGATGTCCTTTTCAATGCAGGTTGGTGTAGAGATAGCAGAACTTTGATTGTTTATGGTAAGCTTTGGATGTCCCTTTTCTGTGTTTCAACAAAAATGTTTAGTAGTTTTGTTGATAGGATGCAGGGGAGCAAATTTGATGTGTACAATATTGCAGATTTTTGGCTGGATGTGTTTGGAATTGGTCAAAATAGTTTTTTGAAAGGTTGGCAAGTTTCTTGGTATAATTAGAATGAAATAAAACTATTAAAGTGATTTAAAAAGAAATAAAATAAATAAGTTATAAAATACATAGGTAAATAATTAAACTAATAAAACCCAACTATGTAAAATAATATAAATTGATAAAGCTTAAATTAAACTAGAATAAAAATAAACTATACAAACTAAACTATTAAAACAAATCAAAAAGAAAATAAACTAAACTAAATATTATACTGAAAGAGAGAGTAATCATTTAAAAAACCAATTAAAATAAAATATCTAAAAAATAAAATATCTAAAAAATAAAATCTAAACTAAACTAAAGTAGAAATCTAACTAATTATATCTAAAATTAAAATAAATATAAATATTACACCAATCTAAAATTAAATACTCTTAAAAATCAAATATTTTTATTTTGGAAGAAAGAGAAAATAATCAATGAGACTAATTAATACTAATTAAAAATAAATAAATAAATATTAAAACTAAAATAAAATATAAACTAAGATTTAACTAATTTAAAAAACTAATTAATTATATTAACTAATTAAGGTAATTTGATTAAATATAAAGTTAATATAAATTAATGAGAAAATTAAACTAAATTGAAAATTAATCTAAATTAAAAATATATATCTAAAGTTAAATTAAATTAAATTAACAATCTAAAATGAATTACTTACCTAGAAATTTTAAAAAAAATGAAAATAATTAAATTATAAAATGAGGCAAAATTCTAATAAAATAAAAGTACTAAATTTTAATATAAACTAAAACTATTCTAAATAATATAAGTAAAATTATTGAACTACACATAAAATAAAATAAATTATAAAATAAGGCAACTAACCTATTTAAAAAAATCGAAATAAATTCTAAAATCAAGAATTAAAAATGGCAAAATTATAAAATCGACTAAAAAAACATGATTAATGATTATTGTTTAACTAAAAATGCAAAAATGACTGACTATCGATAATTTGATAAAAATGCGTCAGATGAATGAAAATTTCGAAAAAAAGTCCGATCAAAATTTAGGGTGTGAGAGATGCCCATATCTAATCATCTTTAACCTGAATGTACGAGTAGCAAAGTTTTTTTTGGACATTAAAGGTAGAAGAGGATTAAATATTAACATACTTAAAATTTTGACTGAATGTAGATGAAATGCAAGGTGAATGGATGTATGAAAGATTGAATCATGCAGGGAATGATACCACATGAGACATGTTAACAAAAGAGGATTCCAACGGGAAAAGGGTTTGAGAACACTAAGGATGCATAAACAGAGACGGGAAGTATTCGAAGTGATAAATCAACAGGTTCATGTGTAACTGCTGATACTAAGAATAACAGAAGACGAAAACAAAAGGAAATCCAAAGCATTGGTTCAACTAACACGGGTAAAGTCAAGTCGATACTTAAGATGACAAGAAAATATTCAAAGTGAATGCGCAGTGGCACGGTGCGACCAACTGACACTAAGAATAGTAACAAAAAGAAATAACGTCCATGGATTGGATTGGGAGAAGTGGAATAAAAACTGACATATATGGTCTGTATTGGATGACAAAGAGGAAAAACGTCCATGGAATGTACTAGACGAATTCGAATAAAAGATGACATCTACAGATTGTATTGGATGACTAAGAGGAACAACGTCCATGGATCGTATTGGACGAATGTAAAGTAAGAGATTTTCAATCATGGATTTGAACAAAAGGCAAGACATCAAACCATAACTTTAGACAAGGGACACAATATCCAAAAATGGCATTGGATAAGGTGAGCAATGATTTTCAGGAATGACACTGAAGTTAAAGGCAAAACACTATATCCAGGAATGGCACTGAAGGTAAAGGCAAATCACTATATCCAGGAATAACACTGAATATATAGATAAAACTTTCAGGAATTGCACTGAAGGTAAAGGATAAAAAAAATCACTATATTCAGGAATGACACTGAATATACAGATAAAACTTCCAGGAATGGCACTGAAGGCAAAGGAAAAAATCAACTATATTCAGGAATGACACTGAATATACAGATGAAAATTTCAGAAATGACACTAGAGTGAAAGAAAATATCCAGGAATAACACCGGAGGAACAAGATATAGACTCGAGAATAACACTGTAAGAAGAACACAAAGACTCGGGAATAACACTGGAGGAATAATACAAAGACCCAAAAATAACACTGGAGTGAAAGAATATATCCAGGAATGGCACTGGAGGAACAAGATATAGACTCAGAATAGCACTGGAAGAAGAACATAAAGACCCAGGAATAGCACTGAAGGAATAATACAAAGACCCAGGAATAACACTTAAGTGAAAAAATATATCCAGAAATGACACTGGAGTGGAAGAAAGGTAAGTTTTTGGTAGGCGCCAAGAAGTTGGACTTTCGAATTGAGGTATATGTTGACCACAACATGACCTATGAAAATGCAAATAAGGATAGGACACCTTGCTATGCATACGATATGAACTTGTTATGATGTATGATCAAATGCATATAATGCAGATGCTGACAACATGGCTTTGACTTTTTTGTGGAGATGACAATATTGGAAGACCGATTCTTCAACACTGTGAGATCATTGTTATTCTTCTCAGGGACTGAGGATGCTGATGTTGAACAGACCTCTGCCACACTAATAAACTGTACCAAGTTGATGATCCTTGGAGAAAGGATGGAGAGCTGTTTAGGGATTCTTCCACTGAATTGCCCCAATTTGAGCTAACTGTTGTAGATGAGCTGATTGTTGCTTCAGCTTGACTGACTTTGAAAATGATTGCCTTATTATGCGCTTGGAAGCTTGTCTTAGTATAAGTTTTGTAAAATCTTCTGGGTAAATCAGCCTTGAATTGATTCTTAACATGGTTTGGAAGGAACTTGCCCCTGATAGGATCACCGACCAAGTTTTTAACTGTTTGAAAATTCCTTGCTAGAAAAGATAGTTTACGAACAAAAACATTTATACAATCATGGTAATTAAAAGCAAATGCAACTTTTGAAATCAAAATCATTGTTGGAAGAAAAACAAATGAATCACTAGTTCAAAACACAACGGTTTATGACATTCAGAGTGAAAGGTAAAGCAAAGATTTGTACAAAACAAAATGACTTGCAAAGATTTGGGGGTGGTTTTAGATGGATTTCGTTAATGGGTTAGCGGTTTGGATTTGAAGAAGAGAAAAGTTTGTGAGTTTTGGTGGTTTCGGTGACGGTTCAGTTTGTCTTAGAGGTTCTCACGTTATCGTTTTTGTTTTTTTGTTAAAAAAAAGGTTGTTATAATGGTGGGGGAAGTGATGATTTTCAGCCGATTGTTTTTTTTGTCAAAAGGAAAAAGAGTGATGAGGAATGGTCTGTGTTTTTTTTTCCTGTGAAAGAATTCCTCTTTTTTTTCTAAAAATCTTTCTCCCCTCCCCTACTGATATGCGTTTCTCTTTTTTTATGTTGTTGTGGTTCCCCCTCTTTAACATATCACAAACTTCTCTTCTAAGTTTCAATTTTTGTTTGTTATCTTGTGATGTCCTTTTCAATGCAGGTTAGTGTAGAGATAGCAAAACTTTGATTGTTTATGGCAAGCTTTGGATGTCCCTTATCTATGTTTCAAAAAAATGTTTAGTAATTTTGTTGATAAGATGCAGGGGAGCAGATTTGTTGTGTATAATATTGCAGTTTTTTGCTCGATGTGTTTGGAATTGGTCAAAATAGTTTTTTGAATTGGTTGGCAAGTTTTTTGGTATAATTAGAATGAAATAAAACTATTAAAGTGATTTAAAAGAAATAAAGTAAATAAGTTATAAAATACATAAATAAATAATTAAACTAATAAAACCTGACTAATTAAAATAATATAAATTGATAAAGCTTAAATTAAACTAGAATAAAAATAAACTATACAAACTAAACTAATTAAAACAAATCAAAAAGAAAATAAACTAAACTAAATATTATACTGAAAGAGGGAGTAATCATTTAAAAAACCAATTAAAAATAAAATATCTAAAAAATAAAATCTAAACTGAACTAAAGTAAAAATCTAACTAATTATATCTAAAATTAAAATAAATATAAAATATTAAACCAATCTAAAATTAAATACTTTTAAAAATCAAATATTTTTATTTTGGAAGAAAGAGAAAATAATTAATGAGACTAATTAATACTAATTAAAAATAAATTATAAATATAAAAACTAAAATAAAATATAAACTAAGATTTAACTAATTTAAAAAAACTAATTAATAATATTAACTAATTAAGGTAATTTGATTAAATATAAAGCTAATATAAATTAATGGGAAAATTAAATTAAATTGAAAATTAATCTAAATTAAAAAAAATATATCTAAAGTTAAAATGAATTACTTACCTAGAAATTAAAAAAAAATGGAAATAATTAAATTATAAAATGAGACAAAATTCTAATAAAATAAAAGTACTAAATTTTAATATAAACAAAACTATTCTATATAATATAAGTAAAATTATTGAACTACACATAAAATAAAATAAATTAAAAAATACGACAACTAACCTATTTTAAAAAATCGAAATAAATTCTAAAATCAAGAATTAAAAATGATACAAAATTATAAAATCAACTAAAAAAAGCATGATTAATGATTATTGGATTGTTTAACTAAAAATGCAAAAATGACTGACTATCGATAATTCGATAAAAATGCGTTAGATGAATGAAAATTTCGAAAAAAAGGTCCGATCAAATTTTAGGGTGTGACACTTAAGTTCAATCACTCATCTCGGTGGATTCAAGCTTGAAAATGTATCACTAACGCAAAATACCTTAAATGAATTGTATAATCCACTTAAACGTGGTTTTGAATTAATGAACATTAACTACTCTAATCTACACCCAAAGATCATTGAAATTAAGGAGAAATCACTCTCAAAAGTGCTTCCCAAGTTAAAAATAAAAAAGAGGGAGAAAAAGAAGAAAGAGGAACCAAAAAAAGGCTTAAAACAAGCCAAAAACACCATTCTGACTTGTGTTAACCGGTTAACCAGAATGCACTGGGAATGGTTAACCGGTTAACGCAAGCAGTTTTCAAATAATGCGCTATTTTAAAACTGGTTAATCGGTTAACCAATTTACACTATAAATGGTTAACCGATTAATGTTGTACCAGTAGCAGAAAAACGCAGAAAATTAACATGATCCATTTTAAAACCTTTTTACAAACATTTTTTATGATCATGATCTGAATTTGCACAAATTTTGAAACCAAAATACAGTGAAATCTCTGCAATCAAACAACAAATTAAGATCCAAAGGATCTAAAATCAAAGGCACCAAAGATCTACATCTTGAATGTCGACGGTGAATATGGGTTTATGGAGAGAGTGAATTACCAAAAGCACTTCTTTAAATTGGACCAAATCAAGTTAGATCTACTGAAATTGATGAACAAGAAAGAGTATGATGAAGATTTAGCTCAAGTTAGTCAAGAATTCAATGTGAATTCTTGATAACTTCAAAAAGAGGAAAAGAGCTTTAGTGAGATTTTTGGTTTTGGGAGAATGTTTTGCAAGGAATTTTGTGGCTCTCAAAAGCTTCGTGAATGAATGAAATTATGGTCCTATTTAAAGACTTTAGGTATGGGAATTTGGTGGAATGGAGTTTGCTTTGGTAATTAAAATTAGGCTTGGTAATTGCAAATTTGGTGGGAAATGGAAAAGAATGGTGATTAGTGAGGATTTATGGTAAGAAATGATCAAAGTGATGTAGAGAAATCAGAGACCAATGGATATAGAATATTCCAATTATATAAATGATTTAATGGTGTTAAATTTGAATAAAATATTCAAATTTCGCACAGGTTAACCGGTTAATGTAACGCCCCGATTCGATTTTTCCCAAATTTTTGGGGAGTCTTTTATTTTATTTGTATGATAATTGTTTTATTTGTGAAATTATCATGATGATATGATATGTTGAGAAATTATTGTGATATGTTGGCGTGTTGTGTGATTTTACCGATTTGTGAATTTTCGGGTAAAATTGGATTGAAGGATATTTTAGGCATTTGCTAATTAATGTTAAGTTAGAAATTAGTAGAATTGGTATTTTTGGGAGAGAATGATATTTGGTTGGAAAGAGTAGAAAATAGAAATAGAAAGAAAAAGAATATAAGAGAGTGAGAAAAAGTGAAATAGAAAGCTGGTAAGAAGAGAAAGAAAAAGAGAAGAAAGAAAAGGAGAGAAGAGAAAAAAAAAAGAGGGAAAGTTGGAAAAGCTTCAAGATTGCTCCTATGAATCGGTATAATCGGGTAAGGGTGATAAGCATTGTTATCTTAATATTGTGTACGATTATGTATGTGTTTGGTTGGTTGAGTTTTGGTTTTGATGGAAGTTTAGATAAGATGAATAGTTAGGGTTTTAGAGAAAATGTGAGAAATTAGTGGATTAATCGGTTAGAAATCGTTGTAATTGAAGTATGATAGCTAGACTATGTTGTTGATCATGTTTAATGGAGTTTTGGAGTGAAAGCGTTGACTGTTACGAAGCTAGAAATGCGTAGAAACTAATGATGCTAAGAAAAGTAATTTTTAGCCGACTTTCATCCGACTTTTCCGATAAAACGTAAATGAATTAATTATGGAAATATGGGTTGATGTGATGTTGTGGCCGTTTGGAAAATGAATACATTGTTTGAATTGAATGTCAATGCATGTTAATTGAATGAGATGAATGCATAATTATGTTGTGAATAACGTATGCATTTACAAGAATGTTGTGTGTCATTTTGCATGTAAAGCATAATGTATGCATTCTTGTTCTGTGTGATTCTTTGTGAATCCGTTGTAGCATCGTGTGCTCATGTGGAGTGTGAGCGATGACTACAACAAGATTGTATTCCCATGTGGGGTGTGAGCGATCAGATTGTGTGCCCGTGTGGGGTGTGAGCAATCCAGAAACATCGTGTGCCCGTGTGAGGTGTGAGCGATGGGTGATTTATTCACATTGATTGTGTGCCCGTGTGGGGTGCGAGCAATCAGATTATGTGCTCGTGTAGGGTGTGAGCAATTCATAAACATTGTGTGCCCATGTGGAGTGTGAGCAATGGGGAACATCGTGTGCCCGACGGGGAGTTACTTTAGGTAACAAGCAATGATTTCATTTGGTTCCTGAGTGAACCTGCTGAAATGTTGAGTCGGTACCGCATTGCATCTGCATAGAGTCGTGTGTCAGTCTCTATGAGTTGCATTTTATCATTTTTAATTATGATATGCAGAAATAAACATGAAATGTGCATATGTTTATTTAGAGTATTATGGAGATGATAGTATGTGTGATGAAACATACTTGTTTGTATATATGCATGTTTAATATATGTATATGTATGTGATTTATACATTTGTAATGTATATGCGTAATTAAACATAGCTAGACGTATGTTTATGCGGAACGAATATAATTGAGGAATAAACATAAATAATGTAAGTTTATGTGAATTGGGGAATTGTATGTAATTAATATGTTTGATTGGTATTGATGTACACGTTGCGATGTGTATAGGTGATAAGGAATGATTTGTGGTGAGAATATGTTTTATGTGCATTTTATATGCTGAGATATATAATTATATGCAATGTTATTATGATAATGTTTCTCACCCTTCTGCTGCTTTATGATGCTCTACGAGGCATTGCAGAGTAGGTTGCTGGATGGTATTTTTGTGAAGCTCGTCTTCATCTTTTGGTCAGTCGGCTCTGATATGTAGCACCGGGTAGCTAGGGTTGGCTAGATGCCTTTTTGTGAATGCATTTGTATATGTATTTTTATGATAGATGTTTTATGTAAACATGGCATTATTTGGTGATTCAAACTTGTGGATATATTTATGATAAGTATATAAGTTTGAAATTGTTATGTGGTTTCCGTTGTTATTTGAATTAAATGAATACGGGTGTAAGGATGAAATCCTTCGTGTTTGCAAGTTACCCCGTTTGTTGCATATCTTAATGAGCAGGTGTTGTATGTTTTTAATTTCAAGTATAATGTGGCATTGCTCTTTTATACCATGTTTCAAATATACTCTGATGAAATTTTTAACATATGCCTAAATGATTTAATTGATTATTTGGGGGTATAAAAAGGGTGTGTTACAGTTAACCATATAGTTAACCGGTTAACCAAGCCAAAATTTGAATATTTTATTCAAATGTGGTTGCTTGGTTGTTGTGGCCCGATTCTTTTTGTACGCCGAAGAAGGCATGAAAATAAACACATGAACCTTGAAATTCCTTGAATGAATCAATTAACTTGGGAAATCCTTAATCAGATAATTTCAAATTAATTGCGAATCAACTTCGACTTTTGTCTGTGAAAATTTACTCGAGTTGTAGGACTGCTATTTTGGCATTTTCAATGGTTTCTCTTCCTGAAAAAAAAAGTTAGTGAAAAAAAAAACAAAACATTTTTGGATTTTGATTAATGGTTAGTAAACATAAACAAATAAAGTAATTAAAAAACCATGATGATCCTCTGTGAGGCATAAACCTAACCCGAGAAGAACCGAGCAACCAGTGCGATCTTGTTTGTATGCAAGATGCAGATGAAAAATGTGAACAAAACTTAGGGCAAAAATTAGGGTGCTACAGCTGCTCCTATTTAAGTTTCTTCAATCTGAAGATATGAAGATTGACATCTTCATCTCTGCAAGATGGGAGATACTTAAATACAGAAAACCCAATTTTTGTCCTAAGAGAACATGATATGGTATGAATATGATATGATATGATATGCAAACCCAAGATCTCTGCGGGGAACACACAAACAACAGAGGAAAGCAAAAAGCTTGTGGACACAGAAGAAAAATCCCACTGAGGAAAACAAAGGACACCAAAAGAGTTTTCCAGGAAAATAAATCACTGGATAGCCGACTCTACATGGGGAAAACGATATAATCAAGGTAAAAAGTTCAACGAGAAAGAGTAAACACTCTGCCAGGGAATATCAACCAAATAAAGTATTTGAGTCCAAAAGAAAATGGAGGAATACCGAGTTGGAAAAAAATCATCAACTACCGGTTTACTGGGTAGGAGATATGAAAACAATGGACTCAACTATCGATTTACTGGATAGGAGCAAAAAAAAAAGATAACCTCCACTACCTGTTTACTAAGTAGAAAAATCTGTAAATGTTAAAAGAATTCTCAACTACCGAATTTACTAGGTAGGAACTATGAAAACAATGGACTCAACTATCGATTTACTAGGTAGGAGCAAAACACAGAGGGATAACCTCCACTACCTTTTTACTGGGTAGAAAAAAATTCACAACTATCAGATTTACTGGGTAGGAGCACAAGCAATGAGAGATAACCTCTGCTATCTTTTTACTGGGTAGAAAAATTTGTATGGGTTAAAAGAATTCTCAACTACCAAATTTACTGGGTAGGAGCTCAATCAAAGGGAAACAACTTCTACTACCTTCTTACTGGGGAAAGTCCACACCAAATAGCAGGGAACAATGATAAATGCAAGAATGCAAGCAAATGATGATATGCTTATGCGTATGAATATGCTAACAAAACAGACATAAAGATAAGCAACAGGTGACATAAACACCACAACAACCGGATACTCGGCTAATCAGGGCAACAAGGTTGGGGACCATGCTGAAGATTTGAATCGAAATCCTACAGGGGAACATCAGAATCCATCAAAGGAATAAAATCCTGCTACTAAGCTTAACTCAAAATTGAGGAAACATCTGCTAAGGATCCAACCCTCAAAGCAATCTTCAAAAATCCGTAAAAGGATAACATCATAAATTCCACTCTGAGGGGATAACATGTTGGAGAAATACCAACAGCACAAAATCTTCCACACCCTTTGCGGAAAGAGAGAATAGTCCCTGTTAAACTCTGGTGGGGACAAATATCTTCATAACTTTGTTTGGGGAAACAAGATAAAGTTCTACCAGTGATGAAAATAAAGCATAATCTACTGGAGTATCAAGCATCAACACTGCATAGGAATACCACCCTGTTGAGGAAAGGTAATAATATGTCGGGGATGAGAAAAGCTTTCATAATCCCTGCTAGAGACAGAAGAAATCTTGATCAAACTTCTGCGGAGAATAATCATCATATTATTCCTGCTCCACTTGGGAAAAGAGTCATGCCACTCTTGCTCTGCTTGGGGAAAAATTGTAATGCTTGCTGAAGATCAAATAGGAATCTGCTAGAAACCATCACACGCAGACCTACCAGGGATCTATGGAAAAGATCAATGGAGAAAGTATAAACAAAATTAAACCCAGGGTCCAACCAAACTAAACCCAACTGTTATTCACATAATAATAATAATAATAATAGTAATAATATAAAAAATAGAAAATGAAAAAAAAGGGAGGCGCTGCCAGCATCATGGCTCCCTCTATCTCTTTTTATTTATTAAAAAAACAAAAAAAAAACTAAAGTAGTGACACGTGGTATTAAATAAAGAAAAAATAAAAATAAAATAAATAACGTGACCCTCCACTTGTTATTACAAAGTCCAAACTGCATTATTATTACTAATACTCTCTTAATTGAGGAGAAAAAATAGGGACCTCTTTAATTGCTACCCACTAAATAAAGATTAAAACTAAAACAACATGACAATCAAAACAGAAGGTTCAAACGATGCAAACCACCAACTATTAATCGGTTATTTATTAAAAAAAAAAAAAAAAAAAAAAACTCAACACTAAACAAAGCAAATTATGCACCCTCTTTGATAACAATAAAAGAAAAATAAAGGGATCATTTAGGAAAAAAAATAGAAACGGTGCCTCTCATAACCCTCATTCCTCTCAAAGTGTTATTTCTCAGATCATTTTTCCTCTTACTTTCAACCTCTCCATCTCTCAATGATCTCTCATATTTTTCAGTCTTTGTCTCTCTCTAACTCTGTGAATTTCTCTCACAACTCATAAAGAAAAAACTAAACCTATCACATGTCACTGAATCGTGCGATTAACGGGGAATTTGATAAAGATGAACAAAGAAAAACAAGAAATGCTAGAAGAAAGTGAACAAAGAGGAAAGATAATACCTAATCGGAGCTTGTCCGATCGCAAATTTCGACGAAGCTTTTCCAACAGCGACAAACGACACAATCAGGTAAGCTCTCTTTGATCCTCATAACCTCCATTTGCAAGACGCAGTGGATGATGACTTCACGGTGGATCTATGGGTTACTCGCATTGATCGATTTGTGATTTGACGGAGGGGTTGCTACTTTTGCGTTTGCGTTTTGTGTTGTTGTTGTTAGGGACGAAGGGAGCTTGCAGCGGTTAATGGAAGTTTGTTGTTGTGAGTCTTGGGTTGGGTCTTGTTTTGGTTTTTGTGTGTGTTTTAGGTGGCTGCTATCTTGATAATTGTTTCTCTCCCCTTTCACTGATAATGAATGGCCTTATATAGGATCAGATTAGGGTTTTTAGAATTTGAATTTCTATACTAGAAACTTGTTGAGGAAGGGTTTCAAAAGAGGGAACATGGTCTGAGATTTTTGGGTGGAGGTAAGGACCTGCAATGGCTGCTATAGGTCTGAGATTTTTGGATTTACCTGATATTAATTTTTCAGTGGTCCCCTGTTGTCTTTGTAGTTGTACTGCCCTGAAAATGTGAGAAACGAAACAAAGTAGCATATGTTTGAATGAATGAGCATGAATTAATATGGCACAAACATGTATGCTTGTTACTCTTGAATTTGAATTGTGATCATGAATTAATATGATATGATATGTATAATGAAATGTCATGAATGAATTATGTATGAATGATAATTTTTTATATGAATTTGAAATAGATTTTTGTTATGAATTTGATGATGTATTTGTATGAATTGGTATGTATGATAATGGCACAAATGAACTATTTTTGACAAGAATGATTATGTTTATGATTATGCATGTATGAATGATCATGATGAATATGATTGAACATGGATATGAACATGGTTTGTTTCTTTGTAGGTTGATGCAACATGGACCATGTAAGGATGATCTTGAAGATGATCATCGTGGAAACTATATCTGGCTTGGAAGACTTGGCATGAATGGTGAAGACTTTGGGAAAAACTTGGTGTAATGGAATTACTCATGTACCATGATCGTTTTAGGCTTAGGATTATTAACAAACTTGTAACAAAATTTGTATTCCTTTGTAACTTTGAAGTTCAAGTAATGAAAAGTAACATTTGCTTGTAAATTTCAAAACTAACTTTCAGTTTGGAACATGAATGTTGGAATGGAATTGATTCTTGAATGAAAAATGGAAATTTGACATGTATTGGAACCTTACACATAGAAAAATAAATTTGAAATTTTTGACTTGGAATTGGAATTGAAATTAAGACTTGGAATTAAAACTAAATTGAAATTAAAGTTGGAAAGGAAATGGAAAATAAAATGAATGAGAATTGAAAATTAAAAAAAGAAAAATTGAATTGAAACTTTGTAGTTTGGAACTAAAAAATGTTGACATAGAATTTGAGATAAAGGAATTGGACTTTTGACATGAAACTTGACATATAAATTTGGAATAAAAACTTGGAATATGAATTGAATTTGAAGAATTTTTTTTGGAAATTGAATTGGAATTGAAATTGAAATTGGGATTGAAATTAAAACTTGGAAGTGGAAGTGAATTAAAAACTAGGAATTAAACTTAGAATTGAAAATGACTTAGAAACTAATAATTAAACTTGGAATTGAAAATGACTTAGAACTTAAGAAATAAATTTGGAATTTAGAAAATAAATACATGAACGTGAATTGAAATGGAAAATAGAAATTGGGATAAAAATTAGAAAGGAATTGGAAAATAAATTGAATGGGAATTGGAATTTGAATTTAGAACTTGAAATTGAATTGAAAATAAAATTGGAATTGAGAATGGAAATAGAATTGGAATGGAACTTGGATTGAGAACTTGAATTAGATTTGGAGTTTGGACTAGAAATTTTGCATAAAACTTAGAAATTGAAATGAAAACTTGAAATGGAATTTGTGATTGGTAACTTGAAATAGGCTTGAGACTTAGAACTTGAAACTTTGAAAATTAGAAATGGAATTTGGAAACAAGAATTTGAATTAAACTTGAATTTGAAACTTGGAAAGCATAACCAATGAATCAATCTCTAATACCTATCCCAAGCCAAAATTTCCATGACATCTCTTGCAAAACCAAGCATGCTCGATATGTACCATGGTATGATGATGATGTGAATGCATTATATGGGAGGAAATAAAGTTAGGGGTAAAATTTAGGGTGTGACATCATGAATTAGTCCATCCGATTGTGTAGCTCTGTCAATTCAACTTGCATTTGATCCATGATTCTGCCTTTGTTCTCTTTAGTGGATACCCGTGCACTCTTCTCGCAACAATAGTGCCTGAAAAAGGAAGATGTTAGAAACCTGTGACGGTACCTGCAAAACAAGAAGAAGAGAGATATGCATGAAATGCAACTATTTGTGTTCCCATAATCAGGCATATTGTGCCCCAGATCCGACATTTGTTACAGAAAATCCAGATGGCTTCTAGAGATTGATTTTTCATTGCAACGAGTTCATTGCGAGGTATTCAGATCCTGATGACCTTGGACAACCAGGTTTTAGTGCATTCATAAAGGATAAAGAGCTAGATAAAAGGAAACAATACATAAAGCAAAGCCTACAAGGAGAGAGTAACAAGAATTCCCCGTAGGGTTACAAATCTTACAGGAATATAAAGTGCGGGAAAAATAAACAAGATTCCTACAACAAGCCTATAGGTAATTTGAAGTACATGAAAAGAAATCAAACTAAAACCCAAGGCTGCAAGTAGACTCTGATTCTTCTCATGTAAGTACCAACTTAGTCTTAGCTCGCTTAACTCCGGCCATCAACTTGAGATCTGCAATCTCCTTGAGTGCCTCTTCTAGTGCTTGCCGACGCTGCTCCAGCTACTGAGATTTCTCTCGACGACTCTTGTGAGTTGATTCTAACTCTTCTTTCTGGTATTTAATCCACAGCTTGTAGTCTGTCTCCTTTTCTTTACGCTCCTCCTGGCTTTGATTCCACTTGTTTTTCCATAAGCTAATAGCTTGGTTTGCTTCCCTTAGAGACTTTCTAGTCTTCCTGTATTCCTCTTCTCTCTTAATGTTCATTAGACCTCTTCTCTGGAAGTAAGCTTCTCTTTCCACAAACTCCTTCTCTTTGGCCTCTCTTTCTTGATACATCTTTTGCATATTCTCTTCCAAAATCTGGTTAGCACGGGCCGTACGATGATACAAGCTGGTGACTTCAGAGTTCTCTACCCGAACCTTATGCAACTGTGCTTCAAACTTTTTGTAATCTTCAAGAGGAATGGTAGACGGTGGTAGAACTTCTTTAGGGTACAATGCAACTTCTAGTGAAAATGGAAGAAGTAAGTCTTCTACACGTTTCTGTAGCCAAACAAAAAAAGGAGGATACATCTTGGGATCCACTTTTCCAAACTTTTTCCTACCTTTCTTCACCCTTACCTCCCAAGCCTGAAATGCCTGAGTGACCAACTTATCATTTCCTTCCAATGGTGCATACTATGACTCAACTACTTCTTCATTAAATAAAGGATTCTTCAGAGGGTAGCCAAACTGCTTTCTAACTAGCACAAAATTGTATTTAATCATCCCTTTCCTACCAAGCAAAGGTACATTAGAAAAATCACTGCAGCTGACAATTATCTCATTTCCTAATAAGTCTTTGTTGCTTCCCTAAACTATATCATCTGAGATCAAGCCCATCAATTTTCGCGACCATTTCTACTCTTGTTTCAGATATTTGAACTGTCCTGACTTTTGGAGTTGCTTGGCAAACCAATCAGCGAATAAGGGAGCATAACAATTTACATACCCTTTCCTCTTCTTGTTCCTGTAGTGGACATTGTAATAGAAATCTCCCAATAAAGTAGGCACTGGGTTCCTCTAAACAAAGATGGAAATTGTCTCCAGGCTGACCAACCATTTCTCTCCTGGGAACAAACTTGTCCCATATACCATTAGGGCTAGTAATGCACTAAAATTTACCCACTTGTTTCCTAAAGCAAAGAAATGAGCTTCTGTGATAAGAAAATACAAAGTTATCCCTTTACCCTTGTTGGCCTCCAAACCCATCTTGACTCTAAGCATACTCAGGTGATAAGCACTGGCTATGTCTTCATGTGAAGGAGCCCTCCCTGAAGCATAGTAAGGAATACCCTATTTGATAGGAATCTTCAGGATACTGGAAACTTCTTCCAAGGTGGGAGCTAAGATATAGTCTAGAAACACAAAGATTTGCAGCTGAGGATCGTAGAACTGCAGCAAGGAATGAAGACTATCTCTCTGATCAATAGTAGGCTTGTTCACATAATTCAGAACCTTCACATACTCTTTTATGAAGTCCTCTAAAACCCTGTCATTCATAAAATCAATCAGTTTCTGAATACCCTCGACCTCTGGTAGCGGAAATATATAATGAACATTCCTCTTTTTGGGAGCCTCTCAATTTTTTGCCATCTGGATAAGAGACAATTACCGGAACTGGATGCAAGAAGCAAGTGATAACCTGAGAAAATGAAAACACAGACAATTAATGCTAGTATGATGCAATGCATGCATATGATCAGTCTGGAACTGTCTAGATAGAATACTGAGAGCCATGTGATCAGAAAACCCAAACTCTTCTCTGAATAACAACATTCAGATAAGAACCCAAAAACCGGATAGTCAAGAATCCTCAGAACCATAGTAACTAGACAATAACATAAGATCACACTGATGATAAAGGGTATGATGAGGTCAATGGCTCTTGCAAACCTGTAAACCCCTCTCAATCTCACGGGTGTGCTCCGGGTCAAACAACACGGACTCTCAAAGCCAAATAGCAATAATACGTTCACCATTTCTGAAAAATGGCTCATGACCAAATCAGGGAATCGATTAGTCATTACATACTACTCAGGGAGGTCTCAACGTGAGTCCGGGAAAACAAGCATCCCTTATAAATCTCCAACTTCAAACACTGAAATCGAGAAACAATAATACATTCATCCCGTGGGATACAATACTATCGTCATATGACCAAATGCATTGACTGAGTTCCTATAAGAGAACCAGGTCATCTTATACAGTCCCCAGTGGGCCCTCGGGTGCGAATGAGTTTGCCATAAAATATGGTCTGCCACTGTCACCACTGGAGAGGGATGTTTCCACAAAGGTCCTCAACAATTGGTCCCCAAATGCACATAACTATCGAGGTCATGTAGTGATCAAGAAAGATTCTTGTATCAAAACATTTCCAAGGCGGTCGCAAGTCTAGGTGTGGAACTCACTAATACCAATATAGCAAGATGCCATGAAGCCAAAGTGGAACTACTCTAAGTCCTAGGGTGCACTCGAGCCCCGGTTACGAGCTCATCTCCCAATAACAAATCCCCCAAGCCCGCCGAAAGAAAACCAACACAACCAGACAGTCCAGTATATATATATATATATGATGCATGAAAATAAATACTGAAAAATGTAAATAAAGCTGTAAATAAAACTGTAAATAAACAACAGTAAAATAAACACACAACAACAAACAATCAAACACACAAAGAAACAGAAACACGCAAGCGCTAGGAGAGACTCTCAAGGGGAAACCAGAGATACTCTGGTTAGAAGACTTATCTCCCAAGCAGAGTCGCTAGCTGTCACTCCCTGGATTTCCATCCTGGTATAAACACAAAAGTGGCGCGGAAAAAGGTAGAATCGCCAGCCAGACATTTTTATCCCGAAAGAACGGGAATGATAATGCTGCACAAACCAGAAGAAGAAAAGGAAGGACAAAGGTCCTGCAAACCAAAGAAGTGGGTTCGGGAGTCGGTTACAACCTGGGAAAGTATTAACACCCCAGATCGTCCTCCGTACCCGACGGGATCCACGCTTGCAAAGAAATTGTTTCAAAGGGCGAAGGAATGAAAGTTGCTGCAAAAAGAAAGACTGAAACTGGATAAGAAAAGAAAAGAAATAGGGGAAATGTAGGGAAAATAAAAGAGTGCTCGAACGGGTCCTACCTCGCTGCCTACGTACCTCATATGGACATGAGGATCAGAGTCGTCGTAGTTCCCTTAACTAGGGAGGCAAATGGTTTGTGTTTTAAAAGCTTGAACTGCTTATGTTAATGCTCAGGTGTTGCAGGCTCGTCTGGCACGAGTGCATTACTGTCTTGCAAAGAGATAAGTGTGAGCAAGTTCTTTCATTGTGAGGGAAGGTGATGAGAAAAGAAGTCCCGAAGGAGAGACATTTATTCTTTGTCCGTGGCTTTTAGAAGATTTTATTTGTGTGTCACAAGAAAGTGAATTCAAGCTCATTTTCATGGAATGTGTACTTATTACTACATTCCAAGATAGAATAATAGAACAAGCACACCCAAGTAAGGAGAATTTATCCAAGACTTGGTTCCAAGGGTTAGGGCCTAAGCTCACTAACTTGTTGAAATTATTAGATATTTTGTGATTAAAATGAAGAAGTGTTTTTTATGATTTTCTTAATGAAGATAGTCCCATTATTAAAGTTGTACATCATGCTAGATAAGCCTATACTATCCCAAGATGGGATGAATATAAGTGTCCCATGGAATAAGGTCATACACAAGCGACTATTTCAACCTTTTTAAGTGTCTTTTTTAGATTTTTGTTTGAAGATGAGAAGAGAAGAAACCAGAGGAGCAAAGGTAAAACAACTAAGGGGGACTAAACAAAACCTAATGTTGTCATGCAAAGATAAACCTAGGTTAGTGAGGTATCAACTATTCTAAAGAAGAAGGAAAGAAAAAAAAAGAAGAAGAAAGAAGGTAGAAAATCAACTTACTTCTCCTAAAGAAGTTAAGTTGTTCTCTAAGGGGGATGGAAAAGAGTTAGACAAATGATGACATAAGCACATCTCAAAGACAAATATGAAAGCATAAAAAGAAGAAAGGAAAGAGTTGGAGATGTGGAAATCTCATCCACACCTCTCACTTACCATAGCCCCTGAAAAGGTTAGAAGTAATCACAAAAACATCTGATAGTTTCAACAAGTTAGTGAGCTTAGGCCCTAATCCTTGGAACCAAGTCTTGGATAAATTCTCCTTACTTGGGTGTGCTTGTTCTATTATTCCATATTGGAAGTAGTAATAAGTACACATTCCATGGAAACGAGCTTAAATTCACTTTCTTGTGACATACAAATAAAAGCTTCTAAAAGACACGAACACAGAATAAACGTCTCTCATTCGGGACTTCTTTTCTCATCACCTTCCCTCACAACGAAAGAACTTGCTCCTACTTGTCTCTTTTCTAGACGGTAACGCACTCGTGTCAGACGAACCTGCAACACCTGAGCATTGACATAAGCAACTCAAGCTTTTAAACACAAGCCATTTTCCTCCCTAGTTAGGGGAACTACGACGACTTTGATCCTCATGTCATGACGAGGTACGTAGGCAGCGGGGCAGGGCCTGTTCGAGCACTTTTTTATTTTACCTACATTTTCCCCCTTTCTTTTCTTTTCTTATCCAGTTTCAGTCTTTCTTTTTGCAACAACTTTCATTCATTCACCCTTTGAAACAGTTTCTTTGCGAGCATGGATCTCGTCGGGTACGGCGGACGATCTGGGGTGCTAATACCTTCTTAGGTTGTAACCGACTCCCGAACCCACATTTTTGGTTCGCAGGACCTTTTTCCTTTCTTTTATTCTTCTGGTTTGTGCAACATTACCATTCTCGTTCTTTCGGGATAAAAATGTCTGATTGGCAACTCTACCCTTTTCCGCGTCACTTTTGCGTTTGTACCAGGATGAAAATACAAGGAGCGACATAAGGGAGTGATAATTTACCTATATTTTACTACTTTTAATTAGTTTTATAAAGAGAAACTAGTGGGATACTCGTGCTATCGCACGAGGCCCGTCAGAATTTATATTATATGATTGTCACTATTACTTATCAGATTTGTATATATTTATTAAGTTAATTAACATTTATATAATTAAAAATATATTTCATGAACAATTATTTTCCAAAGTTTAAATAATTTTTGAAAGTAATATTTTTATTTCATTATACAAATTATTAATAAAGTGTATTTCAAATAATATATTTTTGAATAAGAACAAAACAGTGAATATACAATGATAATTATAACAATTTTAAAATAAAAATTTTCTTGAACAATTATTTTTATAACAAAAAAATATCAATTTTTTTTAATTATAATAGAATGCAATTTTATGAATTAATATTCCAAGAAAAGATTAAGGTAAATAAAATAATTGAGTAATAAGATATGATTAAATAGATTATTATAGTGATAAAGATAAAACACTGTATCAATTAATAAAATATATAAAAAAAATCATATGTTATTAGTCCAATTTGAGAAAGACCCATTGTGATGAAACAATATACCTTTGATGGTTTGTCCATAAGTCATTAACTTCCATAAGTTGCATCTAAACGTTTATGTTTTATTCCAGTCTTCATCAAAACGTTAATATCACAATAGTAACATTAAAACGTTTATTTTTTCTTTCAATCTTCATCAATTGCATGTGTGATCATCTCAGACTTCCAACAATAGCGAACTCCATCAGTGGAAGTTAGTGCAAAAACAGACAAAAACAATATTGTAGCCTTTTTAAGTACAACCTCCACCAGTGGAAGTTGGTGCAAAAACAGACCAAAACAATATTGTACTTTTTAAGTACAACCTCCACCAGTAGAAGTTAGTGCAAAAACAGACCAAAACAATATGAACTTTAAAGTAGATATACACTTTCTTCAGATTTCAAATTTTGCATATTACAAACAAACTTTCAAACACTTTAGAACTTATAAACATAAATTACAAATTCTGCAGTGTAAAAACACAGCATTATTGTTTTTACTGTAGAATTTGAAAGTTGAGGAAGTGTAAGTTGAGCAAGATGAAGGAGAATCTTCACGGTTGTATGGTCGGGAGCCTCTTGAGCAAATGTTTTGGAATAAATTGATATAGTTATAAAATAAATATTATATAATTATGAGTAAAAGATATATAAATTAAACAAATAAATGTTTCAATGATAATTTGACTATAAATATAATATAATTACCGAGTTGGAAAATTGGTGTATTTCAAAGTCCAACCTCCACCAGTGGAAGTCAATGAAAAAACATACCACAATAATATTGTAGCCTTTTTAAGTACAATCTCCACCATGGAAGTTATAACTATATTTAATGTCAATGATACAACTTTAGTCATAACATTGTTATTTACCAACTCTATTGAACCCGGTTTATTCTGATTATGCTCAATTAATTTCATAAAATTAACTTAAACGATTTTACAAACCAATTTTTTTAGGGTTAAATACATTATACCCCCATGTGTTTAGGGCGTGTTTTGTGTTTCCACCCCTTAAGTTTTTTTTAAACACACCCTCATAAAACCTTGAATTAAAATTCACCACACCCTTTTACTAGGTGGGTTGACCTAGAGGTGAGCTGGACAATAACACGCTGACTATGTAATGTTTTTCCATTTTTATATATTTTGAAGTGAAATTAGGTAACACAATAGTTTATTTCTTTCTTAAATCGCTTAAATAATAATCCCTTTTTTTTGGCATATTCTATGAAAAGTCATCATAATCATCTTCATTCTTCTTTTACTTCTTCTGAAAATAACAATTCCATCGTATACTTGATCTTCATAATCATCTTCATTCCTCTCTTAGTATTACTAATTACTAATCTAAGAATTAAAGGATTCAAATAATTTCAATTTTCACTATCATCTTATTATTTTTCAATATAGATAAAGTTTTTTCCTTTATGTTAAATTATGTATTATCAAGATGAGAATCCAACTGGTTAGTTTTTAGTTTGGTCAATTAAGCTAGTTTCAGAATCACTTTTACCCCTTCAACATCTAAATTAATAACACTAAAATGTTTTTAATGAAAAGAAAGAAAAAACGAAAAAAAACATTTCCATCTTCTTCTCCGTGAAAGAAATCTGGAAGAAAACGAAAAAAAAACATTTCCATCATCTTCTTCTTCCTGAAAAAAACATTTCTATCCTCTTATAATCTTCTTGTTCTCTTGTTTGTGTGTTATTACTGTGGAAGAAATCTGGAATCCATGTTCATGAACATAGAACCCTAATTCTTCAAGTTCTATCAATTGGCCACAATTTTGTGAAATTGTTTTAGGGTTTATGTTCAAATTAGGTTCAGAAACAAGGTTCAAGCAAGAAAATATAAAAACAACATGAAAAAGTACCGATTAGATTAGGTTCAGAAACAAGGTGTCGCACCTCGAAAAAATACGATCCTAAAATAAACAACAGAGTCGCCACCTAATTCTATTTATTCTACGAGAGAAAAGGAAGATATAGACACAACCTAAATAAAGGATAGGAATGGTCAACGAAACCACTAATCTAAGTTCGGGAGTCAGTTACGCAAAGGGAAGGTGTTAGGCACCCCTCACGTCCGTTGTACTCAACGGGAACCTCTTAGTCTAGTTTGCGCTTAAAAATGTTAACTTGTATTATTGTCTTCTTTTAATTATTAAGTATCGATATTTGTTTATTATTTGCAATAGGGAAAGGTTAAGTTTTTTATTATTATGATGGAGAGATAGTTAATTTTTTATTATTGTGTTTTATGGCGGAGAAAAGATTGAGTTTTTATTTATTATTATGCTCGCGAAGGATTAAAAATCCCCGTGCCTACGTATTCCCCTGTGCAATGGGAAAGTCAGAGCTTCGTAGTTCGTGCTACTACGATTTGTGTTTTTTTAATTGAACGATTGTTTGAAAATGCATTCTACTGCTAAGCGTTGGCTTATCTGCTCACGATAGGAGGCCGAAGCGCTAGCTTGTTTGCGAGACAAAATGATTTAAACAATATTCGTTTTGAGAAAAGATGATTGATCTTCGTTAAAGGTGTTTTAAATGAGAGGGCGAATGAACCACGCGTGGGGCTAGCCCATGTTGCGGTTGCATTCAAGAACGTGCGGAATGCGAGACTCCGGAGTTCAGTTACTCGCTAATTAATTATGAAAATGATTTGAATTGGTTGGTAAGTTTTAATTTGTATTTGAAAGAAAGAGACAAGTCGTCATCTTTAAGAGAAGTATCTCACCTATTCCACCACAAACATTTGAGAAATGAGAAATCGAAAGAAGCTTTAAACTTGGATATAAGATCGACAAGCAATGCCATATTCTTTCTTTGAAAATAAATAAAATCGGAAGAAGCTTTAAACTTGGATATAAGATCGACAAGCAATGCCACGTTCTTCCTTTGAAAGTAATCGTTTGTAAGATTTTTGTTTGTGTTTGTGGGGATAGGAGGAACAACTTTCCTATGGAGATGAATCATGCCTGATCCTTTAAGATTGTTGAATTGTTTTTTGAATACGAATGGTGATTGAACCAACGCGTGAGGCTAGCCCATTTGCGGTTCAATCCAGAACGTGCGGAATGCTAGACTCCGGAGTTCCTTTTTTCATAAATTAATTAAGATTTGAATATTTTTTATACGAATGGTGATTGAACCAACGCGTGAGGCTAGCCCATTTGCGGTTCAATTCAGAACGTGCGGAATGCTAGACTCCGGAATTCCTTTTTTCGTAAATTAATTAAGATGAATTGAATTGTTTTTTATACGAATGGTGATTGAACCAACGCGTGAGGCTAGCCCATTTGCGGTTCAATCCAGAACAAACGTGCGGAATGCTAGACTCCGGAATTCCTTTTTTCGTAAAATTAATTTAAATAAATGTAGTGCTGATGGCGATCACAAATGACCGTCTTACGTGTGTGCGGTGTAGGCGTGATGATTTAAAAGTGTTTACTTGGTGTTGGGCCAAGATATTTACTAAATTATTCTTTTAACAAATTAATTTTATTTTCTTGACAAAATAAAAGTCGAAATGCGATGAATAAATCCATACAAATCCTCACAGGACAGACACAAAATCAAACTACTAAATAATGAACGAGGGCGTAAGCATGCATCATTCGAATAAAATCAATCGAAAGAAAATTAAGATTACTAAGTCAAATTAAATAGAATTATTAAATTATCTAACAAATTAACTAAGCATAAAGTAAGGATTATATTTTTTTTACAAGTAAATAATTATGAAATATTTTATGAATTTGTTTTCTTTTTTAGGAATATGGCAAATAAACAAGTTAGAAGAAAGGAGAAATTAAAAAAATAAAATAAAGAACAAGGAAAAAAATGGAAAGGGGGTTTTGAGAGCAAGCATGTCATGGGAAAAGGGATGGGCCAAAATAGGGCGGACCGGTTGGGTCCATGGGGCGGTTTGATTCCGACCCGGTTTGGCTTTACAAACAGCAAGAGTTGGAAAGCCCTAAGTACAGCCGCAGAAAAAGGAGAAAGCATTAAACAGCAACGATACTAAACATACGCCAACACCATTCTCACGAATCAAATCGTGAACCAACAACCAGAAATTCAAAGACAAAAAGCTGTTTTGCGAAATAAAAAAAATCAACAATGTTCATCATCTTAAAACAATTTTTCGAACGAAAGCAAATAAATGACAAAGATGAAGGAAGCAAAACACCTTCCGCGAAGAACACGAGCTTCCTCTAGTTCGAGAGTTTCGACTCCGCCCAGATTCGGATTCCCTCGGTGGTGCAATCTCCCAGGTGCGGTGGCTTGTGTTCCTCTTTCAGCCCCTCTCTGTTGCTCGCGAGAACCTTTAACCTCGAATCGATCTCCTTCGGCCTCTTCGATCTCACTCAGCGTTCGTTTTCGTCAGCTCTTTCTCATCTCTCTTGGCGGCGGTGACGGTGGATGGAGGTTTCGCGGAAACGGTGAGTCTGAGGTTATGTTGATGTTCGGATCGAAAGCGCGAAAAGGTTGAGTGGAAGGGTTCAGGGTGATGAGTGGCCAAGGGTTGATGGAGGCTTCGGTGTTGGTTATTTTTTTTCAATTGGGATTGAATCTGAAAAACTTGACGATGGAGTTTCTGTTTCTGTTTGCGGTTTGAGAACACGAATGGAGGAGTATGGTTGTTTGTGATGAGGGTTTTTGTTGTTGTCATTGATTGATGGATTTTGCAGCGATTTCGCGGTTGGCGGAAGGATGGTGGTTCTGCGGGATTTTTGTGGCTGTGTGATTTGAGTGACAAAAATTTGGGTTTGTTCTGTTTCTTCTTCTTTTTTTCAGGTGGCTTCTTCGGTTATGGTGGCTGAGGCTTTTCGGTGTTTCAGCTTTGTTTGGTTTTGCAGTAGCAGTTGAAGGTTAACGAATTAACGGTCTGTTTGCGGTAAGGGTTGTGAAAGGGATCAAAGGGTTGAAATGGAGGTTTTGGTGCTGTGAGCGAAAGGTTGAAGATATTGGTTTGGTTGTTGTTGCTGTTGATGAAGGTGGTGGGAGGTTGCAGGAGCGAAAGGTGGTTTATGCAGAAGAGGAAAGGGTGGTTTATGCAGAAGAGGAAAGGGTGGTTTATGCAGATGCAAGATGGTTTTCACGCGGTTTGGATGCGGTAGTGAGATGGTTTCAAAGAGGACCGGCTGTTTTGGCTTTGTTTGGTAAAGGATAGCAAAGGTCAGTTGTCGCTGCTGTTGGTTGTGTTTATGTGGTTTCTCTTCTCTTTCATTCTTTTCACAGACCTCTCGTTTTGAAGCTGATGTCCCCCCCCCCTTTGTTGCAGGTTCACCTTTTTTTATATAGCCAGAAAAGTTTTCCAATTGAAACACCCTTCCTAATCCAATGGAACCAGTTGGTTCTCTCCAACTAAATCAGTTTGGCTTGAGGTTTCACAAAAGCCTGTGAATCCTTTTTTTGTTTATAGTTTTTCTTACTAAAGTTGCGAAAGTACTTTTCATAATCCTGCTGCGTTTCTGTTTCATTTTGGTGTGCAGGTTTGACTTCTGAACCTGATGCAAAACATGTCTGGCTTGGTGTCTGATCGTTTTCAAAGGGATTTTGGGGAGTACAAAATTGATCTGGCTTTAATGTATCAGACTGTGTTTGCCTTTTTTTGTGTAAATTTGGGGATGACAAGGCTTGCTTTTGGGACAGGTTGAAGTATAGGTTGTAGGTTGTAGGTTGGCACATGTACAGGCTGGAGGATGATAGAACAAGACAACACTCTGCTCTATTTTTTTCTAATTAAATTTCAGAATAAAGAAAGAAAAAATGACAATTAATTTAAACTAATTGAGATGAAATTAAATAAAAGATTGGATAAATCAAGATGCTTAAATCCAAAACAACAAAAATAGTTAGGAGACTAAACTTATTAAAACTCAAATAACATATATAAGAAAATAATAATAATAATAATAATAATAATAATAAATAAATAAATACATCACACTATTTAACAATTAAATTTATTCATTAAAATCCAAAATCTAGGAAGTCTCAATTTCTAAAATTAGGGTGAGAATTATGTAACAGAACTAAATTGTAAAAATAAAACAAACCTTATTTTGATTTAAAAGAAAAATCCTAAAAAAACAAGAATAAGATTAAAAGTGATGTTGGAATGGCAAAATTGAATAAAAATGTAATGAGTAATGAGATGTTTAACTAAAAAATGCAAAATGATGAATTTCGATATATTGACAAAACGTGTCTAAAAATGAACAAAAAAATGAAAATTTCTGGTCAAAATTTAGGGTATGACAGCTGCCCCTATTTAATCGTCCTGAATCTGAATGTCTGAGTGACAAAGAACTTTTTTTGGACATTCAAGATGGAGGAGGATTAAATATCAGAATACCTAAAATTTTGACCAAAAATGCAGATGAAAATGATATGATATGCAATACAAAAATGCAAGACGAAAGCTACAACGCTGCCGGGAAGAAAAGTGACACTACTGGGGATTAGACGCACATGACTGGAGTACAATCCACACGAGGATTTTCTCTTGAGTGGAGCCAGACGACAACTGTCTACAGGTCCTAAGATGACTCGAAATCTTTGAACAAAATTCTACTTTGAGGAAATCTACTGCCGAGATTTGAAACCTCATTTGGAAAAAACCTTCTGTTGGTGCATCGAAACAGAAATCTACTGCCGAGATTCTGGAACGAAAACCAAATCTTCCGAAGTCTACTGGAGATCTAACTGCCGAGATGACCAGAGATTCTAAGAATGAGATACCTCCTGCCTAGGTATCAAAATGAACCAAAAATCTACTGCCGAGATCTTGGAACGAAAACAAATTATGTTGAAGTCTGCTGGAGATCTACTGCCGAGATTACCAGAGAATCTAAGAATGAGATACCTTCTGCCGAGGTACCAAAATGAACCAAAAATCTACTGCCGAGATCTTGGAACGAAAACAAATTCTGTTGAAGTCTGCTGGAGATCTACTGCCGAGATTACCAGAGAATCTAAGAATGGAATTCCTACTGCCGAGGATTTACTGAGGATACACCTGTCGCCAAATCTTCTGCCGAGATTTGACTAAGGATGTCATCGTCGAGCTTATAAAAGTAAATACCTTCTGCCGAGGTAGACTGGAAATCTTCTGCCGAGACTTGCCAGAAATAAAAGGAATCACCTGTTGTCAAATCTTCTGTCGAGATTCAACTAAGGATGCCATTGAACAGAACTCTCACCATACTTCCCTTCTTCTGAAAGGGACAGCCATATGACGGAGAAACAACTTCACGCTCAAACTTCTCAACTTGTCTGGATGAGATATCCATTTGACGGAAATTGGAAAAAATTCGCAACAAACTTCTCAACTTGTCTGGAAGAGATAACCATTTGTTGGAAAAATAAAAGAGATTCGTATCAAACTTCTCAACTTGTATGGAAGAGATAGCCATTTGATAGAACATTCATCATACTTCCCTTCTTCTGAAAGAGACAGCCATATGACGAAGAACAACTTCACGTTCAAACTTCTCAACTTGTATGGAAGAGATAGTCATTTGACGGAAATTGGAAAATTCACAACAAACTTCTCAACTTGTCTGGAAGAGATAGCCATTTGTTGGATAAGTAAAGAGATTCATATCAAACTTCTCGACTTGTATGGAAGAGATAGCCATTTGACGGAAATTGGAAAATTCACAACAAACTTCTCAACTTGTATGGAAGAGAGAGCCATTTGTTGGAAAAATAAAGAGATTCATATCAAACTTTTCAACTTGTATGGAAGAGATAGCCATTTGATAGAAAATTGGAATCACGACAAACTTCCCACCTTGTCTGGATGAGATGCCATTTGCCGAACAAACTTCTCACCTTGTCTGGATGAGATGCCATTTGTTGAAAATTGGAATCACGACAAACTTCCCACCTTGTCTAGATGAGATGCCATTTGCTGAACAAACTTCTCACCTTGTCTGGATGAGATGCCATTTGTTGAAAATTGGAATCACGACAAACTTCCCACCTTGTCTAGATGAGATGCCATTTGTTGAAAATTGGAATCACGACAAACTTCTCACCTTGTCTGGATGAGATGCCATTTGCCGAACAAACTTCTCACCGTGTCTGGATGAGATGCCATTTGTTGAAAATAAACTCATACCAAACTTCTCCGCTGAACAGGGGAGATGCCATTTGATAGAACATAAACCTTGCTGAGGATGAACAAACTGCTCGAAGAGAGAATGCCATCTATTGATTCACTGGGAAATCTACGGATAAGAAACAAGCTTCTCCAATACAGAGACTGCCACTTGTTGTCGGGTATAAATACTCCAAGAGAATGTTGCAACAACACTGTTGGAGAGCACAGATTTGTCTTTACTGGGGGAAATCTTCAATAAATTCCTTCTAGGAGACAAAGTACTCAAAGGCGCAAAATGAATTCACTTTCCATATGGAATCATTGGGGATGGATTGACGGCTCAGAAAGAGACTGCCATCTGTTGATTTACCCAAGGGTTCGAAGACAAAACAAGCTTCTCAAATAAAGAGACTACCACTTGTTGATTCCACTTAGAAGCTCTAGGACAAAACAAGCTTCTCGAATACAGAGAGTGCCACTTGTTGTCGGGTATAAGTAATCCAAGGGAATGTTGTAGTAACACGGCTGGAGAGCAAAATTTGTCTTCAATGGAAGCCTCCAACAAATTCCTTCTGGGGAACTAAGCATCCAAAGGTGCAAAATAAATGCACTTTCCAATTGGTAGTTCAATCGTCAAAAATTGCCAACGACCAAAATTCAATCCAGGAACGAGCTGGAAAGAAACTGTCAAGCAAGACACTAACCCATGAGGAATGAATCTCAACTGGGTATTTATCCTATCCAAGTGTGGAAAGGGGAACTAAAGAAAAAGTCTTCCACGAGGGTAAGAACTCAGTGGGGAATTAGAAAGAATGTACATTTTCTGCCTAAGGCTGACAACTCTATTTTGAGAGAGACACATCACTTGGGGATAAAACGCGACCAAGGTGAAGGAGGTATGCATTAATGAATGCGACATGAATATGCATATGAATATGAATTCACTTATGATGTACATGTATGTATATGCGTTATGTTTATGCTGACAAACAGATAAAACAGACACAAGAGATACACTGGTGATGAAATAAACATCACAACAAACGAATACTCGACCAATCTTGTCAAAGTGTATGTAATTACTGAAGGTAGGGTAAAGAGACATCCATGGAATAAAGTCCTGCTACAAGGCTCAAATCTCTTTGAGGAGAGAAAGATACTTCATTTGGGAAATAAACCCAGGCAAATCTTCTAACTTCAACATCTATCAGGAGGAAGCGACCATACAAACTACGTTTGCTTAGGGTGAAGTAAATTTGTACTCTGTTGGGGAGAGAAAATCAGATCCAGCTGGAGAAGCTAGAATCAGGGCTCAATTGGGAGTACTAGACTTAGTAACTCACTGGAAGCACTAAGTAGTGAGAAATCTACCAGAAAATAATGAGTCATGCCCCTGACATACCATAGCAACTTGGCATGAGGACCCCAATATCTGGAAGTACTTGCAAGGTAGATCCTAAGAGCGTCTTGCTTAGGGGAACACGTGGTCATGCGCCCACAAAATGGTTTGTGAGAAGAGATCATCTCAAGAGGATTTTATAGAAGACTTGGCACTCACGATGCCCCAGTGTCTTCAAACTCTTGTAGAGATTCGTCGAATCTCGACGTCACTGCCTCAGGTTAACTGTACTTGGCACAAACTAGTCTTCAATGTTTGTCTTCTAGGGATGGTCAGATTATGTAAGCACAAATTGGGAAATGACTTGCCCCTGTTTAGCAAAGTCTCCAAGCAACATGCCCCTATCTGGCAAAGTATTAAGGCAACCTGCCCCTGGCTGGCTAAGTTTTCAAGTAACTTGCCCCTGACAGGCGAAGTATTCAAACAACATGCTCCTGTGGCAAAGTCTTCAAACAACATGCCTCTGTCCGGCAAAGTCTTCAAACAAACATGCCCCTGTCTAGCAAAGTCTTCAAGCAACATGCCCCTGTCTAGCAAAGTTTTCAGGCAAACTTCCCATGTCTGGAAAAGTTTTCAAGCAACATGCCCTTGCCTAGCATAGTCTTCAAGAAATTTGCCCCTGTCTGGCAAGGTTTTCAAGCAACATGCCCCTGGGGGTGATTATTCTCTGAAATTGTTGTCCAACTACTCATCAGAGTTTCAAATCTCAAGAGATTAAGCTCATCACTGGTGCTCATACATAGGTTTCTATGATATCAAGCAAATGCTGACAAGCAAAAAGGTTAATGTTAAGACTGCTAATGCAACACATGTGTTTGTCTCGAAGTTTTTTTGTTTTTGAAAAGATTTTCACAATAGCCTGTGACCGAATCACTAGCTAGGAGGTGATATTCGTTTTTTTTATGAAGCCAACACAAAATTTTGAGCCAAGCTCATGGGAGTCGGGAAACACTTTCTCATCGAGTGTGCTTTCGAAATAAACCCTACTTCAATTAGGACTTTTGAGGGTTGTAATGTGGTTTGGTTCACGGTTTTAGAAACAAAGGATAAAGGCTCAAAGTTTATTTGGTGCCCACCCACTCTCCGTGATGTTCTCCAATCCTAGGTTCAGCTAAATTGACACATACATTTGTCTTGATAGCGTAGAGATGATGCTCCAAGGTCCGCTTGAAATGACAGTCATCTTATTTATTCTTCGATGGATATTGGTGACCCTTTGATTTTGGTATGGCGGTCACTAAATCTTATGCTTTTAGGTTGAGGATTGAAAGGCCTCTTCTAACTCGAATTTCTCTTTGGTCCCTGATTTTTGCCTAAGTCTTTTTTTGGGTGCTTGACTTAGCGGGATTTTATTTTTATTTTTTTTTAAATCAATGGAAGGTTGGAAGTTGTGACTGTCAAGTCATTAATTGTAGTTGATTCCCTGATGGGATGTTTCATCTTATGATTTGATTGTGTAACCAGATTAACTGAACACTACCCTGCCCCAGGTTAAGCGTAAGGGTTTTGAAATATCTGAAAGAAACTCCTACTTTTAGGCTCGAAGTGGTTGACTAGGGATTAACTCCTTATTTCTCCAGTGTTTGGGAATTCGAAACAATGCCTATACATCGTCAGTATGACTTTAATCAAAAGCATTCAACTAGAGAATTTGTGTTTTAATCTCGTCATCCTCCCTCCAATTCTCCGCCTAGGCAAAAGATGGGATAATGTTGGCATTATAAAAATCGAAAAAGCATTATGAGTGAATACGAATGGATTACTTCAAGACAAACATATTCATTGCATTAATCATTCAAAACAAATAAGTTCTTACATGCCAAAACAAATGCATTAACAAAACATAGCAAAATACATATGAAAAGCAGTAAACGAGCTAAACATCTGAGAGGATAGCTCCAAAGCATTGAAACGATCGCGTGCATCCAGGAACTTGTCCTATGCTCCAGCAACAGATTGATTTGGAAAGGACTTTCTTGAGTTTTCTATCAGCACAGAGGCACTCCGTCCACAGATGGGATTCCTCCATTGAAGGTCAACACCCCATAGTCGATCATCTCTTGAACCTTTTCCTGGAAGACTTTGCACTCTTCAATTGGATGCCCCAGTGCTCCATCATGAAACTCACAACTGGTATTTGGATTGACTCCACAGGGCCGAGACCTCGTGGCTCTAGTCTTTCTGGGTGTCATTATTGAGTTCCGGGCAAAATGAGACCACAATTGACTGTAAGTCATTGGGATTGGGTCAAACTGATGGGCCGCTCCTTCAGGACTGTTTGGAGACCTCCGTTGATTCTGACGTCGTTGACGAGTAGAGGTAGAATTTGACCGACGCTGGAAAATGGCCAAATCTTTGGCTAAAGAAATCAGTCGCCCTCTATCAATCTTCAAGATGTGAATCTCTTCCTGGAGTTCAGTGTTCTCCTGCACAAGGCTGTCTATTAGAGTCTTCATTGTAGTTGAGAATATTCCCATATGGTTTTTCAAAGTCGTGACTTCGTTTCTAAGCTCCCTGTTTTCCTGCTCAAGTTGGTCCATCCTTCTCTGCTGACTGGTCGAGTACAGTTGACTGACGGAGAATAAGACACGGGTGATTTGGATTATTGGGAGATAATATGCAATGCAAATGAGATGCGAATGAATGCAATACTCAAAATACTCAAAATCACAAACATAAACAGCTCCAGAATTGGATATAAAGGCAAGGTGTTGGATCCAAGGTACAAGTAACTCGGAATCTCCTAACTGGTAAGCCTTAAGTGGAGAGTTCTAATTTCTTTTACCCATAAAGCCCACTCACAGGGTAGCTTCTATGGTAATGGTATAAGGATACTCAAGGTCACGGACGTTTATCGTACTAACGCCCCGCCGCAGGCTAGCTGCATTGTGACGATAATAACAATAAGGTCTACCTTGAGTGGAGTTCTCATGCTAGGCGTGCAAGGAGCGAGTCCTTGGAGCCTAACATTACACAACTACCAAAATTGAAACAGGTTCTAAGGGGTCCCAGAATCACAGCCCTTTCATGAATCAGGTCCCGCGACAGGCTAGCTGCGTTGTGACAAGATCTACGAAAAGTCTAACTATCTGGGGGAGCTTTCATGCTAGGCGTGCAAGGAGCGAGTCCTTGGAGACTAACACTAATAACATCCAATTCTAACTTAGGTGTTCCCTCTTCTTTTTCAAAAACTCAAGTACAAATTTAAACCCGTGATATCCTGAGATTCAACAGGCAGATATAATGAGCAGATAATAAAGAAGGAAGCAATAAATAGAATACCAACAACAAATAAAGAAGACAATCAAACAAGTCAGCAAACAAACGCAAACTATCCTAAGCTAGGCTCAACTCTCTTATGCACAAAGCACACTCATCCCCAGCAGAGTCGCCAGCTGTCGCACCTCGAAAAAATACGATCCTAAAATAAACAACAGAGTCGCCACCTAATTCTATTTATTCTACGAGATAAAAGGAATATATAGACACAACCTAAATAAAGGATAAGAATGGTCAACGAAACCACTAATCTAAGTTCGGGAGTCAGTTACGCAAAAGGAAGGTGTTAGGCACCCCTCACGTCCGTTGTACTCAACGGGAACCTCTTAGTCTAGTTTGCGCTTAAAAATGTTAACTTGTATTATTGTCTTCTTTTAATGATTAAGTATCGATATTTGTTTATTATTTGCAATAGGGAAAGGTTAAGTTTTTTATTATTGTGATGGAGAGATAGTTAATTTTTTATTATTGTGTTTTATGGCGGAGAAAAGATTGAGTTTTTTTTTATTATTATGCTCGCGAAGGATTAAAAATCCCCGTGCCTACGTATTCCCCTGTGCAATGGGAAAGTCAGAGCTTCGTAGTTCGTGCTACTACGATTTGGGTTTTTTTAATTGAACGATTGTTTGAAAATGCATTCTACTGCTAAGCGTTGGCTTATCTGCTCACGATAGGAGGCCGAAGCGCTAGCTTGTTTGCGAGACAAAATGATTTAAACAATATTCGTTTTGAGAAAAGATGATTGATCTTCGTTAAAGGTGTTTTAAATGAGAGGGCGAATGAACCACGCGTGGGGCTAGCCCATGTTGCGGTTGCATTCAAGAACGTGCGGAATGCGAGACTCCGGAGTTCAGTTACTCGCAAATTAATTATGAAAATGATTTGAATTGGTTGGTAAGTTTTAATTTGTATTTGAAAGAAAGAGACAAGTCGTCATCTTTAAGAGAAGTATCTCACCTATTCCACCACAAACATTTGAGAAATGAGAAATCGAAAGAAGCTTTAAACTTGGATATAAGATCGACAAGCAATGCCACATTCTTTCTTTGAAAATAAATAAAATCGGAAGAAGCTTTAAACTTGGATATAAGATCGACAAGCAATGCCACGTTCTTCCTTTGAAAGTAATCGTTTGTAAGATTTTTGTTTGTGTTTGTGGGGATAGGAGGAACAACTTTCCTATGGAGATGAATCATGCCTGATCCTTTAAGATTGTTGAATTGTATTTTGAATACGAATGGTGATTGAACCAACGCGTGAGGCTAGCCCATTTGCGGTTCAATCCAGAACGTGCAGAATGCTAGACTCCGGAGTTCCTTTTTTCATAAATTAATTAAGATTTGAATATTTTTAATACGAATGGTGATTGAACCAACGCGTGAGGCTAGCCCATTTGCGGTTCAATTCAGAACGTGCGGAATGCTAGACTCCGAAATTCCTTTTTTCGTAAATTAATTAAGATGAATTGAATTGTTTTTTATACGAATGGTGATTGAACCAACGCGTGAGGCTAGCCCATTTGCGGTTCAATCCAGAACAAACGTGCGGAATGCTAGACTCCAGAATTCCTTTTTTCGTAAATTAATTTAAATAAATGTAGTGCTGATGGCGATCACAAATGACCGTCTTACGTGTGTGCGGTGTAGGCGTGATGATTTAAAAGTGTTTACTTGGTGTTGGGCCAAGATATTTACTAAATTATTCTTTTAACAAATTAATTTTATTTTCTTGACAAAATAAAAGTCGAAATGCGATGAATAAATCCATACAAATCCTCACAGGACAGACACAAAATCAAACTACTAAATAATGAACGAGGGCGTAAGCATGCATCATTCGAATAAAATCAATCGAAAGAAAATTAAGATTACTAAGTCAAATTAAATAGAATTATTAAATTATCTAACAAATTAACTAAGCATAAAGTAAAGATTATATTTTTTTTTACAAGTAAATAATTATGAAATATTTTATGAATTTGTTTTCTTTTTTAGGAATATAGCAAATAAACAAGTTAGAAGAAAGGAGAAATTAAAAAAAAAAAATAAAGAACAAGGAAAAAAAAAACGGAAAAGGGGTTTTGAGAGCAAGCATGTCATGGGAAAAGGGATGGGCCAAAATAGAGCGGACCGGTTGGGTCCATGGGGCGGTTTGATTCCGACCCGGTTTGGCTTTACAAACAGCAAGAGTTGGAAAGCCCTAAGTACAGCCGCAGAAAAAGGAGAAAGCATTAAACAACAACGATACTAAACATACGCCAACACCATTCTCACGAATCAAATCGTGAACCAACAACCAGAAATTCAAAGACAAAAAGTTGTTTTGCGAAATAAAAAAAATCAACAATGTTCATCATCTTAAAACAATTTTTTGAACGAAAGCAAATAAATGACAAAGATGAAGGAAGCAAAACACCTTCCGCGAAGAACACGAGCTTCCTCTAGTTCGAGAGTTTCGACTCCGCCCAGATTCGGATTCCCTCGGTGGCGCAATCTCCCAGGTGCGGTGGCTTGTGTTCCTCTTTCAGCCCCTCTCTGTTGCTCGCGAGAACCTCTCAACTCGAATCGATCTCCTTCGGCCTCTTCGATCTCACTCAGCGTTCGTTTTCGTCAGCTCTTTCTCATCTCTCTTGGCGGCGGTGACGGTGGATGGAGGTTTCGCGGAAACGGTGAGTCTGAGGTTATGTTGATGTTCGGATCGAAAGCGCGAAAAGGTTGAGTGGAAGGGTTCAGGGTGATGAGTGGCCAAGGGTTGATGGAGGCTTCGGTGTTGGTTATTTTTTTTTCAATTGGGATTGAATCTGAAAAACTTGACGATGGAGTTTCTGTTTCTGTTTGCGGTTTGAGAACACGAATGGAGGAGTATGGTTGTTTGTGATGAGGGTTTTTGTTGTTGTCGTTGATTGATGGATTTCGCAGCGATTTCGCGGTTGGCGGAAGGATGGTGGTTCTGCGGGATTTTTGTGGCTGTGTGATTTGAGTGACAAAAATCTGGGTTTGTTCTGTTTCTTCTTCTTTTTTTCAGGTGGCTTCTTCGGTTATGGTGGCTGAGGCTTTTCGGTGTTTCAGCTTTGTTTGGTTTTATAGTAGCGGTTGAAGGTTAACGAATTAACGGTCTGTTTGCGGTAAGGGTTGTGAAAGGGATCAAAGGGTTGAAATAGAGGTTTTGGTGCTGTGAGCGAAAGGTTGAAGATCTTGGTTTGGTTGTTGTTGCTGTTGATGAAGGTGGTGGGAGGTTGCAGGAGCGAAAGGTGGTTTATGCAGAAGAGGAAAGGGTGGTTTATGCAGAAGAGGAAAGGGTGGTTTATGCAGATGCAAGATGGTTTTCACGCGGTTTGGATGCGGTAGTGAGATGGTTTCAAAGAGGACCGGCTGTTTTGGCTTTGTTTGGTAAAGGATAGCAAAGGTCAGTTGTCGCTGCTGTTGGTTGTGTTTATGTGGTTTCTCTTCTCTTTCATTCTTTTCACAGACCTCTCGTTTTGAAGCTGATGTCCCCCCCCCTTTGTTGCAGGTTCACCTTTTTTTATATAGCCAGAACAGTTTTCCAATTGAAACACCCTTCCTAATCCAATGGAACCAGTTGGTTCTCTCCAACTAAATCAGTTTGGCTTGAGGTTTCACAAAAGCCTGTGAATCCTTTTTTTGTTTATAGTTTTTCTTACTAAAGTTGCGAAAGTACTTTTCATAATCCTGCTGCGTTTCTGTTTCATTTTGGTGTGCAGGTTTGACTTCTGAACCTGATGCAAAACATGTCTGGCTTGGTGTCTGATCGTTTTCAAAGGGATTTTGGGGAGTACAAAATTGATCTGGCTTTAATGTATCAGACTGTGTTTGCCTTTTTTGTGTAAATTTGGGGATGACAAGGCTTGCTTTTGGGACAGGTTGGAGTATAGGTTGTAGGTTGTAGGTTGGCACATGTACAGGCTGGAGGATGATAGAACAAGACAACACTCTGCTCTATTTTTTTCTAATTAAATTTCAGAATAAAGAAAGAAAAAATGACAATTAATTTAAACTAATTGAGATGAAATTAAATAAAAGATTGGATAAATCAAGATGCTTAAATCCAAAACAACAAAAATAGTTAGGAGACTAAACTTATTAAAACTCAAATAACATATATAAGAAAATAATAATAATAATAATAATAATAATAATAATAAAAATAAATACATCACACTATTTAACAATTAAATTTATTCATTAAAATCCAAAATCTAGGAAGTCTCAATTTCTAAAATTAGGGTGAGAATTATGTAACAGAACTAAATTGTAAAAATAAAACAAACCTTATTTTGATTTAAAAGAAAAATCCTAAAAAAACAAGAATAAGATTAAAAGTGATGTTGGAATGGCAAAATTGAATAAAAATGTAATGAGTAATGAGATGCTTAACTAAAAAAATGCAAAATGATGAATTTCGATATATTGACAAAACGCGTCTAAAAATGAACAAAAAAATGAAAATTTCTGGTCAAAATTTAGGGTATGACACAAGGGTCTAGGAGTTTTCCGGTGAAGATGAAGGTGGATAAGTGGTGGTGGTTGTGGAGGAGGCAAAATCTATTAAGTTTTATACCAACAAACCCACACAACTCTTCTGCAAATCCAAACATCTCCATGAACTTGGACGAAAAACTATGAAATGGAAATGAAAAAATGAAACATTAGCACCAACAGAGAAGAAGATGAACCAACGTTCTGCATCTTTCCAGATTTCATATACATCCCAATTTTTATTTTTTCATTTTAAATTTATTTATAATATTATATTAAATATTTACCCAGTCAGCATCTAATCATCTAGTCATCCATCACCCAGTCAACATTGAGGTAATAAGGGGCGGTTAAATCTGATTTTTGATTTTATGAGGGAGTCTCTATTTAAAAAAACTTAAAGAGGGGAAAACCAAATCACGCCCTAATGGCAGGGGGTGTTTGTATATTTATCCCGTTTTTTTTTATAAGTTCTTATAATCATTTTTCTGTATCATTTTTTAACTTTAAATTCATCACTCATCATGCATATTGTGTAACATGATATTAATTGATTGTTGTGTTTATAAATTGTAGTTGGTAGAGACATTTCCTTAAGGAATATAATGGAGCAAATTTGTAATTTTCCTGTACATTTCTGCTTTGATACATGATCAATGTTTTCATATATGAGAAAAGTCATATGTATTGTGTGTTGGAAAATTGGTGTATTTCAAAGTTTAACCTCCACTAGTGGAAGTTAGTGCAAAAACAGATCAAAACAATATTGTAGCCTTTTTAAGTACAATTTCCACCTGTAGAAGTTAGTGCAAAAACATACAAAAACAATATTGTAGCCTTTGTAAGTACAACCTTCACCTGTGGAAGTTAGTGCTAAAACAGACCAAAACAATATTGTAGCATTTTTAAGTACAACCTCCACTAGTGGAAGTTAGTGCAAAAACAGACCAAAACAATAGGAACTTCAAAGTAGATATACACTTTCTTCAGATTTCAAATCTTGCAGATTACAAACAAACTTTCAAACACTTTAGAACTTATAAACATAAATTACAAATTTTGCAGTGTACAAACACAACATTATTGTTTTTACTGCAGAATTTGTAATTTGTGTTTATAGATTCTAAAGTGTTTAAAAGTTTGTTTGTAATCTGAAAAAAATATATATCTACTTTGAAGTTCTAATTGTTTTGATCTATTTTTGCACTATCTTTTATCAGTGGAGGTTGTACTTAAAATATCAAACTAATAATATTAAACAAACTCTTTTCGGGAGATCATCTAAAAAAAAAGTTGAGTTACAATAAATTCAAAATATTTAAAAGTTTATACTCCTTTCATCATAATGAATGATTCATTTAAAATAAAAAAAAGTGTCTTAAAATAATGAATGACTAATTTTAATTTCCAATGTAACTTTTATAATTTTTTCTACTATTAATATTATATTAATCATTTCTTATTTGATAAAAAATACTATTAATAAAAATATTAGGCAAAATACCCAAAATAGTCCTTTAACTCAATCACTGGGTCCAATATGGTCCCTTATCTCTAAAAAGTGACAAAAAGATCCTTTAATTTGTTAAATTGTACCAAATAGATCCTTTCCGTCCACCACCCCCAAACAGACGTTAACTTTTGTATAGGTGGCAGCTGACATGGCTTCATCTTCCTCCTTTAAACTGAGAATCTTCATCTTCCTCCTTTTCTAGGGTTTATGCGAAAATTTCTCTTCATCCATTCCCAAATTGATTCAAGAACCAAGAAAATCATAGAGTCACGAAGATGAAATCCAGTGGGTCGACGCCAACGCCAGTGATGAAAGCAAAACACGGTTATGGTGGGTGTTCTTCGAAGGAAGAATCGAATGTTAACACAAGCACAACTTGGAAACCTATATGTCACTGTGGGGATTTAGCTGTTCTTCGTATGGCCACAACATTCAAGAACTATGGGAAACATTTTTGAGGATGTCCTAATTTTAAGGTATGTCATATGTATGTTTGTTTAAAATCTGTAGCTGTATTTGTGTTTTAAAATGGTTGATGTTGAAGATGGTATTTTGCAGGGATCAAGCAATGCTGGTTGTGGGTACTTTGGATGGTATTTTGAAGAGGTTGGAGATGAGAAGGAGCAATATTTGATGGATAGAATTGAGAAGCTCTCAAAGCCAGTGGCAAAGGCTCAAGTGACTATTGAAGAATATGGGAAACAAATAAGCAAAATGGAAAATGACATGAAGAAGCTCATGAAGTTGATAAAATTCTGGAAATTGATTTTGTTCATAGGCCTTGTTGTAGTTGTTTTTAGAATCCTTTAGGATGTTGTTGAATCAATTTGTTCTCACTGTTTTTAGAATGCTTTAGGAAATTGTTGTTGTTGAATTAATTTGTTGTCAAATTGTTGTTGTTGTTGTCAAATGTAATGGATTATTTGTGATCAATGGTAGTTACTATTGTTATGTTGACAGTACCATAATGTTAGCATTGACAAAACATAAATGTTAATTGCTACAAAAATGTTACATTGATAGAACTAATTGAAATAATTGAAATAATTGCTACAGAACAATAGTTGACAAAACAGAATTGACAAAACCATATGTCTCCATCATTGACAAAACAGAATTCTAACATTGACAAAACCATATGTCTTACATAATTCTTACATAACATTGACAAAACAGAATTCTTACATAATTGCTTATCATAATTGACAAAACACTTAACATTGACACAATTGTCTTAACATTGACAAAACATTGACACAATTGTCTTAACATTACTTAACATTGACAGAATTGTCTTAACATTGACAAAACACATAGATCTTAACATTGACAGAATTCTTAACATTGACATATGTCATAAGGTTTCCAAGTCTTGGTTGATCTCTTTGTTGGTGTACTTCTCCTTGTTGTTGGGCCTACAACAGTCTTGGCTGCACTCATCCTGGTGGTTGGGCCTGGGGAAGGCTTAGCTGGCCTTCTGTAAGATAGCTTGTTTGGCCTTCCTTGATCTTGCTTGGTTTTCCTTGAATTATGATGAGGTTGAACTTGAGATGGCTGCTGAAACTGTGATTGGTCCTGAGACTGTGATGGCTGAGACTGTGATGGCTGCTGAGACTGTGATGGTTGTTGTGATGGCTGCTGAGTCTGTGATGGTTGCTGTGATGGCTGCTGAGACTGTGATGGTTGCTGTGATGGCTGTTGAGATTGTGATGGTTGCTGAACAGGTGCTTCAGATGGCTGGCCTTGTGATACCTGTTGACTGGTGTGGTCCTTGCAGGTCAGTTTATTATGACCTGCTTTTTTGCACCTGCTACACCTAACATTAAACCCTGTCCTTCTCATCTTCTTGTCTGAACCATCAATCTCACCTTGCTCTAAATTTCTTCTTTTCTTTGGTCTTCCAGGCATCTTCCTATACTTAGGAGGCTGCACATCTGGATATTCAGTTCTGGCCCACAAATTAGAACCATTAACTGGAAAAATCACAAAGTTATAGACCTCCATGTATCTCTCCTTTCTATAATATTCTGGAATGTAGTCAGCAATGTTGTAGTTTCTACTCTTCATAGCTGATAAGGCATGCACACAAGGTAGCCCTGTCAGCTCCCATCTTCTACATGAACAACTTTGCTCCTTAAGGTCTATACTGAATTTATCTGCTTGGTTTTCTAGATGCCTCACCTCAAAAAAATGTTCAGAAGCCATCCTATAAGCACAAAACAGAAATCAATTCACTAATAAGCTACTATAAGCACAAAACAGAAATCAATTCATATACCAATCACTAATAAGCAACTATAAGCAACAAAACAGAATTGATATACCTGCCAATCTACTATAAGCACAAAACAGAAATCAATTCATATACCAATCACTAATAAGCAACTATAAGCAACAAAATTCAATTCATATACCAATCACTAATAAGCAACAGAATTCAGAATTCACTAATAAGCAACTAATAAACAAAACAGAATTCATATACCTGACAATCCAAAGGTTGGTGTAAGAGCTTGTTTTTTCAACTTTCTTTCTTATGTTTGGTAGGACTTCCCCATCAGCCAGATTCTGATACCTCATCCTATTGTTTGCCCATCTCTCCATCATATATATCCTTATTTCTTCCACCATAGTAATTAGTGGTTTAGCTCTTGAATCCAGAATAACACTATTGAATGCCTCAGACATATTGTTGAGGACTGCATCACATTTGTTATGAGTCTTGAAATATGATCTGCTCCAATATCTTGGTGGAGTGCTGATCATGTGCTTGTATGCTTCCACATTGATATCCTTCATCACTTTCATCTCTCTTTCCCAAGCTTGGTAATATGTGGACTTTGCAGCTTTCCAGATAATTTCCTTGAGTTTCTTGCCTGAATATTTTTTTTCTGAAATTATTATAAAGATGTCTAACACAAAATCTTTGCTCAACTCCAGGTAGCAACTCATCCATGGCAGGTAATAAACCCTTAGTGCAACAAAAATTCCATAAGTTAGTACAAATAACATAAGGACCTATAAGTGAACATAACTTATAACATAATTACATAAGTACCATATTTACCTTTTGTTGATCAGATATATAGGTGTATGTGAGACACCTTTCTCTCCCACCTAGATCATCAATAAGAAGCTCCAAGAACCAAGTCCAGTTATCTTTATTTTCACTTTCAACCACAACAAATGCTATTGGTAGCATTTGATCATTTGGATCTCTACCAATTGCTGCCAAGATTTGCCCTCCACACAACCCTTTCAAAAAACAGCCATCTAGCCCAATGAAATGTCTACATAATTTAAAACTCTCCTTACAAGCAGCCAAGCAAATGTACAACCTCTTAAAATATGGTCTCTGATCTGCAGAACCCTCTAGTACAGGATGCACATTGACTTTCACAGTAGAACCTGGGTTAGATTTCAAAAGTTCATGGCAATAGTCATAGATCCTTGTATAGTCCCCAAGGAAAGAACCATCTACCATGTCTCTAGCAGCAAATCTTGCTCTTATGGCCTTTTGCTTGCTAACACCTACATTCCATTTTTTTTGTGCCTTTTCCTTTATGTCCCTAAGCTTCAATCTTGGATTGGATTTCAGTGAATTCTGTAGCCTCTTACTTAACCATTTTGTACTCATCAACTTTACATTGTACTCTCTACTACAACTATGGTTGTCTATGATCTTCCTTAGTTGCCAAGAATCTTCATTAGGTAACTTTGCACAGTAGGCTTCCCAATCACATCCTTCCTTGCATCTAACCCTTACCCTTACCTTGTCATTCTTAATGTACCTAAGACCTCTGCCAGATTGCACAGCATATGATGCTATAGCTTCTTTAAAATCAGCCTTGGTTGTGAAATACATCCCAATCTCCCATTTGAATTTGGACATGTCTTTCTGTAATCTAAAAATAGGGTACTTTTTCCTAACAACATCACTAGTATCATCACTTTCACACCCACTTTGTAAATCATCACTTTCATTATCACTAACTTTATCTTCACACTTTTCTTTACCCTTATTCATCTTCCCCTCTTGATCATTCACAGATTCCATCACATCACCCTCCTCATCATCAAACTCATCTGATTCATCATCAAAACCAACTTCCATTGCACTGTCATAATTGAAGTTTTCATCATCACTATCATCATCACTAACATCAGTATTATCCCCTTCATTTTGATTCAAAACTTCCTCTTCCATCCTCGGATTCATAGGATTAGAACTATTCACCTCAGCATTATTCACAGGATCAGTATCAGAATTATTCACAGGATCAATGTTATCCCCTTCATTATGATTCAAAACTTCCTCTTCCATCCTTGGAGTTGTATCATTCAAAGGATCAGTATTATTCACCTCAGCATTAACTTCTTCAAGCATTGCAGCAAGCACTTTTTCAGTGTCATCCTCTTCCATCACATCTGCTTCCACTTCATCAATTGGACCATCATAAAAAGCAGGTTGTGACAAAATGTGTGTGATGTATACGCCAACCCTAAGGTGAACCCTAAACAAATCAGCAATCTCTAGGGCTCCTTTGTCATCAACCAAGGTGCTCATCCCAAATTGTGGATCCTTATAGTAAATTTTCCCAATACAGGTGTAACCTAGATCCTTAAAACAACCTAGCAGTTCAAAAAGCTCCATCTATCAACATCTATTTTCAATTCTGCAATCTCTCCCCCTTCGTATACACTCAGCTCGTCATCCACAAATGCATCACTGTGGTGAATAGTAAGACTCAGGTACTCACTCATCTCTACTGACAAAAATCCCTAATCGAAGTCAAATAACCCTAAATCAGTAACTTTTACGAAAAACCCTAAAACATACAAACCCTAAATCCACCATCCCTAAAACAAATAAATTTTACAGTAACTGAAATCGAATAACATATCAAATTGTAAAATAGAATACCTGGTGGATTATGCTTCACAAATGGATTATGCTTCAGAAATGGATTATGCTTCAATGTTTCATGCTTCAATGGCTGCGCTAGGGTTCCTCCTTACTAATTTTCACCAACATTCGTACAACTAGTAATGAGACTCCTTAGTATACACTTTATGCAAACACATCCTACATGGCAGCTGAGTCACCCAATCTAAGCTCCACATGTGTATGCTAACTTGACTTTGACTAACGGTTGCTGACGGAAGGACAAACGTGGTACAATTTAACAAATTAAAGAATCTTTTTGTCACTTTTTAGAAATAAGAGACCATATTGGATCCAGTGATGGAGTTAAGGGACCAATTTGGATATTTAGCCAAAATATTATTATCTTTGAGAGGAAGGGAGTGATAGTTTACCTATATTTTACTACTATTAATTAGTTTTTTTTTTAAGAGAAAAGTGGTTTATGTATGTTTTATCCGCCTCTTTGTTTTCTCCGCTTTCCTATTTTCCTCGTAACTCCCAACGGATTCCTCGAGGTTCATCTCTTCTCTTTTCTTTCTTATACAATCTTCTCAGATCTCTCTCCATCTCCATTTCCACTTTCTCTCTCTTCTTCCTCAACAAAATGCAATCCTCTCTTTCCCTCACTTTCTCCCCCACCACCTCCGCCGCCACAATCTCCAGATCACATCACTCTCTCCCACTTTCCACTGCTAAACCTCTAAACCTCCGTTTCTGCGGTTTGAGACGCGAGGCCTTGGGTTTAGGGTTTTCATCTTCTCTTAACCGTAATCTCCGCCGTCACTGCTCCGCTATAGTATCCGCTGCGCGTTCTGACAATGGCAGCACCACTTCTGGATCCTTCGATTATGATCTTTTGATTATTGGTGCTGGTGTTGGTGGTCACGGTGCCGCGCTTCATGCTGTCGAGAAGGTTTGATTGATCTCAACATTCTAAACTCATAATTTGATAATTTTACAGTCAATTTTGTAACTAAACTAGTAAGTAAGTCCAAAGCGACAGTGGTAGTAGCTACAGTATGCACGTAGAGATTGATATGCAAACGATTACTATTATTGAGTAATTGCTATTGTTGAATGCTGAGTATGCGATAAAGTAAGGTGAATGCTACATTTATTTGTGAGAATTTTTGATGAGGTAATGATTGCAGGGATTGAAAACAGCTATAGTGGAGGGAGACGTGGTGGGAGGGACATGTGTGAACAGAGGCTGTGTTCCTTCGAAAGCTCTTTTGGCTGCTAGTGGTCGTATGCGGGAGCTAAGGAGTGATCATCATTTGAAGTCATTGGGCTTACATGTAAGAATGTTACTTAAAACTAGGCTCTCTTAATTTATTTTTGTATTTGGAATTGGAATTTTATAATACTATACATGATGATGATGATGAGTGTGGGTTTGCTTGATTATGTTACCTTTGTCTGTTTTACTCTTTTCAGGTTTCTTCTGCTGGGTATGACAGACAAGGAGTGGCTGATCATGCTAATAATCTTGCTTCCAAAATCCGTAATAATTTGACTAGCTCCCTTAAAGCTATTGGAGTTGACATACTTACTGGTTTTGGTACTATATTGGTAAGTGGCATATTATATTATATTATGCAATGTATGCTTTGTGAATTCTATAGTATCAAGAATAATATTGGTGTGTAAACCGTGTTTGAAATATTTAAAAGCATGAGCTGATTTCTATTATTTTGGTCTCAACAACAGATTCTATCTTCATTTTAAAAATGGAATTTGAATTGATTTAGAAATCAAATTTTGGAGTCCTTCAAAAACTTAGAATTGTTCTATTTTTATTAATTAAGCTATTAAGGATAAAACAGTCAACATACGTAATCTATCTCTGTATTAAATAAATTCCTGGCTATTAAGAAGCAATAACATCTATTTTATTTTACTTAATTCATTCTCGAAGACACTTGACTTCATTGCCATTCAATTTTTGTTTTCAATTCTCAAACTAGATGCCTTTAACATTCCTACCCGGCGTTAAAGTTTTGTAACTTTTTAACTCTATGATTAGTTCATTTCAGTCCCCCCGTTTGCATTGAAATTAACTCTATTTTGCTTCTTGAATATTACAGTCCACTCTAGTTCATGGTACATGCAATGTGAATCAACCAATATTTTTGAAAAAAATAACAATGATAAACATTACACACTGTTTTGATCATGATAATGGCAATGCAGACGACAACAACTTATGAACAATTGATGCAAAACTACACATCTCTGCTAAGCATAAAAAAATATTAATTTTTTGTCTTCTATTTAGGTTCAAGGAGATGCAAAGGATAAGAAATGAAATTTGAAAACAAGTTCATTTACCCTTGTACAAAAATTTAGAATACTCACTCTTGAAATGAGATAAACCTTGATATACTTTTCCCCCATCAAGTACACATCCACTTCATTGAAAACTGCATTTATTTTTCTACGTTAGGGCCTCATTGATTGTCACTTCATTTTCTGTTTTCAATCTGAACAAACATTTTTATATAGTAAATAGTGGAAAAAAACATTTTATTGTTTTTTCCCATTTCCTTTTTTACTTGATTTATAATTCAAATTCATTTTAATGTTTCAACTACACTCTTAGTGAATGGAACTATTTATTTATTAGCCGAGGCTATCTTGAAATGGCAGAAGAAAATCTTTACATTTTCATTTGTTGCCATGCATTAATCTGTGCAGGGTCCTCAAAAGGTGAAAATTGGCTCTTCAGACAACATCGTAACTGCAAAAAATATCATCATTGCCACTGGGTCTGTTCCTTTTGTTCCTAAGGGTGTTGAAGTTGATGGTACACTTCACTCTTTTCCTTCATGCCATGGATATTTGATGTTTCTCAATTTAGTTTTACTTAAATTAGTGGTCTTCTTGTCCTGCATTCTAGCTTACTTCACTCAGTTGACTTCTTCTCTTCTCTACGAAACACTAGTCCCATGCAAGTTAAAAAGCGATAAATTTTTCCATTAAAGTTTTTTTTTTTGGGTTAATAGTACATAGAGCAATATCGAAGAAATTTAACTTAAATTTATGACAGGGATGTGAACAGTGAAAGTAATATACTTTCTAAGAAGATTGATAGAGATATATCCCAGGAATAAAAAAGACTCGCATGATTTTTATTTTGGAAAAGGCATGGTAGGATGCCTAAAGATAGAGGTTTTGTGGATGGTTGGTTTTAGAGAAGAAAAGAGTTCATATTGTTGATACTCCTCGTATGATAACTATAGTACCACACCAATTGTCATCTAATTCTCAATCTTTTTGATGTGCTTAATAAATTAAATATAAATATATTTAAGAGCGAGTGACGTGAATCACAATACGTATCTTTTTAGGTAATAATATAGCACGAGTGGGAGAGTTGAGAGATGTAATGTTGTCAAATTGCTGCTAGGGTGTTATGGCGTGCAGATGCTTTGCTAACTGCCAGTCTGCAACAGCTATTATAGCAGCCACGTTTCTCCCATTGTAGCGCTATTTATATGGCATATTTTTGGCTTGCTGCCACTGTCCCTCATCCACCACCTATAGCATTTGAGAAAAGCAATAAACTGAGATGTAGATATAAGCTTTTTGGCTTGCACATGACTTTTGTTTGAAAATAAACAAAACATATATGAAATGTAAGTTTGCAGAAGTTGCAGTAAGCTTAGAGGTGAAAGTTGGAGATCATGCCATACCCCAATTCACAGTTTGAAAGAACCTTGGGTCAATCATACAAAATGGCAGATAAATAGTGGGAGAGATAACTATTGGTGGAATCAAAATGTAATTTAAGTCTGTCTACAGTAGATCCACAATGGGTTTGACCCTTCCTTGAACGCCACCATGGCTGACACTCTTAAGCACAGGGTAACCTTTTTAACCATTAGATTAGTAATTTTGCAGAAGACTGAATGTTGGACAGTGAAGAATCGATAAGAAAATAACCTTCATTTTGCGAAGATGATAATCTTGTGATTGATATGGAGCGAATAAGAGAAGATAGGATTAAGAATGAATCCATTGAAGAGAACGTTGGATAGCATATAATACATATTGTGGAGAAGACAAGTTCAAGTGAAGAGATTAGTTGGAGGGTTGTCCAATAGTTAGAATTAGAAGGAGACAGAGACCAAGAAATATTTTAAATTTTTAAGTCAAATATGAAGGACTTGAGTTTAAATGGTCCTTCTTTAGAAATGATTTTCCATAAGATATTATAGCATCGTTTAATTCACGCAGTTAACTCCGTCTATCTGATAAATGTTATGTTATTGTAGTATATAGGATTATAGACTCCAATGTAATGTACAAAGGGGACCTTAGTTCAGTATAGGACAGATCTAAAAGAAGTAATAACTCCTACAGTTCTTGTATCTGTTTCTGTACCAATCTATAAAAGAAGGGTGGTCCTCAGGCTTTTACAGTCCATGTGGTCAAGAGACATCAAGTATACAAAATAGTCGCTATCTCTTTGGCAATTGAAAATTTCAGAAAATTCCTTATATCCTAATTGTACATTTCCCCCAAGTACCAATTTTCGGTGTACGATATACCTTCCATTTAACTAAATTTTATAAACTCCATCTGGTTCTAGATTTATGTCACGAGGAAAACTTTTTTCTTCTTTATGACCTAAATTTAATCCTCATTTATAAATTCAAACCTAGTATTCTTTTTTCCCCATCTCTGGATTTCTTGTTTAATTGGCTATGATAAATTTTTTTATGACAAATTTTCAACTTTCATCTCCAGGGAAGTCTGTGATTACCAGTGACCATGCACTCAAACTGGAGTCTGTTCCTGACTGGATAGCAATTGTAGGAAGTGGGTATATAGGCCTTGAGTTCAGTGATGTATATACGGCACTTGGAAGTGAGGTGACACATCTTTGTGATATTTTTACTTTCTTTTTCCACTATGTTTTGATCATGAAAAATACTTGCAAATAATTGACTGTTATCCATAGAAATCAGAAATTTGTGTCTGCTGTAAGAATCATCTGCTTGCTATGTTTTTTATTAGTTCTAGAAGTTAAAAAATATTATTCTAACATTTAGGTTTCTAGTTTATTGTAAGTCAAGTAATCATTGGTATTATGCAGGTTACTTTTGTTGAAGCTTTAGACCAGCTTATGCCTGGATTTGATCCTGAAATCAGCAAGCTGGCTCAAAGGGTTCTTATAAATCCGCGTAATATTGACTATCATACCGGAGTTTTTGCATCCAAGGTAACTACCGAGTCTTGTAATTTCTTGATCAGTTTTGTTGATTGGCTACATTGACACGCCACTGTCCTCATGTTTTCCTTATAGATCACGCCTGCAAGGGATGGAAAACCCGTCTTGATTGAACTTATTGATGCAAAAACTAAAGAACCAAAGGACACTTTGGAGGTAACATAATCTTTTATTCGAAAGATTTCAAGTAAACTCATTGTTCTTAACTGTTAAGATTTCTTCCATGAGAAAGTATTTATCATGTGTTAATGTGTTAAGCTTAAGTGCTGAAGCTTCTGGTTGTTGATTCAGTAAACTCAGATCTCATTTTCAATGGCCATAAGTGCTTAACATACCGTGTATCTATTTTGCACATGAGTTCATGAAGCTGCACCGAGGCAGAGAATATATGATTGTCGCACACTTATATTACAATTTTTCTCCTTTCCTTGTATTTTTTGTACCTTTTGTTCGACTGTATATTTTATTTTATTTGGATTTATTACACACTGTTGTCTTTACTGTTACAGGTGGATGCTGCACTAATAGCAACTGGAAGGGCTCCATTCACAGAAGGTCTAGGATTGGAGAATGTATGTATTTCTAATAGAACTGTGTTTAGGAGAGGATATTTTCCCCGAAGGAAATGAATGTATTTTTTTTTGTACGTTCTTCCTACAGGTTGATGTGGCAACACAGCGAGGTTTTATTCCTGTGGATGAGCGCATGCGTGTAATTGATGCAAATGGCAAGCTGGTTTGTTACAATTTCTCATGCACTAATTACCTTCTGTCTGAATTATTGATATACTGATATAGGATGTGGAATGATAGGTACCTCATTTATACTGTATTGGTGATGCAAATGGAAAGATGATGCTTGCTCATGCTGCCAGTGCACAAGGAATTTCAGGTAAGAAGAAACTGATAAATTTCCCCTTTTCTTTCCGCCTCAGTTTTTTTGATTAAAATGTTTCCAACAGTGGTTGAACAAGTCACGGGAAGAGATCACGTGCTCAATCATCTAAGTATTCCAGCTGCATGTTTCACTCATCCTGAAATCAGCATGGTTGGATTGACAGAGGTATATCAGAACTTTCACTGCTATGTGTATTGTAGTGAATCATTTCTCTTCCATCTGTGTGGTCAGGACTCTTCGTTTTTCAGCTCTACTACCCCTTTGCCACTATGTAATTCGGAAATGGATTCTCATGTGTGATTTTCACATGAGAGGTACTGATGTGTAATCTCTTACCATTCAGAATGACAGAAACACATGAAAATCACAAATGAGAGGATCCATTCTCATGTTATTCATACAATAAAGTCACTGCCTGTTGTTTTCCAGTTGAAGTTATCATGTGTTGTAACCTAATTTGAAACTTGCAGCCTCAAGCAAGGGAGAAAGGTGAAAAAGAGGGGTTTGAAGTTAGTGTTGCAAAAACAAGTTTTAAAGCTAACACTAAAGCCCTGGCAGAAAATGAAGGGGAGGGACTTGCCAAGGTTATTTTTGTGTCTTCTTCCGTCAATGCTATTCTGATACAACTTATGAAAATGTTGAATATATTTTATGAACTCTTTACTAAAGAATTACTTCGGTGGCACCAAAATTATTCGGCCATGCCAGTGGTTCTGCATTTAATTCTCTGTTCTTACTGACGTGATATTGCTAAGTGCTAACTGTCGTTTACACTTTCATGCAGTTGATATACAGACCTGACAATGGAGAGATCTTAGGAGTTCATATTTTTGGTTTGCATGCAGCAGATCTCATCCATGAAGCTTCCAATGCTATAGCATTAGGAACACGGATTCAGGTAATATTTTCTACCAACACGTAATATATATGCTGTTACCTGGGTTTTATACTATAAGTCACCAATGTCATATATTCTCTTATCGTGTCTATCTGCGAAAGTTCACGATTTCAAGGTACATTGCAGGACCTTAAATTGGCAGTTCATGCACATCCAACTCTATCTGAGGTTCTTGATGAATTATTTAAATCAGCCAAGGTGAGATAATCCTTTATGTATTTTCAACATCTTATTGAAGATGTACCATAGAGGTATAGTCTATTGTAACACCTGCATAAATATGTGCTCTCTTCTCTTACTAACACAGGTTAAAGAACACGCTTCTATCCCAGTAAGTGAACCAGTTGCCGTCTAATCTTCCCAAACAAAGTATAAATTTTTGAAGAAATTTGCTTGTAATAGGAACTTCCGAAACATTACACATCTTCAGGCGGAGGAGACGAGCACATTCAGAATCCTGTAAAAGAAGGGAAACGTTTGAGGGGGATCACCACCACTGGCCTGATAATGGAAAGCAGACGAATATTACTTGTATTAATATATTTTTTTCTTGATATTTATAGGGCCTGTCAAAGATACTTACATATATTATTATTGTTCCTTTTAAGTTAGTTTGTTTTTCCTTGTAGTCATTGAGACGGTCTTTGAAAGTGGCCTATTTTTTTGGTTTAGTTTTGCACCCAATAAATATGTACCATAACAGTTTTTTGAATTTATAATTTATCATAACAAATGCACCGGTTCTTCTCATTTGTTGAAGATGTACTCTAGTAATGACGAGAGACCCGATACATATAGTGTACTTATAATTAGTGGTGGTAAACGGGTCCGATCCATTGGCCATGTCTGTTTTGTTTGTATTTTAGTACATGGCGGATCAAGGGTTTAGACCTTCACCCTTTAATGTGTTTTCCGTTCTAATGTGTCTCTCCCGTTCTGTCCTTTTGTTCACGGACTTTTGCAAACACGAACATTTACATAAATTTTTGTATTTCTAACTTAAAAGATGTAGTGTTTGTGCTTTTTTTTGTGTGGAGAATTTTGGTTTTAAATCCGCGTCCTTAACTATCAACTATGATCTAGAATTACTGACTGCGGCCGCAAACAATGCGATCCTGGATGGTCCGACTGGAGAGGCCATCCATCGCGCGAGAAGAGACGGTCAGAGCGCCGTTTGAAAATGCGACCAATATCAACGCAAATGCATGTCGCACATTGGGGGAGCGATTTATCTGCTATTATTTTATTTTCTTTATTTTTTTAATCCAAAAATTACTATGTTGTCCATATCCTTTTCATTTACGTTTAGACTTCCTCTTCTTTCTGTTTATGCCATAAATTTTGTTTCTTATTACACATCTTTTTCACTGCCTCAATCTTACGTCTGAGGCTCCTCCATTTGTTCCTCTCTGCAGCAACCGGCACCCCTACTCTGGCTCTCCTCTCTGTTTTTCTTATCGTAAGTTCTTATACTTCTTCATCTATTTATTATGTTTTATACTCCTTCATCTATTGTTTCTTAATGTAAATTCTTATACTCCTTCAACTATTCTTTCATCTCTTTCGATTCATCCATTTTCTTTCATTCCTTTAAGTTCTGTTTATGTTTTATTCCTTGACAATATGGCAACATCTTCCTTTACATCTAATTCTACCTGGTTGCTTCATGTGTTCAAACCTTCAAATCAAACTGTAGTGATATTGACATAGTATGACAATATAATAATCGGAAGGATATAAATAATAATAAAGTGACATGTGATTTTTATAATCTAACTAGTTATGGGGGAATTAGTAGAGCAAAAAATAATTAATTAGAAATAAAAGGTGATATAGTTTCTTGCTTGAAAATACTGGTGGAAGTTAAAGCAATATTACATATTGATGTGGTTGAGAAAGAGAGAATTGAAAGAGGAATATAATAGGTGTTGGTGCAATTAGATGTGGATGATATAAATGAAATTGAGGAAATAATTCGAATTCAAAGCGGAAAGAGGCATGTTGAGACATCTCCAATGGCTGTCAAGAGGACTAAAAGACCAATGAATTTAGTCTTAAGAACACTAAGGACACAAGCATCAATGATGCGTGTGATAAAGAAGCTAGAGCAAGAACCATATAATATATTGCTCGCTTTGTTTATACATGTGGAATTGCTTTTAACGTTGCAAATGTAAAAGCCTTTTAAGTTGATGTTGGAAGCCGTTGGAAGTTATGGTCCTCATTTGGAACTGCCAAGTTTTCATGAACTTAGGGTTCCACTCCTTTCAGCAATTTCTTCGGTGGAAAATTTTCAAAATCGTAAAATAACAATTTTAAGACGTTTCGAACTGTCATGATTATTGAATAAATTATTGGTACTTTTGCGGCCGTTGTCTCTGATAAACTATGCAAGTTTGAGGGAAGTCACTTCAAACGCTAACAACAAAATTTGTAATTTTTTCTGAAAAAAGGTTGTCAACTTTTTTACTCATTACATTCTCGTTGCTCCTAATGGATCAACCGAGCAAATTAACGGTAAGAAATATGTAGATTCAAATGGAACACTTAATAGCGTTGAAGCTGAATTTACTGCACAAATTAAAGCGAACGATTTCCATATTAGAAAAGAAATTGTCATATGAAAAGAGAATGATTATCTCTACAAAATCATATTTTTAATGGACTCGTATAATTTGTATAATTATTACAATAACTGCGATATTTCAAAATAGGTTTGGGAGGCTCTGAAAAAGAAGTATGACACGAAAGAAGCTGGAGTAAAGAAGTATGTTGTTACCTGTTACCTAAAGTATCAGATTATATAAATGAAAGATCTGTAGAGGTTCAATGTTACGAATTTCAAAGATTGCTTATAAGATCATCACAAATAGTATGTGTTTATATGAACAATTTCAAATTGTTTTTTTATTGACAAATTGCCCCCTAATTTGAATTTTTTTTTAAAAATTAATTCACCACAAAACAAAAGTTTTAAATTGAGAGTTTGATTATTTGCATTCTAGTTTAACAAGAATCTCAGAGACAATATCAAAATGAAAAATTCTTGGTTGTTTCAAACAACAAAAGGAAATTCGGTGTAGTTTTGAAGCCATTTTACAAATGATTAAAAAATCAGAACCGTAATGTTGTGAACTAAATTAAGAAAAGAACCCTTCCAGAGCACCTCCAATTTATAGGTAACAACCACCACCATAATGAAATGACACTGATGTTTTCCATAGGTTCAATTGTGGAATATATCATATGATTAAGAAATGTAAGATCAGGATTAAGCCTTGTTATACCCCTAATGCACATGTTAACTTGACTGATGAGCAATTTATTGTTTTGATAACTGAAATCAGCATAATTGGTGAATATGATGGTTGATGGTTAGACATTGCCTCCTCTCGTCATGATTATAATGACCGTGCGATGTTTAAAACATACATGAATATAAAAGTGTCATTCGAAGTTGCCCACATCACTAATGTTATCGGTATTGCAGAAGTGGAATAGAGTTCACCTATGAAAAGACTTAACTTGAAGGATGTCATGCATACTTCAGAGATCATAAATAATCTTATTTCTAATTTTCTTTTGAAAAAAAGCAGGATTAAGTCGATCTAATAGGTAAATTTGTACATAATTACTAAGAATGATATTTTTGTGAAATTGTTATGTTTAAGACTTTTGTGAATGAAATCAAAATTAATTTTAGTAAGAAGATTAGAAAACTTCATTCTGATAAAAAATTGAATATGATTTCAGTTTATTTAATGAATTTTATAAACAACATTAAATTGTACATGAAATGAATGCACCGCCTCTTGTCAGACTCGATTTGAGAGACTCGCCAATCTGACGACGACCTCACAATCTAATTGGTGTCCTCTAAACATTGGGCACTACCACATATGGAAGGTGTCCCCACTAATTTTGTATCATCCCATAAATAATTAGCGGCGTCAGGTAGAAACTCAAGACCTTATTGGTCCTTTTTGAACCTTTTTTGCCCCACTGTCAACCAAACGAAAGTGATCATCATAAGTTTTAGAATGACCCTGAATCATAAGTTTTAGAATGGCCCCGAAAATTAAGACGTTCATTAGTATCTTTGTCATTGGGTTCCCATCCAAGCAAAGACACAAAGTCTTAATGTAAGGGCGGGTCCTCGGGTCATCCCGATATGCTTTAATAGGCTCAGGATCTTCCATTGGAGACACAGATGAAGGAAAATCAGAATTGGATTCTCCGTTAGCAAGAAGATCCAAGTTTAGCCCCCCAACTCTTCTTATGGGGTTATCAATATTTCTACCAAAATAGGAATTCCTGGATTTGTTACCTGTTCCGGACTAGGCCTCAAGATTGAATTAGGTTATGGCCCAACAGGTCGAGCAGAGGCCCACATACTCGAGCAGGGATACCTAGCAGACGGGCAGAGACATCTAACGGTCGGACAAGTTTCTCATACGACGGGCATACATTCAGGACGGGCGAAGAGCAAGTCCGCCAGGTCACTTGCCACGTCACCCAACTGCCCCCTATTATCTCCTGAAAGATAGGGGCAATTGGACCAAGGACTAGACCTCTTAGCTAGGTCTTCACGCTTCTCACGCGTTCCTTGGCAGTTCTTCCCTTGGCCTAGCTGATCTAGCCCAAAGAAGAACCTTGGCCCAACGCTGGGGGCTCCCTATAAATACCCTTTTTCACTAAAGGGTCAGGTATTCTGGTTCACTCTATAATTTACCTACTTCATTGTACCTATACTCACTTAAGCATCGGAGTGCCTTGCAGGTACACCCCCTTTCTCCCATTCTTTGGCCGTTACACCAGATTGCTGGAAGGTCCTCCTGATCAGGTAAGATCAGTGGCGCCGTCTGTGGGAAACTAGTTTCCCCTTCTTCCATAACAGAAGATCAAAGCTCAAACACTATCCTTCCAGCATGTCCGGAGAACAGCTCAATGAACGCAACCGTCCCCTCGTCGACTACACGATGGAAGACAATCTGCAATACCATGAATCTGACGCCCGAGATGGACGCCCAACCACCCCGTCTCCTGAACTCGAGAACAATTGGAACCCACCTCAAGTTCAAGACCAAGTGGCTGACACATTCCAACCCATCCCCGTTCCCGTCGAAGGGGATGCCACCATGATTGCTATGGTGAACGCCCTCAACCAGGCTAGCTCCATGCTCTACCAGCAGCACGAGAGGATCATGGCCCTAGAGGCTGATCGATAGGAGGGCCGACCTCAGCAAGAAAGAAGGACGCAACAACGTCCAGAAGCGACAAAGAAACGGGGACGACGCTCCCCAGAACCCAATAATAGTAGGGCGCGTGCCCGCCGGGATTCCGGCCGATCGGGGACATCGCCAAGGCGCAATCGAAGCCCCGATAACAACGAGCCCTGCCCACCGAGGAGCGACGAGGAAGACCTGCATTTCCCCCTGTCACGGTCAATAATGGAGGCTCCACTCCCCAAAGGCATGGAGAAGCCCCCAAACTTGGCCATCTACGACGGGACCACCGACCCCGACGATCACATCGACAATGTCAACGCGATGCTCGACTACCGCAACGACATCACCGGGCACCTCAAATGCAGGTTGTTCTCGACATCCCTCAGGAAAAGAGTCATGGCCTGGTACAAAAGCTTAGCCCCGAAGTCCATCACGTCCTAGAGAGTTATGAGATCCATGTTCACGAGGTATTTTACAGCCTCCCGACGTCATCCCAAGACAGAAGCGACCCTCGAAGCCATAGTGCAAAGGAAAAATGAGACATTGCGCTCGTATATCGAGCGATTCAACCAAGAGGCTATCAAGGTGGACACCACAGAACACATGAAGAAATATCTCCTCGAGAGGGGACTCTTTCCCAAAAGCAAACTTAGTCGAGCAGTTGGGATAGAACCTCCCTGCACTTTGAACGACCTCCTGCATAAAGCCCAAGCTTACATCATATACGAGGAAAAGCAGGTTGCCCACAACGCTCGCAGCAGCCGTAACACCGGGGAAACCGACCATCCCAAGCGCGAGGATCCGAACGTTCCCCGTCGCAACGGGGACAGACGAAGGGAAGAAAAACCCCGCGAACCCCGTGAAGGAAGAGGTCCCGCGGGCCGATACAACGAATATACATTGCTGACAGCTCCCCGCGAGCACATCCTTGCCGAATGCATCAACTCCGAGTTCAAACAGGGCAGGGTGAGGTTCCCAAAACCTTCTTCACCCAAGCTTCACACCGACAAGTCCAAGTACTGCAGGTTCCACAGAAGCCATGGACACGTGACTAAAGACTGTGTTCACTTAAAAGACGCGATAGAAATTTTGATCCAAGAAGGACATCTAGAGCAATACACTAGGAGGAATGAAGCCTCCAAACACGAAGAGCAAGAAAAGAAGAGACCCCGAGAGGACACTCACCCCGACGACTCTTCTTATCAGGTGGCCCTTTGGATATCAAGACCAGAAGAGTTCAGCTTCCCCGATACACCACCAGAAGGGCGGATCACTGCTCTCAGCCCCTGGGAAGACTTTCCAAACGCCGTTGTCATATCAGGTGGAGGGATAAACGGCGAATCCGCCACCCTTTGGGTAAAGCGCAAGTTCGATGAACTCCTTCTGACCGCACCCGAGCAAAAGGCAACGCTGATAAAATACTGAGGCAGGTCCAACCCAATATCCTTCTTTCTAGAGGAGCTTCCGGGAGGTTCCCCCAACTCGGGCATCCCGCTGCTGATCAGAGCCAAGATGGTTCACCTCGACGTCCGACGCATTCTGATCGACCAAGACAGTTCGGTGGACATCATGTACGTCCACCTTTTCAAAACCCTAAAATTGGACAAAATCAACCTATCTCCCTACGTCAGATCCGACCTCCAAGGATTCAACGGGGCCACGACAAACTTGTGGGGCTACGTCGAGCTCCTCGTCACCTCCGGAGAGCAAGAGACGGCCAAAGAAATCAAGATCCAGCTGAGCTGACGGCGATCCCATCCACCGTCCACCTGAAGATGAAATATTACTCCAAACTGGGCCACGTAGTCACAATGCACGGCGACATCGAAGCCGCCCGAAGGTGTTACGATGCCGCAGTAAAGGGACAGGCCACAATCAACATAAAGAATAACAAAAATCCCAGGGCCGAGGAGCCTCCCCCCAGGGAATCAACGTTGTCGACCTCGATTGCCGCATCAGCCAGGACGAAACTGAAGAGCAAAGACCCGCCGAGGGACAGGCTCCCAATCACCCGTTCCGCCCAGTCCCGGACGGGGAGTTCGAGCTCGTCCCTCTGGGCGATGACCCCGACAGGACAGTAAAGATAGGTAAGGGGCTGCCCGAAGAAACGAGGAAGCAGCTCGCGATATGCCTCAGGGAGAACTCTAATCTCTTCGCATGGAACACCGCGGAAATGCTCGGCCTAGACCCTGAGGTCGCATGTCACCAATTAGCTTTAGACCGGGCAATCAAGCTCGTAGCACAGCGTAGGCGCAAGCAGTCCCCCGAGAAAGCGGAGGCTGCTGAGCGAGCTGTAAAAGACCTCCTAGAGGCAAATTTTATTTCTGAATCCCAATACACAACCTGGCTCTCTAATGTAGTCCTCGTTAAGAAAAATAATGGAAAATGGCGCATGTGTGTTGATTATTCTGATCTTAATAGGGCTTGCCCCAAAGATGTTTTTCCTCTCCCTAACATAGATAAACTCGTCGACAATTCTGCAGGTTTCAAACTCGTGTCCTTCATGAACGCATACAGCAGATATAATCAAATCCCTATGTCGGACATGGACAAGAGACACACGACATTCATGACCCCGACCGACAATTACTATTACAACGTAATGCCTTTCGGACTCAAGATGCCGGGGCCACATACCAGCGCATGATGAACAAAGTCTTCCGAGGAGAAATCGGGGATATGCTCGAGGTATACATGGACGGCATGATCATCAAATCACACGAGGAGACTGACCACGCTCGACACCTCAGCAAGGTTTTCGAACAGGCGAGACAATGCAAAATGAGGTTTAACCCCGAGAAATGCACGTGCGGCGTCCGAGCAGGAAAATTCCTAGGTTTCTACCTCACCGAGAGGGGAATCGAAGCCAATCCCGAAAAATGTCGAGCATTCTCAGAATTCCCGACCCCGAAGTCTAAAAAATCCATTCAATCCCTCAACGGGGTGCTCACCCCGCTCTCCCGTTTCATCGCCAAATCCGCCAAGCACGCACTACCTTTCTTTAAACTCCTCTGAAAGGAGGCCACCTTCGAATGGACCGACGAATGCGAACGAGCACTGCTCCATCTGAAGAAGGCCCTCTCCGAACCCCCGAGCAACCGAGGTCGTCAGTGCCGCTCTTATTAGAGAAACCGACGAGGGACAAAAACCCATCTACTTCACGAGCAAAGCACTCCAAGGCCCCGAGCTCAGATACCAACAAATTGAAAAAGTTGCATTAGCTCTCATAAACGCCGCGAGAAGATTACGTCATTACTTCCTCGCTCACACGATCAAGGTAAGAACCGAAGAACCAATAAAACAACTCCTTGGTCGACCGGACATGGCCGACAGAATGTTAAAATGGTCGCTGGAACTTTTCGAATTCGGCAGAATGTTAAAACTCTCTCTAAACTCAAAAGTGTCACTAAAGACTATGAGATTGACTAAAGGGCAAACACCCGCCAGAGGAGCAGTACTTTGTGTGTTTGGGTCTACCACCTCTGTGTAATATGAGGTATCGTTTATGTCATCTCTATTGAGTATGTTTATAATGTTTGAAGGTTAATCTCCCAGATTAGCCATTGCCAAAAAGAAAAAACTGGAAACGACTAAAAATAGGGAGAAAAAGGGGTAGGAGAAAGTTGAAGATGTAAAGATAAAGCTACAAAAAAAAATCGTTCAAAGCACGATATACCAAGTGAGTTGCGAAATTTGAAAAGGGAAACAAACAACTAGGGTGAGTTGTCACCAGAGAAATAAAAATATTCTCCACAAAAGGTGAAACGTAACATGAGAAGAGAAACTTCATTTATATTAAGGAGTGAGGGGAACAAATCAATAACCTAGAATGAAGGAAGGTGGGTGGACGAAAATCAACGAATAAGATTTATTTCGATATTAAAATGACACTCTAATGCACTTAAGTAACCTAAAGCAAGGTATCACACCTTACCGTAGGGATCTAGAGCCATATGAGGAGGAACATTCCTATAAAACATTTCATTGAAAATACATGCATTTAATACACTTATTCTCAAACTCACTTGCTCCCATTCTATAAACTATTCTATTTCTTACAAGTAGACATGGCAACGGGGCGGGTCGGGGACGATTTTTATCTCCCCCAAACCCAAACCCATATTTCCAGACAGCCCCCGTTCCCCGCCCCAAACCCAAACGGAGATGGGGAATTAAAACCCAAACCCGTCCAAAATGGGTTTGGGTTGGGTTCGGGTATCCCCGCCACTATCGATTTAGTAAAGTTATTTTTTTAATAGAAATATTTAATTTTTCCAAAATAAAATTACATTACAAATAATAAAATAAAACAATCTCAAAAAATTGCATACATACATTTCAAATATTTTAGATAATTAATAAAAATCAAAATATCAAAACATTGGCCACATATTCAATATTACAAATTAACAAAACTAAATAATAATGTACATAATAAAATAAACGGGACGGGTTCGGGGGTGGCTTCGGGGTGGGTACTAGTGTCCCCATTACCTGACCCGTCCCCATATTTTTTAATCGGGGAAAACCCAAACCCAAATCCAAACAGAGTCAAAGCGGATTTTCCCCGTCAACTTCGGGGCGGGTTCGGGTGGGTACCCGCGGGTATGGGTTTTGTTGCCATGTCTACTTACAAGGTGGAAATCTATCACAAAAACCATGGTGGAAGGGGACATCAACTTGGTACGCTGAAATGTCTTTCCATTTCTACGCAATGTCAGATCTTCGAGGCAATTGTTTCAAGTCGACAATAGGCTCAAGGGCAATAAAGCAAGTATGATGGACCCATTCCAAGAATGTATGTACTAATAATATATGGAGGAGTCAAGGTGCTCGCAACTATGAGACCGACACCGACATGGGATCCTCACCCAGAGGATCATCCACCACAAGATATGATCAAATGGCACCTACCTAAAACGTTGCATCGCAAGGAAACAACTCTAATCACACACTAAATAAAGTTTGACATTCAGCATTTCAATTATTCTCTCATTCACACAGTTAAACTATTTTCTCACATACTCATTGACAAAGATGTTTTAATGTTAGTTTTCCAAATTACATAAAAAAATTGTGTCGTGAAATTTTTTTTATAGATAACAACGTATAACGAAAGCAGGTATTAGCATAAGGATCTTAGTGATGCACAAATATATTCGAATTTTGTACTTTTCTATTAAGAGTGTTAGTTGTTTTTACATTATCTATTACAAATTTTTCATAATTTTTTATGGAAAATTCAAAAATAATTTGAAATTTTGTAAAGCAGTCTTAAAAAATTACAATTTTTTTGGTACAACGTAGTAACAATTTGAACAAGTGATCACTTCAGCCATCCAGGTGTTTTAACAATCTCATTAGTCAAATAATCAAGAGCTTGATTTGATAAAACATCAATACACGTTAGAAAGCACTAATTTGATCAAGTTAGAAAGCACTGATTTGAACAAGTTAGAAAACACTGATTTGATCGAACAGGACTTGTTGACGAATTTGCAAACAAGATTGAATAAATTTTATTAAATAGTTAACTTACAAATTTGACCGTTATTTTAAACTCCCATGAAATATAGGTATGAAAATAGCTATCCATGCAGAAAACCCTTGAAAAACCAGTTGGCTTCAAAAGCGCTCATGAAATAAAAAGTGATCTTCGGATTAAGGAAAAAAACTAACAGAGAATTCAATTGAAAAAAATATAAGGAGATAAAACGCCTTTAATAATGCTGATTCTAAACAGAAGTTATTTCACAAAAACAACACAATTACCTACGCAAAAAAAAAAACTCATAGCCATCAGTATGATAGGCAAACTTTATTTAGATTGATAAATCTAACAGAGCCGAATAGAATACTAAGGGGCGAAATAGAACATAACGGAGCCCAAATAGGAGACAGATTGGAGATATTATAAGAAATGTCTCATCACGTTGCATACACCATAAATCATACTCCAAAAATCATAACAGAGTGGGACAGAGTTTCAAACCATTTCATTCATTTTGCAAACCCAAACAAAGAAATCTTTATTACTATAAGATTCCACTTCATACCAAAAATACAAACCTCTAATGCACATAATTAAAACAATTAACTTGAACTTAGATTATTTTAAAACAAAACACTTGTATTCTAAAATATGGATAAAAAATGTCACTCATAATGGAAGGAAAGTATTTTCATGATGAAAATCAATGATAAGTGAAACATTACACGAAAAACAAAGGTGCAAATGGAATGACTAAGTCTGAGTGTCTGATTAACTAAAATTAGGTATACTGCTACAAGCATGGTACAGTGACCATGGACTAGATGGATAAAGAACAATTGAGCATTCAGCTAATTTCAGAATTCAAAACAGCTAAATTATGGCACTGCTGTTACTATAGAAGTTACTCAAAACACACAATAAATATTCATGAATAAAACTTCACCAGCCATTAACAAAATGGCAACAAAAATGCTAACAAAGGACTGCAATTTCTCTAAATTCAGAGTCTAGATTTGACATAACATATAGATCTCAAAGAAAACGTCTAGGATAAAATTACAAAAATAAAACCCTTAAAGATTGACACTTTACTCTGCCTCAGAAGCAATTTCACCATTTTTCTTGTTGTGCTTCCTTGCATACCTCTGGTTCCTCAAAAACTTTGGATCCATCTACAGTTATCAACAAAAATAAATACCTAATCAAAATCGATTATTTCAAAATCATTAAAATTGTAAAGTGAAAAATAAATAGAAGAATGATTACCCCTTTGGTTGAAGTGTGGCGATGTCTCTTTGGTTTCTTGATGCCATTCTTGTGAGCCTTGTAAGACTGGTTGTGAGCGGTGTGATTCTTCGACTTAGCCATTTCTGAAATTCAACATATACGGAGTTAAACAATGGAGAAAGAATTATTAGATAATTGAAATTTGGAGAGGTCGAAGAAAACGAACCCTAGTTCGGCGATTCAGACGATCGATTTGCACTAGGGTTTTCTGAAGATGAAGAAAACAACTTTATATATGTGACTGTGGAGTGAGTGTTTAGGGTTGAGGATTAAAGTAGGCTTGAGTCACATAAAAGCCCAAACTTTGACATTAAAACAGCCCATCTTTCTGGAAACTGAATAAAGTTATCTGAAAATAATAATTGGAATTCTACCCCTATTTTTTTTGGCTCCATACACCCCTAAGATATAATCATAATCATTCGTTTATGGGTCTTTTATATTTCACTAATATACATTAAATTAAATTATACTTTTTGATTGATACACCATTTCATTAATCATTCGTACATACTCAAAGTCTCCAATGTCATTCTTTGGATTGACATAAGTGACCTTGATTTTAATGCCTATGAAATGACGCACATCATCTCTTGTAGCTCATTCTCTAAGAGTTCCTTGAACACGGTACATCTCATACCCAACATCATCATAATCATCCTACATTAAATGATCGAGTAAATAAATTCAAATTTGTCAGTACCTCATACTGATCATCCTCATTTTGATAAGTGGTTGGGTTATCCTCCCTTGAGTGTTGTCTTTGTTGCGACTTTCCAGGTGAACTATTCGTCCCGTCAAGATCATCGTCACTCGGTGGTACAAAAGACTTGTGATCAACTTTATCCCTTTTATAAGGCATGTAACTATCCCTTTTAGAAGACAAAATTCAAATTGTTCGAATGGTTTCAAGTATTCCTCATTCATGTCTCTAATACTTTATACAAATTTTTTATATGCCACAAAACATTTCATCTTTTGCTAATAATTTTTCTATAACAGCAACAATAAAAATATGGGATGTTGATAGTTAACAAATTCTTAACAGGAAAAAATTAAAACAAAAAGAAAAACAATTATAGAAATGCTAAATAATAAAACAAAATCACATCAGTATCAGAATCACGCCGAACTCCATTTGTAAAGACACTCTCGAACCACATATGATCGATGAAAAGCATCTCATCAATCAGATCTCCTTCCTGCACAATGTAAGTACTATCTGTAAATAAACATGGCTTCAGTCTCTCACCTATTGGATCAAAAACTATTGTTCAACTAAGGCAATAAAAAAACATAAAGAATGTCATAATTCTCACTGTAAAGTAGTACAACCAACATTTACAACTGCAACAACCCATCATTGGGGTAAACAAATCCATAGCTCTGCTTAAACAATTCAAGGGCATCTGCAGCAAAAAAAATAAATAAAGAAAAATAAAATAAAGCAAAATAAACAATTAATTCAAGATGTAGAGAGGAGAACAAACCCTAAATTTGTAACTAAATAACCATTCAAAAACAAAGAATCCGAGAATATACCCTAAAATCGAAAAATAAGAAGAAATCGAAAATTAAAAATCGAAACTCATCGTTGAACACAGAAATCGTGTAACCCTTGATAAGGATATTTGCCGAAGGTGTAGTGGAATATTGAAAATCAAAGAGTGACTAACAGAAACGAATAGAATGCGAAGAAGGAGCAAAATGAATATGATATTGATTTTTCTATTGAAATTGTGGTAGCTGCATATAAAGTAGAGAAAACGGTGGCGGCGAAGCTAGGGTTTGAGGGGGGTAAAGAGAGAACAGAAAGAACAGAGAAAATATGGGAGAGAAGTGTGGAAATATTGTATGCGTATAATGTTACAAAGGAAAATGGGGTAAAATGGTTTGTGTGTCAACGAATATTGTCTTGACAGATGGCGTCTTTAGATGGTCTTGACTGGGAAAAAATAGAGACATTTGTTATTTACTCATTTGTCCAAAACACAATGTATTTTTTAAATGGCCAAAGGGTAAAATAGAGAAATCATGAAATAAAATTTTGAAAGGTAGATAGTAGATGCATTGAAAACAACAAACATTTATACTATTTTATTAAATGAGTAAAAATTAAATGGTGACATGTGATTGGTTGAAGTTACATTACCCATCTTTTTGTGATGGATAGAGAAGTTGTCCCCTAAATTATATACACAATAAAATCATTATTTAAGAGCTTCTATAGTTAAAATGTTTATCACATCAAAATATAATAATAATAATAATAATAATAATAATAATACATGTCTACATCTCCTTTAACTTAATTAAATACTTCACTTTAGCTCCTTACCTAAAAAAAAGTTACAAAGTAGTCTCATAACTTATATTATGTTATCTACAATGATCACTTCCATTAATTTTTGTAAATAAAAAAAAATGTTAAGTAGTGTCTATGTGGCATGACATGTAGGCATATGTAGCTTGTTGACTCATCGTATGTGTTATATTTATATTCTAGGGTTGATTCTTCGTATTGTAGATTTCATTTTCGCCTTCAAATCGTTTTCATCCTCTTGCTTTTGTTTTCAAATTGTTTTCTTCTTGCTTCATTTTCTTTCGTTATTTTCACCAATGTCAATGAATACAAGTAGTACTTCAATGTCAAACAATCAAAGCTTTAGGATAATTGAATTTGTGCTACATAAAATCAGAAGGGTGGAGTGTTTTTGTCAAGATGAAAGTTTTCTTTGTACTGTCAATGATTTGAATAGTGGGAACTATGGGAGAAAATTTTAGGGCTGTAGAAATTATAGAAATCACGTGGATAATGGCTGTAATTATTTCAAATGGTTAGGTTGTGAAATAATCGATGAAAGGGATTTGAAGATTGAAAGGCAAAAGAAGAAAAACTCAAAATGTCCATTGTGGTTGAGATTTTGAGCTTAGGGTTTAATCTCGTGTAACAGTGTATTTCAAATAGGTTGGGATTTTGAGCTTAGGGTAATGTAGTGTGTTGTCATGAGTTTATCAATGTAATTGTCGTGTTGAATTTTATATTTGTCATGAGTTTATATATGTAACACTTTTCTTGGTTTATGAAGGTAAGAAAAGTGCACAAGAAAGAGGTTAAATGTGTTTATTCTTTTCTTAATTTGAATATGATCAGAGTTCAAAATCTAAACTGGTGTTCAGGTTCTGTTTAATTCTTAGCAGCAGATGTTAACAAAAGCAAATAAATAATAGCAGAAGACACAAAGATTTATGTTAGTTTCTCTCAACTGAGAGTAGTTCAGTCATTTTGCTTCACATGAGATTTTCATTATGACCAAATCATGATTATAATCGCTTATGCATTTTGCATAAGACTTTTACACTGCTCAGACCCAAGGTCTGAGACTTTCTGCTCAAGCTCCTCACTCAAGACTTCCTGCTCATAATCCACAAACCCAAGACTTCCCTATTCAGATCAATTATCCGAGACTTTATTCTGAAGTCCTTCAAACCCAAGACTTCTGCTTAGACCTCTTTTGTTTAAGACTTCTGCTCAAGCCCCTCAGTCCCAAGATTTATACTTAAACCCTTCAGGTTCAAGGCTTTCCCATCTTGAGTCGTAGCTTAAGACTTCTGCTCAATAAATTCCCTTAATGAAGACTTTCATTGCTTAAGCACAAATTCACAAGACTTACATGGCTTAAGCATATTGGCTCAAAACTTCCTTATTTAAGTTTCAATGACTTAAAATTTTGATTGCTCAAGCACATGGCAAAAGACTTACATGACTCTAGATTTTAGACGGGAGACTTTGATGCTCAAGCACATAACAATAGACTATTGATCTAAACTACGTAACAATCATGCCCAACAGAATAGAGAACAAGATGTACTTGATACAAATATCATAGGTACGGGAAACCACCATAACAAAGACCCAAAGCTATTAAGATTTCTAAGATATTCAATGTGTAATAAATCTTAAGGCTTTTACAATCACAACCTACAACAAAAATTTGGCATATTTGATATAGTGGATAATTGTTAATCTTGTTACTCATTCTTCTGGATAATCCTTATTAAAGATTCAGCTTGAACCTCCAGCCATATTTATGGCCTTTGCGAAAACTAGTTGTTGGAAGAGATAACTTGATCAAAGTCTTTGCTTTTGTTCCATAGTACATGAGACATTGAAGATAGATATCCAAAAGATCTTGATCCATTGTGTAACATGTTTAACCAGGAAGTATTCAAAAGATCTTATAGTGATAGAGTCGTTAAGAGCAGATATCCATAAAGCCAGCCAACCTTTCTTGAGCCATGTGATCTTTAGACTCTAGTTGACAAGCTGATTTGACAATACAACTTATTTTTTATAGTACAAACAACTTCCGCTCTATCACCAACTTTGAATGGTACTAGAAGTAAATTTACATTCACTAACCATAGAGACAATTATGTTGCTTCTTCTAATGCTGAGGTCTTTAGCTTCAGAGTCTACGCCAGACATCATTAAGCAAGTGCTCTTCAAATTTTGCACCACCAGAAGCTAGTAATTCAACAACTCTCAACTGTGCCATTATATAACATATTTTGAATATATATTTATAAGTATAAGAACCTGCACACACGAAACACACATCAAATAAACTATTGTAATTTCAATACTTTGTTATCATCATAACCCAAGAAAAACATGTTATGAACAAATATTGTTCTAACAATCTCCTTTTTTTTATGGTGACAAACATAAGTATTTAAAGGACAATGTTGGGTAGTTATAATTTTCTATGCAACATCGAGGTATGAGGTTTATACTTTCCCCTTGAGTATAATAGTCCAACGTTAAGTTCTGTAGACTCGCACGAAGTACTACTTTCAAGAAAAAGTAATTCGATTTTCTTAGTAACATCAGAGTCTGAGGTTTGTAAGCTCCCCCTGAGTTAAACAGTTCCAATGTTGAGGTTTGTAAGCTTCCCCTTAGTTCCATATTTAAGAAAACCAAAAATAATATTTTAACTTCCTTTAACAACAACAGAATATGAGGATTGTAAGCTCCTTATGAATTTGATATGCTAAGGTTGAGGTTTATAAGGTTCTCCTTAGTTCTATGTATAAGAAAGTTAAAATGTGTCGCCCGAGAAAGATTACCATAATAACAAAAATTTAAATAACAAAATTATAAATGACCAATATGTACAACTGAATGAGTTCGGTTTCTAGTTAATTACTTACCATCATTTCTCCCCCTTTTGTCACATAAAAAAATAATTTAAAAAAGAGAAGAAAAAAGAGTTACAATCATAAATGCATCATAAGGCCATCAATACAGGATCAATTTCCAAGAAGTGAATAACGATCAAGCAACAAGGGTCATTAAAGATTGTATAGTGTGTGCTTTAAATTTTTAGTGGTCGTTATTGTTCCAAAAATCAAGCAAGGATTTAATTATTTCGTTTGGGTTACTCATAAGTCATTATAAAATCAACCAACACCTAGTTCATTTTCATCAACATCTACATGAGTCATGGATTCATCAACCGTGAGTCATAAGACTTATGTCGTAACAAAAATTTATGAGAGCTCTGCAAGACTGAATAACCATAATCTTCATAAACGAGTTATTTCTTAATCATCCACCACTGGGCCTTTTCCCGCTGCAAGGATCACTTCTAAAGAGGCTATATCAGTAGTTCATAAGCCACATATGGAGGTATGTCCTTCAAAAGTTGCGATGAGACCATAAAAGAAGGTTATGAAGAGGTTAAAGAGAAGGAAATAGTTCAATTAGGCGGTTCACCGTGCTATCTCAAAGACAGAAGAAGAAGACTACATTAATGAGGATGAGTTAGATGTTGGTTATGGAGATTGTTTTTATCATAAGGCTCGTGATGACTTAGATAGAGACATATTCTAAGTTTAATCCAATTCTCATGTTTTAAATTCCTTCTACTTAAATTAATAAAATTGTGTTTTTGATCAATTTTATTTATTGCATGCAAATACTCTTCATAATTTCCTTTTTGATTTTTTGAAAATACACAAATGACGTAAAACAGAAATCAGAAGTAACAGTTAAACATATTAACTATACTACTCATAGTCGTTAGAAGAATCTTTAATAGGTCAGACTGTTAGATAACATTTCCAAGATATACCATTAAAATATTGATTAGATTTAATAAATATTAAAATAATAGATACCCAATACAATGAATGCAACTCGTCTATAAAAACTCATAACAGACTCACTTCCATAACCACTTAATCCTTAGAACACTAGGATGTGTAAACAAAAACAAATTTGGGTTCCAAAGAGAGATTTCAGGAAGATAATCATACAAAATGCATCGACTCAAACAAACCAAGGCAAAGTAACAAATGAAGAATCTACTGGAAAGCAGATAACTTCAAAAGTGAAAATGTCTTTAGCATCCTTTGTGAAGACGTTCAGAAGAAGAAGATCTTATTAGTCTAGATGCAGAAATCAGTTTAGGAATAAGGCTTTGGAGTTTTCCAAGGAAGAATTGCATGATTACTTGAATAATTTATACATGTTAGATGATCCTAAGGAATACCTTAGGGCAAATCCAACAGACTAAAAAATCTAAATAATTTGTAATATCTTCTAATTTATTATTGAGAGTTGTTGCACACATTGAGTTCTTTCCTATTTCTTTTATTCTTTTGAACAAGAATAAATATATATTCAATAGTTAAATTACATAACAACATGAACAAACTTTGACTTAATCATAATAATGATTAATACAAAGGTTCTAACAGTTACAAAGCATAACTATGCAGAAATCTAACATCAGAATCTTTCATAGATATCTTCAAACTCGTCTCTTAGAATTTTAGAAGGATCAACCTCTGAACTTATGATAAATCTTTTATGGACAAGTAGTTCTCAAAGAACCCGTGCATAAGGAATGAATAAAGTATTTCCCGTGTGGTAGGAAAAAAGAGTCCTCTTCAAATAGTCAAACATATCTTGAGGAAGATAAATCTGCAAGTCTGAATTGAGAAGTAGCAACAAATATTTTTCAATAATGTTCACTAGGTTTAAATCCTTATCCTTAGGAAGCAAGTTTGAGTTCATAATTTAATTCCAAACAATTGCATCATGACAAAGATTTGAGACCACTGATGTTTTATATGGATCTACAAAGATATGCCAAGTAGGAAGATAGTGTTCCCTGACAAGAGTTATTGGGATTTCTCCATTTTCCTCACAATTGATCACATTTATAATCGCTTTAGAGTTTACTATTATAGAAACACCAGTTACTTTAGAAAGAATAACACACACTGAATTCAGCTCAACAATGGAAGCATTGATCCAAAACTCTTTGACAAGACTTGGATAAGTGAAACCACATAGCATCTCAAGTATCCATTTCAATTTTGTTCATACACACTCTTCCAGAAGTTAAAACCAAATTTAAACAACTCAGAAAAAGGACACAAAATGATGTTTCACAAGACATGGGATAGTGGAAACAAGTATAATAAAAGAAAGATATTATTACTTAAAGATTCTTATCCAACATATTTCTTGAACCCATTAGGTGAGTTTCACCTTTATGAAAACCTAAGTATTATAAAAAGTTTTTGAAAACCTTTAACTTAAATTTCTTTATCAGAAGTAAAGAATCCTCTTTTGAATCTCAGAATCTAACAATTTTCATAATCTATCATCCATCAGAGTCCAGAGGGTCTAGACTTAGGGAGAGATATCTTATGTCAATCATCAGTCTCAAAAATTCTATTTAGTACCAACATTTCCTCTTGAAATACGAGTCATTACTGATTAATGAATATCAAATTATTTCCTTTGACAACCAACAAACATCATTTACATGACAAAAAGTGAGGAAAATGTTTCCATAAATATGATCATCATCTAGCTTAATGAAATATTCAGTATAGATAAATACAACATAGTTTCTTCTTAAATATTTTTGAAGATCCTTTTTCCAAAAGAACTTATCTAAAAATCTAGCAGATACTTAGTATTTATATCTACACAAATATCTCACTGAATCAAGAGATACTCCAAAAAAGAACAAACATACCTTTCTTTTTGTTATTTTCTCAGTCAAACTCGTATCAATATTCATACTTGACCATAGAGTCTTGACCATGGACTTGACCATTTCTCTCACCAAACTCAATACCTCTAGCACTTGAGTCTGGGTTGTAGGCTCTTCTTCCATCAAATGTTGTAAATAACCTTTGATAAATACCATAGAAGATGCCTATTCTAATTTTTTTGATATCTGTAGCAAATACATTTGAATAATGATACTCATATTTATATGGCGCTTTGAGTGGATTTTGATTCAATGGTTGTTAAACCATTGATTCCACTTCTCTCACCAAACTCAATACCTCTAGCACTTGAGTCTAGGTTATAGGTTATTCTTCCATCAAATGTTGTAAACAACATTTGATAAATACCATGGAAGATGCCTTTACACATTTCTTTGATATCTACAACAAATACATTTTGATCATGATACTCGTATTTCTATAAGACCATTCATGTAGGTCCTGACAAACTTTTCTTTGCCTTGTGCCTCAATCTGATAGTAGTATCATGATTCACTCCATAGTATAAGTCTAGGATAAGTCATGATATGAACAATATCTTGTTCTTAGTACAATCACTGACTTTAATATCTTGGATTAAATCTTTTGACATTGAAATATTTGACAAACAGAGATTTACATGAAACAAATTAAAGCATTGTAATAGTATTTCTAACAGAACTCAAAGAAAAATTGAAGATTTCTCATAGAATTATATTTTAACTCAAATTCCATGATGACCCTCAATCAAGGAGTAATGGAGTCTTTTAAGATATTACCTAAAAGAACATACTTCTTATTACCAAATATTGAAGAAATATATATTTGGCACAATCCCTCTCTCTATCTATCTATCTATCTATTTATATATTTATCTATCTATCTATCTATATCTCTTCAATACATAATTTTTATTTCAAGACTTAGAAAATTCCTCAGAAGCACTAATGATTGGCAAAGCCAAATTATTCTTTTATCTGAATCTTGCACTAATTTCAGCTTCATATAAATATGCAGTGAAGATATTATAACATTAGGTTCTGGTAGTGTTTCTCCTTACTTTCAGATATGGAAAATCAGTTAAAATAGTAATATTTCAGAAGCTTTTGAAATTAATCTTCTATCAACAGATGTCACAACCCATTCAACCAATTAAGAAGTTCTTTTGATAAAAAAAATATAAGCTCCTTATCACCAGACATTCCATGCAACCATACTTTTGGAAGGTCATCTGAGCATTAGACGTATCAATGATGTTGATATACTCAAAAGTGAGATAGAGCACCTGTAACACCCATCTACCCCATAAACAATTTATATAAAAACACTTCATATTATCTAAGTAACATCAAATAGAAAGGTGTCACATATATCGAATTATCAAAGCACTCATTATTTTGTCTCGTAATACGGGTTACACATTCATCATTAGCAAAAATCAACAACTATGCAGCGGAAATCAAACTTTTTAAATCGAGTCAATAAAACTACTTCATAAAGAAATGTATCTAATTCTTAATATCATCAACAACAACAAAATTCCAACATCACCCAGAATAAAATAAACGCGAGGTTCACAACTATTCCCAACCTGATGTTACATGGTTCAGAGCAGGACACCATTAAACATTACTAAAACGATAAAAGAAATACTTCAACACTAAATCCTTCAGCACCACAAGTCTACTCTTGATTATCTACAAGTTACCCATATAAGAGGCAACATTTCAAAGTAGGCAGGGGTGAGAAATCATAATTCATTATAATCATATAAGGACATAGAAAGTAAACAAAATAAACAACAACAACATCATAGTATTATCAAAAAATCTTCACAACAAAATCACATCTACATCATTCATATGAAATGTCAACTATAATGAAATGCAAAGAATGCACGTGATGCCAATTTCTCCATGGATGGATATTAGCCATCAACCCTCCACATGAGAGCATAACATAAACAACATATCACTTCAATCTGCACGATGGGATTGAAGCTACAATAGGCTGAAGCCCCAATATAAAATGCCATGAAATGCAACGATGTTAATTCTCCTCAATTCATCAACAATCAACATGTGCATCATTCATTTCATATTCAACAAGAAATCACCATACAAGCATGTTTTTATCATTTATACACCAATAAACAACACGACAACAAATATATGCACGAGAAAGCATTAAGAAACATTAAAAATCACAAATACAACCACTTGACATGGCCACCCATGTCCTGTGACATGACCCGTGTCAAAAGGCCTGCGTTCAAACTCATAATAGACAAAAAGATAGCATATAATGTGGTCTGTCATGACCATTTATGTCTTGTGACATAGCCCGTGTCAAGAGCACTGCTTCAAAAAAAAATGTTTTTCCCCAAACCAGTAGGCTGACACGGGTACCTGTGTTGTGTGACATGTCTTGTGTCAGGATGCGACAAAACCCAATGTTCCCAAAAAGTGTTTTTCTGCTGCGTTTTTTTTTATCTAAAACACCCCAAAATCCAGTTTTTCCAATACGAAAATGCCTCAATTAGATCACACAATACACATGCATTAACATATATCATCCCACTTCACTCTATTTCATCAATTTGTTCACTCATAACTCAATCTATATCATCAAACATAACAAATACTCAAAATCCATAAAAACCTAATATATTCATCAACCAAATCCTATAGAACTATAATAAATCATAAAAACTCCCCATACCTTAAAGAATTTCGTAGCTTATCCTTCTTTCTCCAAGGTTCCCAACATCTCTTCAAGTCTTGGCTCTCATTCTTCTCTTCTTCTAAATTCTTCACAAAACATGATACATCAAAAATGATCGGTCTTTTCTTCTTTAGATAATTATCCGATTCCATGTGTAACACGGTGGGAGAACTGACTTTTTAGTCATGTTGCGGATAGCAAGAGTCGCCACCGACTTTTATTTTATCTAAGTGAAAAGGACATAAAAGAACAGGAAAGACCTATTTTAAAAGACGTGGGTTCGGGGGGTAGGTTATATAAAGGGAAGGTGTTAGCACCCTTTATATCCATGGTTATCCATGGGCTCTTAGTTACTTAGCTCACTTAAATTGTTTTTGAAAAGTGTAGTGTGTGATTAGAAAATTTTCTAAGTACTTTGTAATGATCCTCGTATGGATGTATACAAAGCCTTGTTTTGAAAAATGTTTAAGAAAGTGAGGTGTAAAAAGTATTTTGAAATGTGAGCAAGCAACTAAGAGGTACCTACCCTGAATTAAGTCTTTCATGTTCTTGTATGTTCTTTCAAGGGTAAGACTATCCTTATTATTAAGGAATAGGTAGTCATTACCTTGGATTTGTTAAGGGATAAACGTAGGGTCATCGTATGGTCATAGAAGGCAACTTAATGGGTGTTTTTAGCAATTCGTAGGGACTATCATCATTTATTCGAAGGGACAAGATCATTATCATAGGCAACCTCGAAGGGACTTGATCTTTTAAATCTGTAGGGACTTGATGATTTTATAAGTGATGGAACTTTACTTAAGACACCCCTATATTCAATGGACTTGGCCATTTTAAATAAGGCAACCAAGAGGAATACCCTAGGAAGTACAGATGGCGATCAAAGATCGACTTACGTGTGTGAGTGTTATTTTCAGATATTTATCTTGATTATTATTTTTCTAAGTCCGTATTATTATTCAATTAGTTTTCACTCCCTATTTACTAACCAAGCAATTAAATAAATTAAATAAAATACGGAAATATAAAATCTACACTATTACATGGCTTATAGGCAGTTACAAAATAATCGAGCGAAAAATAAATTACAACATACAAACCTATACATTTTTTCTAATAAAATCAATTAATAAGATAATAAAGCGCATATAATAATAAGATTAAATAAAGGAAACAAAAGAAAATTAAGATTTAGAATTAAAAGTTAGATTAAAGTTTTAATAAAAAAATAATTAGGTTAAAGTTAAATGAATTAGGGTTAGAAAATTAGGTTTAATTAATTAATCATTAGGATTTAAGAAAAAAAATTTAAAGAAAAAAAGATACCAAAATATAAATATATATTATTATTATAATATAATTAAGAAAATAATGTTATTAATTTACAAAATAATATTATTAATTAATTTACCAGGAACATGTTAATAGAATTTAATTTTTATTAGGGAAAAGGAAGAAAGTTCTAATATTTTGCACAAAAAGGTTAATTAGTGGGATTAGTAAAAAATAAATAACTTAGTTAGTTTATAAATAAATTTTTTTAAGAAAATATATACATAAAAAAAACAAATTCTCATTTTGATTTTCTTTCTTTTTGTCAATAAGAAAAAGTTAATTTCAAATTAATGTTAATTAGTTTTAGGTTAATTAGGTTAATGGTTAAATTAAAAATGATTTAATATTAATTAATTAAAAAAACAAGAGAAAAGAAGGAAATAAAGAACCAGCCACAAAAAGGATGGAGGCCAGAATCGATCATGAGACCTTGGTTTCACACGCACATACTCCCAACCGTTGGGCCATCGCTTCCTGCGTGAAATTAAACGGGAAAGAAAAAACAAATATTCTACAAATATTCAAATATTCAAAATAGGCGCCAACTTCATCTTCTTCGTCTGCCCGTCCAGTTAGCCTTTAGCTACGGTTTTTCCGTCACTAAAGGTTTTAGTGACGGATTTTTTTGTCACTACAAAACCTGGAAATCAAAAAGCACATTAGACGAGAAATAAATTCATTCCAACACCAGAAATCAATCAAATGGAGTGCCTAGGTTCCAATTATTCCATTAATTTGAGAAGAAATCGCGTTTAAGCCGCCATTCCCAATTTGAAGCTCGCAAACCTTAATCATGGTCTGCGGTTATTCTGGCATCGAACTTCAAAATAAAGTATCCAGAATCGATCTAAAAACTATCATAAACAACAATCAATGATCAAAAACATGTTAGAATGCATAGATATGATAAATCAAAACTTTGAACTTCAAGAACATACGACGATTCAGTTAAATGTTTATGTGGTGTTTTGGATGCTATGAACGATGCAAACTTATCCAATGATTGTCCAGAAGTGGTTTGCAACCTTTGAAACACTTGGAAATTGCTTATAAATTGAAATCTTATTTTGACTTTTCTTCACTTTTTTTGAAGTTGGAATGATGTTCTTTACCTGAAAAATTCGTCCCCTTTGTATTGATTGACTTGCATATTTATAAGAGAGTGAAATTAGGTCAAGAAATTGATGTCTTGTTTGGACTTTTGGGTACCTTCATCATGAAAAAATCTCATCATTTCAAATATTCAAAAATCCAATTATTTCCTTCTAAATTGAACCTTGCACGAATTTGGAACCTTTCAATCAGTCTTAAATGATATTAGATTCATTCCCAAACCAATATTGGATCTAAATATTCACTTTTTAATATTTTATTTTGATTTAAAATGAATTTGAAAGAATAAAATTCAAATAAATAGTAAATAAATTATAAAAATCAAAAAATTCTTGAATTTGGTCGTGCTTGGTGTCAATGTAAAGATTGGATTGCAAAATAATAGGCCCATTTGGAAAATTTTGGTTTTAAGGCCTTATTTTCTTCATACACCCTTCAAAAATCTCTCAACTTTGACAAGGCACAAGTCCTTCAATTTTAAGGCTATGAAGGTGTTCTTGGATATTTTGGAAATCTTAAAGGGTCCTCTAACCAACCTCTTTTGTCTCATGTCCATATCTTTTACCATTTTCAAATTATGTCCTTTGGAAGATGTTGACTTTTGAAATGACTTGTAATGTTTTAGCTCATACCTTCCAAATGAAGCATTTTTAGGCTTGGCTTGTGAGACACAAATTTGTAGAGAATTCAATTTCCTTCAAAATTAGCTTTGGATGGGAAATTTTTGATGAAGCATGTGAAAGTTATGGCTGGTCAAAGTTCAGTTGACTTTTCTTAAAAAAACCCTAATTTAGAAACTCCTGATTCTTGATGATCTGAAACTTCCTTGATGAATCATGATCAACCCTTGATCAAATGATGAATTTTACTTCATAAACTTGATGTTGGCAAGAAATCTTGAAGTTTGACTTTAATTTGACCATAGTTGACCTCAGTTTGACTTTTTAACTACTTTGACTGATTTTTACATATCTGATCATCTGACTGGGCAAGCTCTTTGGGAAGGATTTGAAACTTGACATAGGGATTCTTGAATACATATGGGGTGCCAGGAAGCTCACTTGAGGCCTTGAAACTCATTTTAACCTAAGGAAACTCAAAACCCTAGTTTATGACACTTTGCTTAGGAGGAGGCATTGTCTGGGAAAACTTCCACACTTCTTGACCAATTGGGAGTCTTGAGGACCTTATGATTATTTAGAAGTCTTGTGAGAGGTTGTCTTGATTGTGGGAAGGCAAATTTTAGGGTGCAACACCATGGATTTCCAAAATTATCCTTACTCTTTTTCTTTTAAGACCACCTTACCTTTTTCTTAATATTTTTAATAATAATAATATAAATAATACACTAACTACTTATTTTATTATATTATTTAAAAATATTCCTACTTGCTCCAAAATTCCCCAAAAATCACATAAACTTCTTAATTCCTTCTAAATTAATTAAATAAGTAAATAAATGATTAATTTAGATTTTGGGGCGTTACAACTCTCCCCCACTTAAAGAATTTTCATCCTCGAAAATTACATGAAGTAATCAAAGTCAGATACGAATCCTTCATCTGATCTTCACGCTCCCAAGTCCAACTCTCTCCAGTTGGTCCTCCCTACAATACCTTCACTAAAGGAATCTTTTTACCTCGTAGTTGCTTCAATTCTCGACCATCAATCCTCACAAACAAAGCTTCAACTATATAGTTATCTCTTACCTGAATATCATCCATTTGAATCACATACGACGAATCCAGAATATACCTCCTCAATTGTGACACATGAAACACATCATGTAAATTTGCAAGTGACTATGGTAAAGCCACCCGATAGGCAGCTTTTCTTATCCTATGCATAATCTGATACAGACCAACAAAACGAGGAGTGAGCTTTTTAGACTTCAAAGCTCAACTCACACCCGTCATCAGTGTAACTCTTAAGAACACGTGATCTCCCTCCTGGAATTCAAGTGTTTTTCATCTCTTATCATGGTAACTCTTCTGACGACTCTGTGACGTCTTCATCTTTTTCTGAATCATCTTGATTTTCTCTGTTGTCTCTTGAATAATCTTCGGTCCGAGTACATATCTCTCTCCTGACTCATACCAACACAAAGGAGTTCGACATTGTCTACCATACAACGCTTCATATGGAGTCATCCCAATACTAGCATGAAAGTTGTTGTTGTATGTAAACTCAATCAACGATAAGTGAGTATCCAAGATCCTCCTTGGTCCAACATACAAGCCCTCGACAAATATTCTAAAGATTGAATTGTTCTTTCAGTCTGACCATCTTTCTGTGGATGATAAGCAGAACTCATCCTCGATTTAGTACCCAAGGCATCTTGTAAACTCTTCCAAAACCTCGATGTAAATCGTGGATCTCTATCTGACACAATACTCGAAGGAATTCTATGTAGTTTCACAATCTCCTCAATATACATCTTAACTAACTTCTGCATAGAATAATTAATCTTCATCGGCAAGAAATGCACTGACTTATTTAATCTATCCACGATCACCCAAATCAAATCATTATCTTTTGTAGTTTTCGATAACCCAATCACTAAATCCATGGAAATGTTATCCCATTCCCATTCAAGAACATTCAACGGCTGCATCATATCTGAAGGCTTCTGATGTTTAGTTTTTGACTTTTGGCAAGTCAAACATGCATATACAAATTCCGCAATATCTCTTTTTATACCTGGCCACCAAAACAAGTTACGCAGATCTTGATACATCTTTGTAGTACCAGGATGAATACTTAGTTGACTTTGATGTCCTTCTTCCAAAATACTCTTTTTAATTCCAGGAACATTCAGAATATATACTCTATCTAGAAACCTCAAAACTCCATCTTCATCAATTCGGAACTCACCTCCATCACCTTGACTAAACAACATCAATTGGTCAACCAATTTTAAATCAGATTTCTGAACCTCACGAACTTCTTCTAGAATTCCACTAGTCAGCTTTAACATACCCAATTTCAAATTATCTGCAGCCGTCTCCCACAACAAACTCATATCTCTGAACTGCTCAATCATTTCAAGTTCCCTCACCATAAGCATCGAAATATGCAATGACTTTCTACTCAACGGATCAGCCACTACATTTGTCTTACCAGGATGGTAATTCAAATCAAACTCAAAATCCTTTAATAATTCTAGCCACCTTCTCTGTCCCATGTCTAAATCTTTATGATCGAACAAGTATTTCAAATTTTGAACCAAACAAATAATCTCTTCAAATTTTTAACACCTCAAATTTTGAACCAAACAAATAATCTCTCCAAATTTTCAGCACAGATACCACAAAAGCCAACTCTAAGTCGTGCGTAAAGTAATTCCTCTCATGCATTATTAGCTGTCTCGAAGCATGAGCAACTACTTTATCATTTTGAATAAAAACTCCACTAAGACCCATTTTCGAAGCATTACAATAAACCACAAAGGACTCATTCGGATCTGGCAAACCCAACACTAGAGTAGTCGTTAAAGTTTTCTTTAGTTCCACAAATATTTCCTCACAAGAAACATTCCACATATACGCTTGACCCTTTTGAGTCAATTGCATCAACGGCAATGCCAAGTTAGAAAAAACCCTCTGTGAACTTACGATAATAACCAGTTAATCCAAGAAAAATATGTATCTCAGTAGCAGACTTTAGAGTCTCCCACTGTAACACCGCATCAATCTTCGAAGGATCCACATAAATTCCACCACTTGAAATCATATGGCCAAGGAAACTCACTTCCTTCAACCAGAACTCACACTTTGACAACATAGCATACAATTTCTTTTCCCTCAATACTTGCAACACGACCTTCAAATGTTCAACATGTTCTTCTTCTGATTTAGAATATATCAAGATATCGTCTATGAAAATCACCACAAATTTATCAAGATACTCATGAAAGATTATGTTCATATATTCCATGAACACACCAGGCGCATTAGTATCACAATGTACTAATAATGACCATACCTTATCCTAAAAGTTGTCTTTGAAATATCATTAGCTTTAACTTGAATCTGATGATATCCAGACCCCAGATCAATCATACTGAACATATAAGCACCTGCAAGCTGATTTATCAAGTCGTCAATCCTCGGAAGTGGATACTTATTCTTGATAGTCACCTTATTCAACTGCCGATAATCAACATACAATCTCATGCTATCATCTTTATTTTTAACAAGCAACACCGGAGCACCCCATGGAGAAACACTATATCAAATGAATTTCTTCTCTAACAATTCTTCTAATTGTTTCTTCAACTCACTCAACTCCGAAGCAAACATATGGTAAGGAGCCATCGACACCAGACTTGTACCTGATATTAAATCCACAATAAACTCAATTTCACGTTCCAGAGGTAAATCACTTTAATCTTCCAGGAATACATCTGGAAACTCACAAACTACCGGCAATTCAACCCTGACGGGTTCAAAATCAACTTACAATGATGCAAACACTGCAAACATCAAGGCTTCATCCGCTAGAAGTTCTTCCACTTGCTTAGCAGATATGAACATCAACTTGCCATTCTCGCCTAACTCAGGAAACCTCACAGTCTTACTATAACAGTTAATATGAACATAATTGAATTCCAACCAATTCATACCAAGGATAACATCGATCTGGTGCAAGGGTAAGCACACCAAATCCATCACAAAATTCTTCTCAAAGATCAACAAAGTACACTTCAAATAAACAAGCATAGTAGTCACATAACAATTAGCAACAGTCTCTATTATCATATTACCATTCATATTAGACAATTTTAAACCCAATCTAGTAGCAAACTCAAGGGAGATAAATGAATGTGTAGCTCTAGTATCAATAATAGAAATCAACTTATCATTATTAATAAAGCAAGTACCTCAAATCAAGTTGTCCTTCTTAGGAACTTTTGAACCAGCCAAAGCAAACATTCTTCCATTAGTCTAAGAAGCAGTGACAATCTTCTTTGGTTTCTGGAATTGAGTATCGATATGTCCATGTTCACCATAATTGAAACAGGTCGGACCCTCATTTGGACAATCGCCAATCCTATGCCCAGTCTTACCACAACGGTAACATCTTAGAATCTTACTGGTACACACATCAGCCTTGTGATCTGACTCTCCATACTTATAGCACTTAGTAGGTGCATTAGTAGCTTCCCTACTTGTATTTTTCTCATCTGATACCTTTTGTTTCCCCTTGTCACCTGGAGTCACATAAGGTTTCCCTTTAAACAGACCCTTGTCTTTCTTCTCGCTCAGCTGTTTGTAGTGAGCATATCGAGCTCGGCTATCCTCATCATAAATTTGACTCTTATCCACCAGTTTCACATACCTACAAATTTGTTGGCATCCAATCCCTACTTAATCTCTGGTCTCAGCCCATTCTCAAACTTGAGACACTTAGAAAGTTCAGCATCTGCATGGTTGTAGTGAGGACAAAATTCCATAAGCCTCTCAAACTTGGAAACATACTCTGCTACATTCATATTCCCTTGCTTTAAATCAAGGAACGTCACTTTAACCTTACCACAATCATCTTCTAGAAAATACTTCTTAAGGAAATCTATCTTAAATACAATCCAAGTCACCACAGTACCAGCATCCTCCAAACGCTGACGAGTATTATCCCACCAGTCCTCAGCTTCCTCAGACAACATATGGGTGCCAAATTGTACCTTCAGCACATCAGCACATGCCATCACTCTGAAAATATTCTCAATCGCTTTGAGCCACTTCTGTGCACTCACTGGATCATGATCTCCTTAAAAAACCGGTGGGTTATTCCTCTGAGACTTCTCCAAAGCACGGAACTCATCTTGTTCTTTATTTCGAGCCTTAGCCCGAGCAAGTGCCACAACAGCTTCAGCAAGAGCATGCATGTTGTTTCCATCCATTCTGCATAACACTCACAACATCAGAAAAGAAATAACCGTTAACAAGTAACGAATAACAACAAACTGACAACAATGACACTTGGCCGGACAGACCGACCCGCTATGATACCACTATTGTAACACCCATCTACCCCACAAACAATTTATATAAAAATACTTCATATTATCAGATTAACATTAAATAGAAAGGTGTCACATATATCGAATTATCAAAGCACTCATTATCTTGTCTCGTAATACGGGTTACAGATTAATCATTACCACAAATCAATAACTATGCAGCAGAAATCAAACTTTTTAAATCGAGTCAATAAAACTACTTCATAAAGAAATGTATCCAATTCTTAATATCATCAACAACAAGAAAATATTCCAACATAACCCATAATAAAACAAACGCGAGGTTCACAACTATTCCCAACCTGATGTAACATGTTTCAGAGCAGGACACCACTAAACATTACTAAAACGATAAAAGAAACGCTCCAAGACTCAATCCTCCAACACCGCAAGTCTACTATAGGTTATCTGCAAGTTACCCACATAAGAGGCAATATTTCAAAGCAGACATGGTGAGAAATCATGATTCATTATAATCATATAAGGACATGGAAAATAAACAGAATAAACAACAACAACATCATAATATTATCAACAAATCTTCACAACAAAATCATATCTACATCATTCATATGCAATGTCAACTATAATGAAATGTAAAGAATGCACGTGGTACCGATTTCTCCATGGATAGAGACTGACCATCAACCTTCCACAAGGGAGCACAACATAAACAACATATCACTTTAATCTGCACGATGGGATTGAAGCTACCAATAGGCTGAAGCCCCAACATAAAATACCATGAAATGCAACAATGTTAATTCTCCTCAATTCATCAACAATCAACATGTGCATCATTCATTTTATATTCAACAAGAAATAATCATACAAACATGCTTTATCATCTATACATCAATAAACAACACGACAACGAATATCTGCACGAGAAAGCATAAAGAAACATAAAAAATCACAAATACAATCACTTGACATGGCCACCCATGTCCTGTGACACGACCCATATCAGAAGGCATGCGTTAAAACTCAAAACATACAAAAAGGCAGCATATACAATGGTCTGACACGGCCACCCGTGTCCTGTGACACGACCACCCGTGTCAGGAGCACTGCATAAAAAAATTGTTTTTCCCCAAACCAGTAGGCTGACATGGGTACCCGTGTTATGTGACATGGCCCGTGTCAGGATGCGACAAACCCCGGTTTTCTAAAAAAGTGTTTTTCTGTTGCGTTTTTGACCTGAAACACCCTAAAATCAAGTTTTTCCAATACGAAAATGCATCAATTAGATCACACAATACATATACATCAACGTATATCATTTCTCTTCACTCTATTTCATCAACCTGTTCACTCCTATCTCAATCTATATCATCGACCACAACAAATACTCAAAAATCCACAAAAACCTAATTTATTCATAAACCAAATCCTATAGAACTATAATAAATCATAAAAACTCCTCATACCTTAAAGAACTCTGCAACTTATCCTTCTTTCTCCAAGGTTCCTAGCAACTCTTCAAGTCTTAGGCTCTCCTTCTTCTCTTCTTCCAAATTCTTCATAAAACACGATACATCAGGAAATGATCGGTCTTTTCTTCTTTAGACAATTATCCCATTCCATGGATTTCCAAAATTATGTTTACTCTTTTTATTTTAAGACCACCTTACCCTTTTCTTAATATTTTTAATGATAATAATAATATAAATAACACACTAATTACTTATTCTATTATATTATTTAAAAATAGTCCTACTTGCTCCAAAATTCCCCAAAAATCACTAAAACTTCTTAATTCCTTATAAATTAATTAAATAAGTAAAAAATGATTAATTTATATTTTTGGGGCATTACAACACCTACCAAAATGCAACTACCTCTGAAGATATTCAATATGCTTCTTCTGAGTTGGTGATAGAGATTTTCAAACTGATTATCTCTACACCATCAACTTCTATAGTAATACATTCTTAAGGATATTCTATAGACCTTCAACAAGCTTTATCAAGGCTTTTTCCATCATTTAAATTCAGTGGAATCACCATTCGAAAATGGTAGGAAAAGCATTATGATATTTGTCATGCATAACTTGATTCCATATAATACTTTTCTTATTGGATCATTATATGTGCCACTGTTAGGTGCTATGCATAAACCATGCTCTGATAATAAATTGAAGGTGATAAAAGTACACAATAGGGGGTTGAATTGTGTTTTTTTTCTCTTCGTTTTCTTAGTTTGCATTTGATTAGAGTTCAGAATAAAAACTGGTGTTCAAATTCTATTTAATTCTTAGCAGCATATGTTAACAGAAGCAGATAAATAATAGCAGAAGACACAAAGATTTATAATGGTTCCTTCCAACTGAGAGTAGTCCACTCCCCTTATTTCACAAGAGATTTTAACTATAATCAAATCACGATTACATTCACTTATATATTATACATAAGACTTTTACACTACTCAGACCCAAGGTCTGCGACTTTTTGCTCAAGCTCCTAACTCGATACTTCCTGCTCAGGTGCCACGAACCCAAGACTTCCCAACTCAAACCAACTATCTGAGACTTCCTGCTCAGGTCCTCTAGACCCAAGACTTCTTCTTAAACCCCTTAGGCTCAAGACTTTTGCTTAAACCCTTATGTTCAAGATTTTTCCTGCATGAGCCACAACCTAAGACTTATGCGCAATCAATCCATTTGATTAATACTTTCATTGCTCAAGCACAAAGCATGAAACTTACATGGCTCAAGCATTTTGGCTTGAAACTTCCTTGCTTAAGTCCCAATGACTTAAGACTTTCATTGCTCAAGCACACAACAAGAGACTTACATGACTCTAGCTTTTCAACTGGAGACTATGATGATCAAGCACATGAAAATTTGTTATAGATTGACACTTTACTCAGCATTAGAAGCAATTTCTCCATTTTTCTTGTTGTGCTTCCTTACATACCTTTGGTTCCTCTAAAACTTTAGATTCATCTACAGTTATCAACAAAAATAAATACTTAATCAAAATCGATCATTTCAAAATTATTAAAATTGTAAACTCATAATTGAAAATAAGATTGATTACTCCTTTGGTTGAAGTGTGATGATGCCTCTTTGGCTTCTTGATGCCAATCTTGTGAGCCTTGTAAGACCGGTTGTGAGCTGTGTGATTCTTCGACTTAGCCATTTCTGAAATTCAACACATACGGAGTTAAACAATGGAGAAAGAATTATTAGATAATTGAAATTTGGAGAAGTCGAAGAAAACAAACCCTAATTTGGCGATTCAAACGGTCGATTTGCACCAGGGTTTCCTGAAGAAGAAGAAAACGACTTTATATATGTAACTGTGGAGTGAGTGTTTAGGGCTGAGGATTGAAGTAGGCTTGAGTCACATAAAATCCCAAACTTAGACATTAAGATAACCCATCTTTATAGAAACTGAATAAGTTATCTGAAAATAATAATTGGAATTCTACCCTATTTTTTGGCTCAATACACCCCCCTAAGATATGATCATTTGTTTATGGGTCTTTTTAATGAAGAATAGGCAAACAAGTTGACAAAGTGCAATATTTGACTAAGACACATTAAATTTTATACACAAAAAAATCATTATTGAGAGCTTCTATAGTTAAAATGTTTATCACATCAAATAATAATAATAATAATAATAATAATAATAATAATAATAATAATAATAATAATACATAATTAGTCCACATCTCCTTTAACTTAATTAAATATTTCGCTTTAGTTCCATACCTAAACATTACGAAGTAGTCTCTTAACTTACATTATCTTATCTAAAATGGTCTCCTCCATTAATTTTTGTATTAAAGAAAAACGTTAACTAGTGTCTACGTGGCATGACATGTAGGCATATGTAGCTTGTGCACTCAACATATGTGTTATATTTATATTCTAGGGTGGATTCTCCGTATTGCAGATTTCACTTTCACTTTCAAATCGTTTTTATCCTCTTGCTTTTGTTTTCAAATCGTTTTCATCTTCCAAATCGTTTTCTTCTTGCTTCATTTTCTTTCGTGTGTTTCACCAATTTCAAAGAATACAAGAAGTGCTTCAATGTCAAACAATCAAAGCTTTAGGACAACTGGATATGTGCTTCGTAGAAATAGGAAGGTGAAGTGTTTTTGTCAAGATGAAAGTGTTCTTAGTACTGTCAGTGATATGAACAATGAGAAATATGGGAGAAAATTTCAGGATTGTAGAAATTATAGAAATCACATGGATAATGACTGTAATTTTTTTAAGTGGTTAGGTTGTGAAATAGTTGATGAAAGGGATTTGAAGATTGAAAGGCAAAAGAATAAAATTTCAAAATGTCCATTGTGGTTGGGATTTTGAGCTTAAGGTTTAATCTTGGATGTAACTATGTATTTCAAATAGGTTGGGATTTCGGTTGGGATTTTGAGCTTAGGGTAATGCAATGTGTTTTCATGAGTTTATCAATGTAATTGTTGGGTTGAATTTAGTATTTGTCACGAGTTTATCTATATAACAATTTTATTGGTTTAATGTTATGGTAATAAATTTATTAATAAGAAATTTGTGTTCATTATACTGGTTTATTTATGTAAGTTGGGTTGAATTTAGTTGTGTTGAATTTTGTATCTGTCACGAGCTTACCTATGTAACATTTCAATAATACTCTACATAGTGTAACATTTTGGTTGAATTTTGTATTTGATAAGCAAATAGTGTTCGTTATACTGGTGTAACATTTAAATAATGGAATTATAAACCATTTTATTTCAATAGTGATATCAATAACAAAATAACTAGCCATATCATTTCAATAATGACATTATGATAAACAATAGTGATATTTGAAATTCAAAATGGCATTATAAGCCATATGATTTCAATACCTTTGTCGAATTTTGATAAGGTTCTAGAATGTCTCCTAATCAACACCCTTGATTTCGAGCATGATTTTCTCCCATGCATTGACATGATTAGCAGTTGCAACCTTCCATATCAGTTCCTTCAGTTTAAGACCCGTGAACTTCTTCCTGAAACCGATGTACAAATTTCTGCAAACACATTAAAGGGATTACTTTGAAACATTTGTCATCATAAAGGGACTACACTGAAATTTATTAAATATTAAGTGGACTACAATGTGAATTGATTAAGAAAATGGTACCAAACAAAAAACCTTTGGTCAATATTAGGTAGCAACTCCTTAAGTGCTGACAACAAACTTTGTAATACGATTAAAACATATGAAGATTTAATCATAAGAGAAACTATTAAAATATATTTTAGTATCATTGAAATAGATGTAGATATTTACCTTTTATTAATCACTTAATCACTTACAGTTAAATCCATAAACTTCTTCTTAGTTATAGTTAGTCCCTCATTGGTCCCTTCCATTTCCACACTGCCTTGGTTATAGTTAACTCCCTCAACTTCTTCATGGCTACAGTTTACTCCCTCATACGTCCCATCATTAACATATTGCCTTGATTACAGTTTAGTCCTTAAATGGTCCTCTCATCACCTACATTCTCTTCCATAACAGTGGTTCCTTCATCACCCACATCCTCTTTAACCTCATTGGCCTATCATCACCCATATTCTCTTCCATATAAGTTTTCCCATCTTCACGATATCTTCAATATCAGTGGCCACTCGCATTCGTTTCCACCAAAGTTGTCCCCTAATCCAAGTTTTCCCCCATTTCACAAAGAAATAATAAACAACATCATTTATATATCATCTTATGAATTTGGTTATACGACTTTGACATGTGCAAACTTTAAACTTAATAACTTTTATACATGTTTCATGATCTATAAGTAATATTCCTAAAGCCATATATACTCTACCATGACAATCAAATGAAACTTCATATAGTTGTTAATCACATTTCTCATGAAATAACCAAACATTTGGATATTGATTGCCACCTTATTTATGTGGAACTTCAAGGTCGCATGATGAAACTTCTTCCAACTTCATCTTGTAATCAAGTTGGTGTATTCCTTACCAAATATATTATTCATAACACTTTTAGATTTCTTATGTCCAGAATGAATCCAGTTAACATCTACCAACCTTCAACATGTGGGGTGATATTACGCGAGTCCACTTAAGATGTCGTTGATTCAATTTAGATATTCAAGTTATCATCTGTCATTTCATAATCTTAATGATTTAGTTACATTATAGTTAAATATTTGGTTACAATGTTAGTTAGTTTTTTTGTGTTACCTAAACTATATTATGATGTTCAGGTTTTTTATGTTACTTAAGGAGTTCCTTATACTTGTATATGATATCATGGATTTCTTATGAAGCAGTGAAGAAATTTATTTACCAAGTTCATTGTTGTTGAAGTATGTCTTAAAACTTAAGTCTTTGAGAGAAATATAACATATTTCAAGATTGCATAAACCATAAATCAACCTGAAAGTTAATGAAGACATCATAGTGCCAAGAAAGGCTCGTGGCGGAGCCGGCGTGGTGGGAGGCTAGCGACTGAGAGACAATGTGTTCGGGTCAGACAGACGATTCGATTCGCGTGTATTGGGTTTCACTATTTTAGTTCATAGATTAGTTTGTTTATGAATCATGTTTTGGGCTTGTTATGGATATTGGGTTTTCGCAGTTATAAACATGCATCTCTTGCATATTTGTCGTGAAAATAAGAAATTCAAAATCGTGACATTGGAAAAAATGCATGTTTGTGGATGAATTGATTTGAAAACAAAGTTGGTGGATTATTTACCAAATATATACTTCATAATACTTTTAGATTTCTTATGTGCAGAATGAAATCAATTAACATCTACCAACTTTCAACATGTGGGAGGATATTAGACAAGTCCACTCAAAATATCGTTGATTCAATTTAGACAGTCAATATATAATCTGTCATTTTATAATCTTAATGATTTAGTTACATTATAGTTAAATAGTTGGTTCTAATTTTGGTTAGTTATTTTGTGTTACCTAAAGTATATTATGATGTTCATGTTTTTTTATGCAACTTAAGGAGTTCCTTAAACTTGTTTTTGATATCATGGATTTCTTATCTAGTGAAGAAAATTATTTACCAAGTTCATTATTGTTGAAGTATATCTTAAACCTTAAATGATGAATAGAAAGGAAACACATTTCAAGATTGCAGAAACCATAAATCAACCTGAAAGTTGACGAACACATCATAGCGCAAAGTGAGGTTCGCGGAGGAGCCGATATGGCAGGAGGCTAGCGACCGAGCGAAAACGGGTCAGACGGACAGTTTGATTCATGTGCATCGGGCTTCGTTGTTTTAGTTCGTGGATATGTTTGTTTATGAATAATGATTTGGGCTTGTTATGAATTTGTTGGGTTTTAGCAGTTATACATATGCATCTCTTGCATATTTGTAGTGAAAATAAGAAATTCAAAATTCTGACATTGGAAAAAAATGCATGTTTATGGATGAATTGATGTAAAAACAAACACTTAGTATGTATTTTTTTCCACAGTAACAAAAACTGATTTTTGAGTGAAATGATTATAGTCAAAAGTGAAATAGATGATAAATTAATTTATATTTAAATACTGTAAAAATAAATTAAATAATAAATTTTAGTATATAAATTATTTAAATTTAAAAGCTATAAGTTAAAAGCTTTAAGCACAATTCATTCTAAAAGAAATAATCAATTACATTTTAGAAGAACTAAATATTTTAAAACAATTCCCTTCACATATTAAATTGTGATTGTCTACTCCAAAATCAAAACAAAATATAAATTTACTCTTCCTTTTTAATTTGAAGGACTAAATACTATAATTTTTTTAATCAAAATTATTAAAGAATGACTAAAACTAAGTAGAATAATATGTTACAGAAAATATAAATACATTTAATCATAATTTTAAGACAAACTATGTTAAAAACACTAAAATTAAATCTCAATTTAAAATTCGTTATCAAAATCGATACCACAACACCTACTACTTTTTTTTTTGACAAGAGAAATCTTAATTCATTTCATTTATAATAAGAGTTTGGATACATGTTGGAATATCAGTAAAATTGTGAAAACTAGCATAAAATGGAGCCACATGTGCCAGAGCATGAGCAACTTCATTGGCTTGTCTTCTAGTGAACTTAACATGCGAGTTCGTAAATAAACGGGCTAACAGATGGTTACATTCCTTAATGATAGAGCCAAAATCTGTATAATTTAGATGATGACTATTTACACTGACGACGACAATTTTTGCATCCATCTCGAAATACATATTGTCGTATCCGAGTTCATACGCCCATTTTATAGCGACTAATAACCCTAGGGCCTCCCCTGTCGCAATTTCCATGATGGGTGAGAACCATTTTGTACGGGCCGCAATAAAGGAGCCAATGTCACTTCTTATGCAAGCTCCAATACCAACCTTATCATTAGAGAAAGAAGCATCAATGTTGCACTTAAATCGACCCGTCATTGGCTTCCTCCACTTGGTGTCTGGTGGAGTTAGAGGAAGGTGTGCGTTGTTAGCCTTCAGTTGTTGGGAATTTCGTCATCATTGAATAAGGTGTGTAGCACGACTGCAAATGGTATCCTAAGACTCCACCTCTTGGTTACAAACATGGTTCTTTTTGCTTTTCCATAAACTCCACAAGATGGTAGCGAAAATCACTTGCTGGTCCTGATTAGATACATGTAAAACAGCAAAAACAATAGCAGCCAACGATTCTTGAATGTTCTGCAACTGTTGTATCATTGCCCATAATCCGACTTTCTCCCAACAGTCCTTGCTTTTCGGACACTGCAGGAATAGATGTTCATTACTCTCCTCCTTGTCGCCACACACGCCACAAAAGCTAGGACAATCTACACCTTTAGCCTTAAGACGAACTCTAGTAGGAATATAATTCCTGCAAAGTCTCCAAATAAAATTCTTCACTTTAGGCGATATTTTGATTTTCCAGATTAAGTCCCAATTAGCATCTATTATGAGATTGGATGTATCAATAATTTCATCAATGCAGAAACGATAAGCATTGCGAACTGAGTAAATGACATTCCTTTCAAAATTCCAAATGATTATATCAACCTGAACCGACTCGAAAAGTGCAGTATGAAGAATTTTATTTGCTGCTTCCTCACCTACTAACGGAAAAATCAAATCAGAGTTTCATTGCTTACCATAATAGCTAAGTAAATATGAAACATTCAAATTGGATATTTCGGGAACATGTGGCCAAGGGTTAGTCAGGGAGGTACGGTCGTGCAACCAATTTTGATTCCAAACTGAAATGCTCTCTTTGGAGCCTATACTCCATTTGTAGCCACATCGTACCACAAATTTAGCACTCCAAATACTTTTCCACACATAGCTTGGATTGTGACCCAAGGCGGAATCAAGAAAGTTACTTTTAGGAAAGTAACGAGCTTTGTAGAGTCTAAATACAAGATTATTGGGTTTCGTCATGAGATTCCACCCTTGTTTTCTAACCATTTCAAAATTGAAAGCGCTAAGGTTTTTGAACCCCATACCTTCATATTTTCTTGCCATAGACAAGCGATCCCAAGATAGCCAGTTCATACCTTTTGTATTTTCTCTATTATGCCCACACCAAAAAGAGTTCATCATTTTTTCAATTTCATCACAAAGCGATGAAGGCAACAGGAAAATACTCATGATATAAGAAGGAATAGCTTGAAGAACTAATTTGATGAGGATTTCTCTACCCGCTTGAGAAAGGAATTTGCTACTCTAAGAATTGATTCTTTTCCAAATTCTATCTTTTATGTACTTGAAAGTTGCTTTTTTACTTCTGCCAATCATTGACAGAACCCCCAGATATTTACCTGTTCCCAAGACTTGTTGGACCCCTAAGATATCAGCCAACGAATTCTTGAGTGTCGAAGGTACATTCCTGCTGCAGAAGAATTCTGATTTTTGTAGGTTTATAGCTTGACCGAAAGCTTCTTCATAAGTCGACATAATACTCTTCATCTTGGTAGCTTCTCTTGAGGTAGCTTTAAAGAAGAGAAAGCAATCATCTGCAAAAAGTAAATGGTATATGATGGGAGAATTCTTACAAATCTTTATCTTGTGTATGTCCCTCTAGCTTCAGCCTGTTTGATGAGGGCTGACAGACCTTCCGAGCAAAGAATGAACAAATAAGGTGATAGGGGACTCCCTGCCTTAATCCCCTACCTGGAGTGATTGGATCGACCTAATTACCATTAAGATTAACAGAGTAATCAACAGTTTCTACGCAAAGCATAATCCATCAAATCCACTTTTGATTGAACCCCATAGTAAATAAAACATCCTTCAAGTAGTCCCAATCATATACTATCGTATGCTTTGCTAATGTCGAGTTTAAGAGCTATCTCGCCAACCTTACCCTTTGTTTTGGACTTCATATAATGATCCACCTCTATGTCTGCCATCACATTATCTAGTATAGATCTCTCAGGGACGAACGCCAATTGATTGTCAGAGACACACTTGAATAAGACCTTTTTCAGGCGATTGGCCAGGACTTTTGAAATCACCTTATAAAGCACATTGCAAAGAGCAATAGGTCTCCAATCTTTTAAAGAAGTTTGAACTTCACCTTTAGGAATAAATGTGATGTTTGTCTTGTTTAGGTTATTTACAAATTCCTTTAAGTTATTTACAAATTGACAAATATTTTTTTAAAACATATATTAAATTCCTTTAAGTTATTTACAAATTTACAAAAAAAATTTTCTTCACTAATACACCGTAAGAAATTGACATATACTAAAAGAACCATAAATAAATATAACTAATGTATATATCATTTTTATAAAATAGTCTAATAAAATTTATTTTTTAAAGATGAACAATTAAGAAGTCGTGAATTCGAACTTGTGCTTCCGTACGTAATATTTTAACGGAACTTCTGCATTCTTACTGGACAAGAAGTGAGTACAGAAAAATATAGTATTCTTTTCTCAAAGAATACTTCGCGACGGGTTCAAAAAATATTGCATAACAAATGTAAGTTTAGAGAAACAAACCACTTCGATAAATATTTAGGAGTCCTAATCAGTGGAAGACCGTTGAAAAAATTGATTGTCAATTTATTGTTGATCAGGTTTCCAATCGGTTGTCAAGCTGGAAAGTGAATTGCCTTTCCTTTATAGGTCGCATTACCTTAGCGAAAAATGTGATTGAGGCAATTCTGACCTATCACATGATGGCAAGCCTGGTCCAAAGTCTTGCTTTAATGACATTCAATGCTTGCAACAAAACTTCTTCTGGGGAATTACAGAAGAGTACGAGAAAATCCATGTTGTCAACAGAAAGATAGTTACTTGCGGTAAAGTTAATGGATGTATAGGGCTTAGAGATATCTATTGGATGAACTATGCTTGCATTATGAAAGTTGTCTACCAACTGTCAAACAATTCGAATGATTTATGGTGTCAAGTGCTTCATGGTCTTTATAAGGAAACCGATCTCAACAACACTGCAACTAAGAAGGGAAAAGGATTTACCCTTTAGAAAGATATTACTAAGAGAAACCTTTATATGTTGAAGATTGGGAAATGGAATATATGGGATGGTAAGCAAATTGATTTTTGGAATGATTGTTGAGTTGAGGAAGGGTTGCTTTTGCGGTACTATGTTCATACTAGTTCACTTTTGAATTTTGAGGCTAAGGTCCACGAGCTGGCTATAATAAATGGAGAGCGGGATTTGAGGTATTTGGAGCAATGACTTCCCAGTGGAGTGTTAGAAATTTTTTGAATATCCAACCCCATATTGAAGGCAACATATCATATAGTTTTAATCTTAATGGTAAGAATCTTAATGCATGAATGATGCATAATTTTTATTATCTGCTCACTAAGCTGGACATCGTGCAAGGAAACCAAGACTGGCATAAAATATGGCGTCTAAAGGTCCCAGAGAGAATAAAATCCTTTATCTGGTTACTAAAGCATGATAAATCACTAACAAACTACAATAAGAGCAGGAAATGGCTTAGTGTAGCTTCTTGTCGTTTATGTGGTCATTTCGTCGAGACTACTCTGCATGTGTTTAGGGATTGTCGGTATGCTTGAAAGTGTGGAATGACAAAGTTCCCTTGCATATAAAAAACGTGTATCAAATGTTGAGTTGGAAAAATGGATTAATTTAAACCTCAATTATGCTAGTGCAGGGAAGTTGGAGTTCTTATTTGGCCTTTGCGTGTCACTCACTTTGGTATTGGAGGAACCAATAGGAGCATAACGAGGAGTTTATGTGTCATGGAGATTGTAAATTGATTATTAAGAGGAAGATAAAGGAGTATGATCAAGCGACTTTGATGGATAAAAGAGTTGAGGGCCAAAATAAGGAGTTTTAGATGGTCAGTTGGTTTTCTCCAAAACCGGGTGTGGGGAAGTTAAATGTGGATGATACGTTTATTGAAAGTGTCACTTCTGGTTGTGGCAGCTTAATTAAAGATGAGTATGACGGCTGCCTGATGGATTTTATAAAAAAATGGTTGTTGAAAATAGTTATATGGCAGAACTGGAAGGGGTTCTAGAAGGTCGGATGCTAGTCTTATATTTGGAAGTTAATAAAGTGGAAACGAATATTGATTCGGCTGAGATAGTGACAAATATCAATAACGGAAAAACTTGTAGAGTTGAAGGATGAATGTAGACTCATGTCTCCAGAGAGGCAAACATGTATGCAGATGCCTTTGTTAAGGATGAATGTAGACTAGACAGAGAATTGATAAAATTTTCGGATATTCCTAATTTTGTGGAGAACCTCTTACAAGATGATATAAGGGGGATCCTTCTTTGTGGGAAGTCTTTGTATACTCGTTTTTGTTTATTGGGTCTTTGACCTCTCCATTATCCAAAAAAATAAATAAAAAATTAACGGAAGTATCTCAACATTCTTTAAAGTGTTAATAAAAAAGAAAAATATATTAGAATTTAATTATATTTTAAAATTAAATGATTTTGATAGAGTCATTTTAATAGACTTTAGATAGGAAGACGAGGATAATTTTTCATTTTATATATTTATGGCCACTTTGATTTCTATAACTTCTTACAAAATTAAATCCTAAGATTTCTTTTGACTCATCCTAAGATAAATGGAATTCAAACCTTTTTATGGGTAATGATGATTCAAATACATTTTACTTTATCCAACTGATTTTTATGACATAATCACCTTAATAATAATAATAATAATTTTAAAAGAAATCTGTGGGTATATTTTATGTTTTTGTTGTTGACGCAATATTGGTTTAATTTCAATAATAATTACTCACAATGACGCGTACCAACCAATCAAACTCGCACAACTGGAATTTCTTCACAATAACCGGCTAAGCCAGTCACACCCTTGCTCGCATCAGCAATTTTGTCGGTTACCGAACCCACACTCTTCGTATAATTCACAGGCCAAACCGGTAACAAGTCTTGATTCACCCTCCACTATAAAAAACATAACTTTAAGACAAAAAAATTAGAAAAGTGAAAGAAGAGTGAGTGTTTCTTCTCCGGTTGTAGTTCCGGCAACCGCGACGGTGACGGAAAATTTTCGTTGAGTAAAATGTTTCTGTTTGATTGGTTCTATGGAATTCTTGCTACGCTTGGTTTGTGGCAAAAAGAGGCGAAGATTTTGTTTCTAGGGTTAGATAATGCTGGGAAAACCACGTTGCTTCACATGCTGAAAGACGAGGTTTGTATTTGATTTTACTTTGCTTCTGTGATGTTTTCATTGTGGGATTGTTGTTGATGAGAAATTGAAATGTTGCAGAGATTAGCACAGCATCAACCAACTCAACATCCAACCTCGGAGGAATTGAGTATTGGGAAGATAAAGTTTAAGGCTTTTGATTTGGGTGGTCACCAGATTGCTCGTAGGGTTTGGAGTGATTATTATGCTCAGGTTTGTTTTGTCCATTTTGTTTCAGTTTGTTGTTATTATTATTTTTTTATTGAATGAATTGTTGATTTAGAACTTGACATTGTTAGGGGGTTTTGAATTTTGATTTGATCTTGAAAATTGAAATTGAAGAAACTCTGATTAATTTGGCATCATTGTATAGTTTGATTAATGTCTTTTGTTTCATGTTATGCATCTGTATAGTTTTCCTTTTCAAAAGCCTTATGCTTATGCTTGGCTTCATGGCTGCCTACGGAGTATTATCTCCGTAAAGCTCGTGTTTGGATATAGTATGAAAATTGATTTTGAATGAATTGATGATCAAATTTTGATTTTGGTTAAAAGTGAGTTGAAGCTTGAGTGATTTATGTTTTGGACAATTCATTCAAAAAGTGAGTTAAAAGATTGAATATGATGGTAAATTTTTTTACATTCAAGCTACAATTACTAGCTTCTGATTAGGTTTAATTTTGGTGGTTATAATCGGTTCTATTTTTGATGAACCAAACAAATCAAATTCTACACTTCTAGAATTACTTTTTTTTTTCACTTCCAAAATAGAAACCAAACATACACACAGTCTCTTGGTTCTATAGGTGTAGTGTGAACTGAGCTATAAAGTCTCTAAAAATCTATAGGTTTTGTCGTATATTATCTCTAGATAGACTCTCATGGTCTTATAGTTGCAGTCTGAACTGAGATATAAAGTCTCTATAGAGTTTATAGGTCTTGTCCTTTATTATCTCTAGACTCTCATGGTTTTATTGATGGAGTGTGAACTGAGATATGATGCACCTGTACCTACATGTAGACAGCAATAATAAATTAAGTTAATGGAGTGATTGAATCTACTCACATGTAGACACTGATTCTAAATTATGCTAATGGAGAGTGGTTGAGGGCATGAGACCTTAGGGTGTTCTTACCTCAAGGTTTCAGGATCGAGTTTTGCCATAGAGATTTTATATCTCAGGTTATACATAGTTTTACTTTGGCTGTAACTAGGCCTCCCTCAAGTGGATAACAGGATTGGTCCTCCGGATCAATTGGTCCTAAGGGCAGGGTATAAAGTTTTCAACAAAGAAAAAAGTTAATGGAGCAATTGAATTCAATTTCATGTATTTGGCATGTCTTTAACTGGATTGTCTTTAATTTGAATTCAAAGTATACCGGTTTTATGTTAATTATAAATTGTATATGGTATACAGGTGGATGCTGTAATCTATCTGGTTGATGCATACGACAAAGAAAGATTTCCGGAATCAAAGAAGGAGCTGAATGCTCTTCTTTCTGATGGGTCACTTGCAGATGTACCATTCCTTATCTTAGGAAACAAGATTGACATTCCTTATGCAGCCTCAGAGGATGAGTTACGTTATAATCTCGGCCTCACAAACTTCACTACAGGCAAGGGCAAGGTTAATCTTTCTGGCTCCAATGTCCGACCTATGGAGGTATTCATGTGTAGTATTGTCCGCAAGATGGGATATGGTGAAGGCTTTCAGTGGCTTTCTCAGTATATCAAATAGGGAAAGAAGTGTGGTCTTAGTACTTGATAGTATCAACATTAGCATTGTAGTTTGATACTCTGCTCATGTAAATTGGATAATAATACTTAAATGCTAGTTTTTCTTTTCTTAGTTAGAAAACATGGAGTTGGAAATTTTGTGTTGGGAAGTTATATCTGTTTAGCTTGAATATTATAAATGATTGTTGGAAAGTGTTTTTACTTTTGTTTAACAATATCCTAGAAATGTGTTTAGTAATGTATGTTTATTAGCCAAATGTTTTGGTTGAAGTAGTGTTATTTTGAAAGGAGGTCCCTATTTGTCAATATGAATATATAGCAGGACTCATATTGTTTAAGGAACCTAAGTTAGCATTTTTCTTTAAATATTATCTGCACTACAAACACTTAATTTAGTTTTTTTAGCAAATTAAGTATAATTTTGTTACAAATACAATAATATCATTTACATAATTTTTTTACCATCTATTATAATATATTAAATTTAATCGTGGACTATTTTATTTTTACAACTTACATAATGTGTAGGATTTCATATATAAAACCCTTTTAAATTATAAAAAATCTTTATTTTTATATTCCAGGGATAATTTCCAATTCATGTTTCCTCTAACCAAAAGTTATGTATATTCTTATTGATTTACTTTCTTTGTTTCTCAATTCCATATACATAAAATGTATATTCATATTGATTTACTAATTTTGTTTCTCAATTCCATACATAGTTGTACATCTACCGTATATCAAAACATATATTATTACACTTTAATTATATTTTCTATTACATTAATTGGATAAAAAACTATGAGATCTAATTTAATTCCTATAAACACTATAAAAAAACTGAAATTTAATTTGATCCCTAAAATAATTTAATTCCTATTAAAATGAAAATAATTGTAGTTTCTTAATAAAAGGAATGAGATGTCCATCCCCACATAAAAGAAAAGAAAACAATCAATTTCTTAACTATAATTTATTTTATCATCTAACAATTATTAAAATAGAAAATTTATTCAAAGAAAAAATATGTCCTTAAAATAAGATTAAATCTTTTCGATCAATATTTTTCAAAAACGAAAATATATTAAGTAGAAATTGATCTAATCAACTATCAGGATCTGTTTATTTAAGTTTCTAAAACCTATGTTTGCTTTTCTTAATAAAGTTAGTCAAGTATAGTTAGTTATAAAAAATATATATAATTTATAAATATTAATTTAAATATGTTGTTAATATTTATAAATCAATAATTTTATTAAAATAATATTCTTTGATATCTATCTCACATTTTATTAACTTTGTAATCTTGCAAAGTAAAATTATATATAGTGTTTGAAGATTGTACATGGTATCAATATTCATCACAAAAAGAAAGTGTATATTTCATCCAAATTTCTCTTCTTCTTTCTTCTATTCTTTAAGTCTTTATTGTTAAAATTCCATCTACCTTGATCTTAAAGTATTTGATCAATTGTGCTATAATAAAAGGAGAATTTCTTATCTCATCCCATGAGATTCTTATGCACTATGTGCACTTCCAAAAACGTCTTTATGTTCTCTTAGATGTATTTTCGAACGTACCATTTTATTATTATTTAATATTGGTTTGTTCTGGAGATATATCTATGAAATATTTCCAGTTAGTATCTCCAGAACATTTTTTGATACACTTCGTGCCAGACCCATTCTCCTCCCTCATTCTTCACTTTTCATCTTCCTTCAAACTCCTCCTTCGTTCTCTCAAACTCTCCAAAAATTCCACTTCCACCAAATCACATTTTTTCACTCGAGTTCAACACAGAGCATCAACTGCAACGATCAACACACTCTTAACCATCCATAATTTAATATAATCGGTAAGTTTCCGAGTTTCCGAGTTTCTAAGTTATTTTCGAGTTTTCTCCGTAATCGATTTAGAATAGACTTTTAGGTGTAGAAATCATTAGATACTTTTCGAAACATAGTTTACAGACAATGTAGGTATTGTTTGTTAACTTAAACGGACAATCAGAACATCAAAAATTCAATTTTCAAAGGTTGGTGACGAGAATGACATATTGTTTGAAGTTGCAAAAGGTTTCGGAGATGCATTTTCAGGACAAATTAACGTTAAGAATGTTCTGTAGATGCAACTCTGAAACAACCTAGACATTGTGAATTCTGGGTGCTTCTGTGGATACATTTACAAAAATCTTCAGTATGTATACATCCGGAAACAAAAGTTTTTTCTTTTTGTTTTTCAATTTATTTGTATCTAATTCTAATTTATTGGTTATACTTTGCAGAATTTATGGCTGATAGATACTCTCGACTGATACATGGATGAGTTACACAACATGCATCTGTCTGACATACACAAGCCCAAACAAATGAACAACCGTCTACATCACATGCCCTAGACACTCCCTCGACCTCGTATCCCACCACATCATCCACTTCTTCATCCCGGAGGCGTCGGGATGCTACTAAGGGTTCATCACAGTCTCCCCTCTCGCAGGCCTTTTCAGGATAGTCCTGTTACACTACCAGAGCGTGATGTTGATCCGGTCCCACCTCCAGAGGGTGATGAGCTTACACAGGAGGGTGTTAGTGACGATAATGATACTCTTGAGGGTTTCCCGGGGATTCCATCTGATATGTCCATGTTGACAGGGTACGCCGAACATACTGCCATGCATGTCTGGGATGGAGAGGTAACATTACTCATATTATTTCTTTTTTTTCATTAGGAATTTATTATCTGTAACATTATTCCTTATTAAAATTGTTTTTATTGGAAATTTTCATACGCATGACGCCCATAAGTTCTATTACCATGGGCGGAAGATATTGAGGGTGCCTCAACCACATGAGGATTAATTCCAGACTGTCCTTTCTGACTCTGGTCTGAAGGACCTTTGTGAGACCAGGTACGACCTGATCCACAACGAGATGCTGATGGCTTTTGCGGAGAGATGGTGTCGTACCTCGAAAAAAATACGATCCTCGCGATGGGACGCGGAAAGAAAACAACAGAGTCGCCATCTAATTCTATTTATTCTAATTAAAGAAAAGGGAGATATAGATACAAACTAAATAGGATAAGAAATGGTTTACGAAACCAAATTCTAAGTTCGAGAGTCGGTTACGCAAGGGGAAGGTATTAGCACCCTTCACGTCTGTTGTACTCAACGAGAACCTCTTAGCTTAACTATGCGATTAAATGTTGATCTAAGTCTTTGTCTTCTAAATGTTTGTTAATATGTTTGTTTTAAAAGGAAAAGAAAGTTTTTAAATTATTATTAATGTTACGGGGAAAAGATTAAAGTTTTTTTATTATGGTGCCGGAGAGATGGTTAAATTTTTTATTATTGTGCTCGCGAAGGATTAAAATCCTTGTGCCTACGTATTCCCTTGTGCAAAGGGAAAGTCAGAGCTTCGTAGTTCGTGCTACTACGGTTTGTGATTTTTAATGGAACGATTGTTTAAAACGCATTCTACTGCTAAGCGTTGGCTTATACTCGCGGCGGAGGCTAAAGCGCTAGCTTGTTTGCAAGATAGAAAGATTTAAACAATGTTCGTTTAAAGAAAAGGTGTTTGACCTTTGTTAAGTGTTTTAAAACGAAAGGTGAATGAAGCACAACTAGAGGGCTAGCCTCAAGAGTGATTGCATTCAAGGACCCGTGGAGTGCTGGACTCCAGAGTTCAGTTATTCGTTGATTAATTGTAAAGTGATTTGTGTTTGTTGGTGAATTTTAAGTTGTATCTCCATTGTGAAAGGGCGAACGAATTATAAATCGAGCGCTAGCCCCAACATTAATTCAATTCAAAAACCCGGGGAATGCTAGATTCCTGAGTTTAGTTCTTTCACGATTTTAATTAGAGATTTACGTTTTGAAAACGAAAGAGCGAATGAATTACAAATCGGGGGCTAGCCCCAACAGTAATTCAATTCAAAAACCCGAGGAATGCTAGATTCCTGAGTTTAGTTCTTTCATTATTTTAATGTGTTAATTAAGAGTTGATTGTTTGAATATTTGTTTAAAAATGACTTAGGGTTTAATATTTTATAAACGAATGAATAAATGAAACACAACTCGAAGGCTAGCCTCAAGAGTGGTTCATTAAAGAACCCGCGGAATGCTAGATTCCGAAGTTCAGTTCCTCGTTAATTAATTAAGATGCGATAAAGATCGTGCAGATGGCAGTCACATAGTGACCGACTTACGTGTGTGAAGTGTAGGCGAGAATGTTTTAATTGATTAAATGAAGTGGATTCTAATCCAAATTCCTAAAGGTGTTCCTAATAATACTAAATCGTAAAATAAAGGCGAAAAAATAAATTGCGTTTGAAAATAAACGGGAGAGGGATACATGATAATTTATGCGGGATTGCGAAGAAATAAAAGGTATCGTTGTAGTTTGCCCAAGAGGAAGCGTGTGTGCAATGTATGAATTAATCAGAATCGTTAATATTAAATATTGTACAAAAAAATGCAAGAAATAAAATAAAATAAATAAATACACTAAATAAAGTGAAATGAATTATAGAGATAGAATAAATTAAATAACATGAAAATAAAATAGATAAATGACCTCATATTGGTCACGATTAATCGGAAACGATTTATCGTGGCCTTTTGTGATATCATCGGCCGAAAGAACAAAATAAATTAAAATCAAATAATTCACTATTATGTTTTTTGACATATTTTTTAAATAATAATAAAAATACTAAAACTAAACTACACTAAGAGTTAGAAAAAAAATGAAATAATAAAATAAAGATCTAAAAAAAAGATGGATTAATACAAATAAAATCAAAATGAAAGTTTTATAAACTAAAATATAAATAAATAAAGGGATAAATATACAAAACCCCCCTGTCATTAGGGCGTGATTTGGTTTTCCCCCCTTTAAGTTTTTTTTTAATAGAGACCCCCTCATAAAATCAAAAATCAGATTTTACCGCCCCCTGTTACCCTCAATGATGACTGGGTTGCTGACTGTACTTCATTGAGGGTAATAGGGGGCAGTAAAATCTGATTTTTAATTTTATGAGGGGGTTTTTATTAAAAAAAATTAAAGCTGATAAATTAACTTAAATATGTTTTTAGAATAATAAATACTATTTTCACATTTATTATAAAAATAATATTTTTTAATATATACTCTCTTTAGTCATTATTATAAATACAAAAATATTTGTAAATCCATTGAATAATTTATATATTTAATTTTTATATAAATTAGATATATTAATTGTAATAAATATTATAAGCTTTTTTTTAATAATTGTGACTGAGTGGAGTAAACATATTATTCTCTAAAAAAAATGAAATCCCAAGATTTAGTATTTCCATTTTTAATATCTTTTTCATTGAATTTTTAAACAAAAAATTTAAATTAAATCTTTTTATTTTAAGAAAGTCAAATCAAATATTTATAATACGTTTAATATATATATATATATATATATATATATATATATATATATATATATATATATATATATATATATATATATATATATATATATATATATATATATATATATATATATATATATATATATATATATATATATATATATATATATATATATATATATATATATATATATATATATATATATATATATATATATATATATAATCAGGATAAAATGTATAGATTAAATTTAAAAATACGTTAAATACGCCAAAAATGCAAGTTTTTATTGTTTTTAAAAAATTAATATGTATTTGGAAATTTAATATCTTAATTACACTTGTTTTCAACCAAATCATGATATTTAATAAAAAGAATAGAACTAAAATAAAAATTAGAATTGTCATTATTTATAAATATATATTCTATCTAATCTCTATTATAAGAAAATCATGTTTTTAAATTAATTAAATATTTGATGTACCTAACTTTTAGATAAACAAAATAAATAAATTATTTAATAAGTTTTAGAAGAAAATATTTTCTAATAATAGTGTCAGGAGAGAGAGAGAGAGTAAAGAACAAGCAAGGGTTTTGAGGAGGTTTTAAGCCCATAGTAGAAAAAGAATCTCAGAAACGCAGCCACAGTACGCCGAACTCCAACCCAATGTCTCCGCCGCAGAAACAACCCTAAAACCACCAATCCGATGCCCAACCTTCAGATCCTTCTCTCAATCAACCACCTCCGGAGTCTCCTGAACCAGAACTCGCCGGAGGTGATGAAGAGCTGGAAGAAGGCGAGTGCGGATTCTGCCTATTCATGAAAGGAGGTGGTTGCAAAGACACCTTCGTCGATTGGGAGAATTGCGTGAAAGAAGCTGAAGACAAAAACGAAGACCTCGTTGAAAAGTGTTCTCAGGTAACCGCAAAGTTGAAGCAGTGCATGGATTCACATTCCGATTACTATGAACCAATTCTTAGGGCTGAGAAGCACACGGAAGACCAAGTTGCTATTGAATTGGAGAAAGAAAAGCAGGATTCGGAAGCTAGTAATAATCAACAGGAAGCACCTTCTCAATCTAATCAAAAGTGATTATTTTCAATTTCAATTTCTCTTTTTTGTTTTAATTTATCAATTCATTGTTGTTATACTGCCTGTGTTATTACTGTTATCATCGAATTGGAGAAAAACTAGATTCGGCAACCAGGAACAATGAACAGGAAGCCCCCTCTCATTCTAACCAAAATTGATAATTAGTATCCATGCTTATTTTTTTTTCTTAAAATAAAAAGATTTAATTTAAATTTTTTGTTTAAAAATTCAATGAAAAAGATATTAAAAATGGAAATACTAAATCTTGGGATTTCATTTTTTTTAGAGAATAATATATTAAAAAATATTATTTTTATAATAAATGTGAAAATAGTATTTATTATTCTAAAAACATATTTAAGTTAATTTATCAGTTTTAATTTTTTTTAATAAAAACCCCCTCATAAAATCAAAAATCAGATTTTATTGCCCCCTATTACCCTCAATGAAGTACAGTCAGCAACCCAGTCAGCAACCCAGTCATCATTGAGGGTAACAGGGGGCGGTAAAATCTGATTTTTGATTTTATGAGGGGGTCTCTATTAAAAAAAAACTTAAAGGGGGGAAAACCAAATCACGCCCTAATGACAGGGGGGTTTTGTATATTTATCCCATAAATAAATGAAGGATAATACTCACAAACTCCAAAGCTAGCAAATGTTGAACTTGTTGTGTAGAATAAAGTGAAGGTGTTTTGATGGAGGTTGTTGTTGTGATGAAGATGATGAATGTTTATGGGTATTGTGTAAGTAAAAAAAAGAATTTGGACTTTGAAAAATATGTAATGAATATGCTAGATTTTGAGAATTTAAGGGTATTCTTGTTAGTCCCAAATGAGAGAAAAATAGATCTTATTTATAGTGTGAATGAGATATGAGTGTTGATGTGGCAATCCATGTGACTTTATGAGAATGATTTTTGGTCATTGATAAGTTCAAGTTAGCAATCCATGTGAAGTGTGAGAATGATTATTGGTCATTGATAAATCCAAGTTGGCAATCCATGTGACTTTATGAGAATGATTCTTGGCCATTGATAATTCCAAGTAGGCAATCCATGTGAAGTGTTTGTACTACATTGTAGTGGACCCCACTTGCTATTTTTCCTTTTTTGAATATGAAGAAAAACAAAAGAAAAGTAATAATAATAAAATAAATAATAATAATAAAACTAATAATAATAATAATAAAAAAGAAAAAAAATTGAAAATGATTATCAAAAAATAAATTATATTGAATTAAATAAATTGAAGTTAAACTAAATAAATTGAAATTAAAATTAAACAAAAATCTAAATTAACTTAAAATAAAAAAAAATTCTAAATTAGAATTGAACCAAAATAAAATTTAAATTAAAACTAATTCTAAAATATCTAATATAATCTAAACTCCTATTCTTAATGCGAAATAAGTAATTATAAAAAAAATCAAGAATAAAATATGACATTAAAAGTAAAATAAATAGAACTACATAATTAATGATTAATTGATTATAATGCAAAAATGACTGACTATCAAATAATTCGATAAAAATGCGCCAAATGAATAAAATTTGAAAAAAATCCGGTCAAAATTTAGGGTGTGACAGATGGCATCCTGAGATGTCCTCCTTCCATCTACCGCATGGCAAGATCACCATTACATTTGACGACATCTCATGTCTATTACATATACTAATAAGGGGTACCTCATCAGTCACGGGAGGAAGCGGTAAAACTTATGGTTGAGGAGCTTGTGCCTGATCCATAACATGTGCTAGAGTAGGTGGATGAAACCCGCGACGCTCGTGTTAGGTTCTCCTTTCTGATCCGTAGATTTACTGAGGCGCTCGCTGCTACAGGACATGCAAATTATGATGCAGATGAGGTTGAGATACACAGTCAGCGTGTGCTGAGGTGTTACTTTTTATATTTGACCAGCAATCAGTTGTTTATGGACACAAGCTCCACATATACCGATGTAGCTTACCTCAGGTACTTTTTGGATCTCACACTAGCTCATCAGGAGATATTATAGGAGGAGCAGTCTCAGTTGGACCACACTCAGGATGTGCTGCCTCACTGTCGTGAGATAGTTACAATTGGATGGGCATACATTGTAGCTGGTTTATTTCCTCAGAGGTTTATTGGCAGACGTATAATGGATGACATGATTGCGGTGGCAGAGAGGGCGCTTATGTACCACAGTTATCACGTTAGGACAGGTGAGATCGACGAACAAGGACGCAGACCGGGCAGTCGAAGATGCGGAAGAGGCATATGCAGAGGAAATGATGCAGTTATTGTCCGACACACACAATAATGATCGTGGTGTTTATTTTGATCTACTTTATTTTGATGACATTATGTAGTATATATATATATATATATATATATATATATATATATATATATATATATATATATATATATATATATATATATATATATATATGGGAAATGCTAACATACACCCAAATTTGGTGGACCCCACAAAAAATACACTAAGGTGTATGTTGCTAATGCACACCTACATGAGTGTGTATTAGCATGACAATATATATATATATATATATATATATATATATATATATATATATATATATATATATATATATATATATATATATATATATATATATATATATATATATATATATATATATATATATATATATATATATCATATTATTTTATTTACGTTTGTATGTTATTGTATATTCATCTGCAACAATTAATTTGCATCTGCGACTAACATAATTGGATTTAAAAAAACATGTTCTGATAAGGTTTCAGATACGCATCTACGAAACTTCTTCCGCATATGCATATCCGGAAGCATTCAACGTAAAAAAAATGGTGTGTCCGGATATGTATCTCCGGAAGCAGAGGGCATAAATGAAAATGCGACAAGTGACTGAGAGTATCATGGGGTGGATTAAGAAATTCACTAATAAAAGATCAATAATAAATTGGTGCAGTGAGCATGGATCGAGTCAACCATGACACATGCAAAGTATAATGTTGCGATTCAACCATGGTACCTACAAAAGTATAAGGTCGGAATATTCATAGGCCAAAATGGTTTTGGCTTATGCCAATTGAAGATGTGAGTATTACTTGTTAAAAAGGGTCTTGAAGAAGGCTTGCAAGCTGAAACTGCACCTCCTGATATGAAATTGGAGAAAAAGAAAAGAAAATTTGATGGACAAGGCTCATAATGAATTCATCTTAAGTCTTGGATACAAACTATTGAGATATGTCTCGAAGGAGAAGACAACAATTGAATTTCGATCAACACTTGAAGGTTTGTACATGACCAAATCATTGATAAACCGTCTTTATTTTAAACCAGCCTTATTATATTCATTTCATATGCAAGAAGATAGTATTGTTGAATCTCAATTCAGTGTCTTCAATAAATCGACTATTGATCTTAAAAATCTAGACATGACTATTGATATTTAGTTTATACCCTATTGCTATTATGTGTTTTACCTGTGTTTTTCTCTCATTTCAAAGAAACTGACTTGTATGAAAGAGAATCTTTATCCTGATAAAGTTCAATCATCCTTGAATTCAAAGGAATTAAATGAAAGAAATGAGCAAAATTCGTTGAGTGGTGTAGATTTAATAGTTTGAGGGAAATAAAAAAAAAAGCATCGTAAGAAAAATAGAGGTGTACACGGATTATGTTGGATCAGGTTTAGTCTAATATGTTACTCAACCCATTATAATTTTAATGAGTTGAGTTCATCCTCAAACCCATGGTTTCACAATCAAAATTAACCTGAACCAACCCAATTATTTATGAATTGGATTCACGAGTTGTATATAAAATATAAAAAGAATATTTCTTGATAAGTTTCTCTAATTCTAAAAATAATGTGACACAAATCAATCCTGTCAAATAAAAATTATCCGTATGTAATAATACTTAATAATAGTATTGAATTCCAAAAAAAAACATGTCATTTCTATAAATGTCATAATTTGAAAATGATACAAAAGCAAATGAGTAACCACACTAGTATTATAGTTACATAAATTTATTGGTCTAATAGAAATATTGGTGGTGAGTAAAAAGTTAGGATAAAAAATTAGTTTGTAGTCATATTCTATTTTTATTTTATTTAAAATAATAATAAATTATTAATTTCACATAAACAAATCCGCACATTAAAAAACTCAAACTCTAACTCAATATCCGAACCAAGACTATTAAAGTTGTCACGAGTTGGGTTGAATATGGTATTTCAGTATATGAACGAGTTTAAGTAACTAATATATTGGTTTGATTTCAATCGGCGGGTTCGTAACTCGACCTGCAACCAATGAACACCCTTAGAGAAGAACTCAAAGCCAATGGAAATAATGCTAACTAATATAAGATGTTACCAGTATAAAAAGGAAGGCCAGACTTGAAGATTTTGCCCCAAAAGGAAGAATGGTTAGAATTATCACAAATCAAAAGAAGAAGGAAATGCAACTATAGTCTAAGATGGGTATGGATTTGTAGAAGCTTTAATGATGGACTTTCATAAATTTGATGGAGAATATGATACCAAATAAGTCATGGTTTAAGAAATTCATTGATCTACGAGAGTCAGTGTAACTTGGAAACAATAAGTCATGTAATATTAAAGGTATTAAATCAATAAGGTTCAAATTGCATGATGTGATTGAAAGGATTATCTAAGAGGTGGAATTTGTTCCTGGCCTTCATAGAAATGTAATTTTTCTTAGTGAACTAGATAGACAAAGTTATCTATTTAGATGTGAAATGTCATATTAGAGGTTACGAAGGACTAAAGGATTGTCATGAGGAGGTGTAAGGAAGCATGGTATGTACTCATTGGAAAGAGAGATAGTAGTTAGGCCAGTAACTTCATCTTCTATAAGACATGTCAAGAACTAAGTTGTGACATAGAAAGTTAGATGGTGTGAGTGAAATGGGTCGAGTGGAGCAATGTAAACAAGGTTCGCTATGTGGCAACAAAGTGAGGAAACTAAATTTCTTTGAACATTGTTTTTATGGTAAGGCTTGTAGAGAAAAATTTAGAGTTGGTCAACAAAGAATTAAAGGCACCTTGGATTCGAATCACCAATTTTTTTTTCACTGATTTGATAACTTCCTCCCTTGTAGCTTCTAGTAAAATTTTGGATGAGGAAATGAAATTACTCCATGACAACCATACATGGGAGTTACTCAAGGCACTTGTTGGTTCTAAGTTAGTAAGTTGTAAATGAGTTTTCAAATTGAAAGAGAGGATTCTTGATACAATGGGGACGAACAACTATTACCAACTAGGGTTTACCAAATGGATAAGCATAAAACTATAAAGATATAAAAGTGCAGATTTTTCTTAATTTTCATTCAAGAGAAACAAAGTCTTAAATACATCATAATATGGGCTGGGTCAACAGTCCCATAGGCCCAAAAAGATAAAACAATTATAATAAAAAAAGAACTCAATTAATTTAATACATAATCATTAAAATGGTTGGGTTTCTTTGTAATTCGTTTGGACCTTCTATCACTACTGTCCGGCCCAATAACAACCTTGTCCTCAAGGTTGGGAGTAATATTGGATCGGGTTGGCATAAAAGCTGAGGCCCATTTAATTGAAGAGGTGGATGGATGCGGATGACTAGGTGAAGAAAAGATTGGTGAAGTGGGTAGGGTTGATGCATGCGGGCCAGCTGTTGGTGAAAATGTGGCCTTGGGAACACGCGGCCCGTTGTTGTGAGGAGGTGTGGCAAGTGGGGTTATGGAAGGTGATGCATGCATGTCAGCTGTTGGTGAGGAGCCTGTCTTGGGAACACACGGCCAGCTGTGAGGATAAGGGTTTGCATGTGGAATTGAGTTGTCACGTGAAGAAGGCTGAGAGACGTTGGGAACCCTGGGCGGTCCAGATTGCAGGATAGAAGAATCCAAGGCATCTGATGGTGGGAGATTAATTGGCGTGTTGGAAGAAGGAAATGGGTCATACTTTTTGAGTGTACTTCCCAAGGCATCAGAAGACTGAACAATGAGATCTACTTTGTCTATAGTATTCTCGGTATGGTCCTCACTTGAAACCCGTTGAATTTCTTTCTGAAAAACCAAAGAGTTTTCACTTCTTCCTAAAGAGTCTTCACTGCTTCTTTTTTTAAAATTTCTCACCCTTTTCTGTTCGTGTCTCTCTTGTTCTAATTCATGGTTTGGAAGCGCACCGTTCCGATGAGAGAGAGAACGGGTAACTCCGTCCCCTGACTGAGCTAAGTTCGCTTCAAGCTTCTGTGAAACATCCTCCAAAGGGTTTGTGTCAAGAAGATCTTCAGCATGCAAGTTATCCAAGGATGGCGGAATAGGACGATAGTGAGCCGAAGGATTTTCACCATGGTATTGCTTGAGCTGAGAGACATGTATGACTGGATGTATCTTTGAAGATGATGGAAGCTCCAATTCGTAAGCAACCGGACCAATACGACGACGAACTCTAAAAGGACCAAAATAACGTTTGGAGAGTTTTTGGGATCGGCGCCGGTGAACCGAGACTTGCCTGTAAGGTTGAAGGCGAAGGAGGACCAGATCTCCTATTGAAAAGGTACAGTCACGACGGCTCTTGTTGCTTTGTTCTATCATTCGTTCTCTTGCTCTGTTCAAATTATTTTTCAAAGTACTTAGTATTTCTTGTCTTTGAAGTAGGTTAATGTCGAGATCTGGAACAGTAGTAAGTCCCTGTTTGTACTGAGGAAAAAATGGTGGTTCACGACCGTACAGAGCCTCAAAAGGAGACATCTTGGTAGAGGAATGATACGCCGTGTTGTGCCAGTATTCAGCTAAGTGTAAGTACTTGAACCATTGGCTGGGATTCTCACTTGTAAAGCATCTTAGATAAGCCTCTATACATCTATTCGTAACCTCTATTTGGCCGTCCGTTTCAGGGTGATAAGCGGAACTAAACTTCAAGGTGGTGCCTTGGACGCGGAATAACTCTTTCCAGAAAGAGCTTAGGAAAAGTGGATCACGATCTGAAACGATAGAACTTGGAATACCATGCAAACGACAAACTTCAGTGGAAAAACGACGTGCGAGATCTTGAGTTGTAAAGTGTGTGGGTAAAGCCAGAAGATGCACATACTTTGTCAAACGGTCACAAATGACCCAGATCGTTGTGTGTCCGAAAGAAGAGGGCAGGTGAGTAGTAAAATCCATTGAGAGTTCATCCCAAACCTTTGTCGGTATTTCGAGTGGTTGTAACAGGCCCTGTTTTTTTTGGAATGTATTTGTTGTGCTGACAGGTTTGGCAATGTTTGACAAAAGTTTCAACATCTTTGTAGATACCTGGCCATAGAAATGAAGCAGACACTCGAGCTAAAGTTGGTTGAGCTCCTGAATGGCCCGCTGCAGGGGTGGCATGAAATTCCTGTATGATGGAGTGTCGTAGTTCTTTGACATCAGGTATAGAAATGTTGTCTTTGTAGTGTAGAATATCATTCCTGAACTGAAACAAATGCTGCCTATCTGACTCTGAATTTGCCTTTGTTACGAGGAGTCGGCCCTCTGGTGTGTCTCGATAGTAATATGTGAGTTGAGAGATAAGAAGAGGAACGGGAGAGGAAATGGAGAGCATGATTGATGTGTCCTCTTGTTCAATGCGACTTAGCGCATCAGCCACTTGATTATGCTTGCCAGGTTTGTAGAATATATCAAACTGAAATCCTTGTAACTTTGCTGCCCATTGTTGTTGCTCGGGTGTTTGTATAGTTTGGACCAGTAGATTTTTTAAACTTTTCTGGTCAGTGTAGATGTGAAAATGCCTCCCTATCAAATACTGACGCCACTTTTTAATTGATTCAGTTATTGCGTATATCTCTCGCACGTACACGGAGGAGGCCTGCATCCTATTGCATAACTTTTTGCTGAAGAAAGCCAAGGGATGTCCTTGCTGTGAGAGAACAACACCAATTGCAAAAGCGGAGGCATCGGTTTCAAGAATGAAGGTCTTGGAGAAATCTGGCAAAGACAAGATAGGAGTTTCTGTCATTTTTTGTTTTAACTTTGTAAATGTTGCGTCGGCAGATGTACTCCATGTAAATTTAGTTGAACGAAGTAAATCGGTGAGAGGAGCGGCGAAAGAGGCGTAATGACGTACAAAGCGTCGATAAAAGCCCGTGAGGCCTAAGAAACCCCTGAGAGTCGTGAGTGATCGTGGTCTCGGCCAGTCTATAATTTCCTGAATCTTCGCAGGATCTGGGGTAACACCATCCCTTGAGATAATGTGACCTAAATAATCAACAGTAGGAACAGCAAACAGACATTTGGATAGTTTGGCATAAAATTGATGAGATGAAAGTAAATCTAAAATCAAGGTTAAAGGAGCAGCATGGTCTGATAGGCAAGAACTATATATCAAAATGTCATTAAAAAAAACTAAAACAAACCGTCGTAGAAAAGGCCTTAATAAATCATTCATTGCAGATTGAAATGAACTAGGAGCGTTAGTTAGCCCAAAAGGCATTACTAGGAACTCATAGTGACCATCGAAAGTTCTGAAAGCAGTTTTATGTGTATCCTCTGGCGTAACTCTAATTTGGTGATATCCAGATCGAAGATCGATCTTAGAAAAAATAGTTGTTGATCCAAATTCATCAAAGATTTCATCTATGGTAGGAATAAGGAAACGATCTCGTACTGTAACATCGTTTAGGGCACGGTAATCAACACAAAATCTCCAACTACCATCTTTCTTGCGAACTATAAAGATATAAAACTATAAAGATATAAAAGTGCAGACTTTTCTTAATTTCCATTCAAGAGAAACAAAGTCTTAAATACATCATAATATGAGCTGGGTCAACAGTCTCATAGGCCCAAAAAGATAAAACAATTATAATAAAAAAAGAATTCAATTAATTTAATACATAATCATTAAAATGACTGGGTTTCTTTGTAATTCGTTTGGAACTTCTATCAATTCTAATAATTGAACAATGCGGGTTTAAGGCAAGGCTAATTGTTAGGGGACATTGATTACAATGATGTCTTCTCACTAGTCAAAAATCATGGGTCAATCTAGATACTTCTAGTTGTGGTAGCAAAGTTTGATTTGGAGTTGGAACAAATGAAAGAAAATATTTTTGTTTGTATCGAGAGCTTTAAGAGGTTATCCATATGAGACAACAAAAGGATAATAAGCAAAAGGAACAGAAGGTTAAAGTTTTATTTGTTTTGATCTTAAAATGTTTGATCAATTGTGCTCTCATAAAAAATTCATTTCACATTATATAGTTTTACTATAAAAATTGATCAAAGATTCATTACATATTATATAATATTTATAAAAAGTTATAAATAAAACATTTATGGAATAAAATCACTTGTATGTTGTTACAAATTGTAAAAAAAACAATTTTGTTGTGCATTTTTAACTTCCCAAATCATCACCGATTCTATAGAGATATATTAAACATTCACACAAATTACTTCTCTAGACTATATTTTAAAAATGGAGAGTTTCATCTTAAATCATAATGTTGATAATTAAATACCCAAATCATCACCGATTCTATAGAGATACATTAAACATTCACACAAATTACTTATCTAGACTATATTTTAAAAATGAAGAGTTTCATCTTAAATCTTAACATTGATAGTTAAATAACCAAATCATCACCGATTCTATAGAGATAAATTAAACATTCACACAAATTACTTCTCCAGACTATATTTTAAAAATGGAGAATTTCATCTTAAATCTTAATGTTGATAGTTAAATACCCAAATAATCACCGTTTCTATAGAGATACATTAAACATTCACACAAATTACTTCTCTAGACTATATTTTAAAAATGGAGAGTTTCATTTTAATTCTTAATGTTGATAGTTCAATACCCAAATCATCACCGATTCTATAGAGATACATTAAACATTCACAAAAATTACTTCTCTGGACTATATTTTAAAAATGGAGAGTTTCATCTTAAATCTTAATGTTGATAGTTAAATACCCAAATTATGACTCAATCCATAGACACATTTAACAATCATACTCACTATTTTCTTAGACTACCAAGTCAAAGTCAATTTAAAATAAAAAGTTTCATTTTAGATCTTAATATTGAATGTGCTTAACCAAATCATCAACAAATTTTTAGATTTTAATGTTGACTATGATGATTGGTTAGCTTTAAGATATGTTTGGGAGTCATAGCTTTATATCAATACAAATATGAAAAAATTTCTCAGTCACTGATTTTTGGTTGCTTCAGCTCTGATTTTTTTTGACGTGCAACCGTGTGCGAGGAAATGAAGAAGCTCATTAACATCGCCACACCAAGCTTTTTGGTGTTATTTATTCTGTTTATTCAACTTTGGGAAGGCATAGAGAGGCCAATCACTCATGAAAACTTCATACATGATCCATTCTAGGATGCTAAAGAAGGGAATTTACAAACTCTATTTGATATACAAAAACAGCCTCAACCTCCCTTCACATTTCTAAGAACTTCGGCTAAACTATGTCTTTACAAAACTATCTCTTCATTCCCATGTCAACTTCAGTACTAATCATCTTTTCGTATTCCCGTTCCATCTGCACAAAAGAATATTCTACAAGTAAGAACACACGCAGCGCAAAAGCAAATCCTCCTATTCCTATGACTGATCAAATAAAAAATTAGATGTTACCTTTGCTTGATTAAGTGCCAACTTCATCCTCCTGTAATCTTCTTGCACTTTCTTAGAACGGAACATAGCCTGCACTCGTATTACACTTCTCTCAACGCGTTCTTCAGCTTGTTTCCTACCAGTTTTAAAGAATTCCTCTTCTGCATCACTTTGCTGATTCTGATCTTCCTCTGCTTCTGCAGTATTAAGCTGGAGCCCGCGGAAGCCTTTTCTCTTTAAACGCCAACGTAGCACTGCTTTCTCAACCACACCAACTGACCAAAGAATTTTACGATAATGTTTCCGTTGTTGAAAGCACCGGAAAGCAGCCTGCATTGTATCAATTAATTTGTTAAAACTCATCTGTATGAACCGACTGACAAAAGGATCTATGATAAGCTAAACTATGTCCATACTTGGTGAATAAAGTCATGTTATTGTTTATACAAAATGAAATCAATCTCGAGTCACTTGTCAGTTTAAGAATGACAAATAAACATGTTTTACTAGGAACAATTGTTAATGGTGAGGGCAGAAAGTGTAGCTCTAGCTCTTACTTGAATCTTGATAACTTGACGGCGCATGTTGAGGAAATCTTTACGAATCTTCCATGTACGGAATCTATATTGTATGCGAGCAGCAGCAGCCATGACTTTCTTTGTCTCAAAATTGCGGAAGGCATGCTGAATCTTCATTGCTGCGACTATTTTGCGTGCTTCAGCTTCTGGGCTGGAAAACTCAATCGCCTCCGTTTGTAACTTTAAGGAATGTTCCCTATATGCTTGTTGTATGCGTGCAGCTGCATCAGCGGCTGTCCGGTAAGCTGCCAATGTATCTTTCAGGTAGAGCTGTTCCTCGGTAAGGTTCTCGGAATTTACTGCATCATCCGTGCTAGTTTCCAGTGAGCCACTAATATTTCCAGCTAAGCTCATGTCATTGAACTGCTCAACTAGAGACTTTTCCGAAAGATAAGCTGCTAAGCCATGATAACCCCTTGTGTGAGCAAGATCAGCGGCAGTACATCCACCAGGGTTTTGGTGAGTTGGATCTGTGACCAAATTTGGCTTTGCCCCAACTGACAATAAAGTTGCAACCATTTTCTCCCTGAAGACAGAACTTTTATGTTAAAATTGAACTATTTATTAAAATAATGAGGCAGGAAAGAAGAATCTAATTTTAGACAAACGTGGTCACAAAGGGTATTGTCTGGTGTCATGAACCAACTATTACAAAAACATGCGCAAAAAGGTAAAGACATGAATGATTTTTATAACAAATATTTAACAGGTTTAAACAATTGGGGTATTTGTGCATTATACCTGCCGTAATATGCGGCCCAATGAAGAGCAGTCCATCCAAATTTATCCCGGAAATCTAGCGACAAGCCTGACCATGAAAATAAAGTAACCGCCCATGTATATCCCAAAATTGCACACAGATGGATGACACTTTGGCCTTGTGCGTCATATTCAGTAGTCTTACATCCTAAAACAATTTTTTCCGAAAGCCATTCCTTTAATCTGTTTTTCAATGCAATTTCAAACAGGGCATCTTTTGCTTGCGAAAATGGAATTTTGTTATCTAAAGTTGACTCCATTAAGTATTGCCAAGTATTGGAAATAAATGATGTCTTTAAGGAGAATTCCCTTGCCTCCTTTAATCTACTAGATGATACTTTACTAGAGAAGACATCAAGATTTTGCTGTTTAGCAAAGAGCAAATAAGCAAGCCTCATCTGAAGTTGAAACTCATCCCAGTTGTTCTTTTCTTCCACGGAAGCAACTGGATCGTGCAAAACAGGAGTGCGATACTCAAAATTAACAACTTGGCTGATAGGATTATGGCCATCTACGCTCAAGTAGAGATTCACGAATCCCGGAGAATGCGGCGGTACCCAACAACGGTATACCCCATCCTGAACAATTTCTGCAGGAACAACTTCATCACCACAGACACATGTTAGATTGGACTTTGAGAGGTGTAGATAGTCTATTTGAAAGAGTCCAGTCACTAGGATCTGCAAGAAGTGAAGGAACCTAGAAAGCTTAGAAACAATTGTAAAATAATAGGTAGTGAGCATATAAATTGGGCTTGCAGCATGTATTTACTGACTTTGATAATGATTTACAATTACATACGTAAGTAACACCAATAGTTCATACTGAAAGCATATCTGATATCCAACAGGAGTTGGTGTATGGAAAATGTGGTTACATTCAATAATTCACAACAACAACGACAATAACAACAACAACAACCGAGCCTTATCCCACTAAGTGGAGTAGGCAACATGGATCAACTTTTACCATAATGTTCTATCCAGGACCATGCTTCTATTCAAATTGTTAAATCTCAAGATTTTTCTAAATAACTTCTCTTATTTACATTCAATAATTCAATTTTCTAAAATCTTTACTCTTGTCAACATGTCAGTGGGTGTCCATGTCTGTGTTTATGCTTCAAAATTGAACGCATTAAAATGTGCATATTCTTCATGGAGCTTATTACATAGTTTACAGCTTTGGAATTCTACAGCTAAGATTGAACGAAAGGACTGAGGAATCAACTAGAAGCTAGAAATCAATTTGTATATTAGTCACAACTGTTATAAATATAATTGCTAGTAAGTCGATACACAAACAAAGGAAAGGAAAACCTTTGATTTCTCTGTGGAAGACACCCATGCAGGGAACACGTCGGTGAGATTAAATATTTGTTCTGGAAGGGAAAGTTGCTGATTATCCCCTACCAAAGATGAATACGATTTGTCAACGGATGAAACTGAGGATCCAAGAGCCGAATCATCAACTGAACGGGAATCAGACATGATTTGGTTCGCCCACATTCCAAAACTGTCCTGACTTTGCAATCTGTCATTGATCAAAGTGTTTAAGGAATCAACACCAATTGAAGAGACAGGCAATCTGTCTTTGACCAAAGTGTTTAAGGAATCAACGCCACTTGAAGGGACATGATGGTTCCTCGGCTCATTTTGATTTCCTTGATTGTCAATTGTCTGAAGAGTAACACTTTCTGGAAAATTGAATGGAACACTGTAGCTCCCATTGAAAGAACGAACTTCTGTAGATGCATTGCTGGCTGCCTGGTGGGATAAGTCATATGTATATTACTACAGCAGGTACAAAGCGAGAGAACCTCCAGAAAAAGGAAAGGAAAAAAAAGAAACAAGAAGCAAAGGAGAAGAATATAAATTGAAAAAGAAACAAACTTTGCTTACATTGCTTAAACTGTCATTCGGTAAAATTTGGTTTCGTTGATCAAAATATGGATTTTTTCCTGCATTAAGATAATTCAAAATTATAATAAATAAATGAATACGTCGCTTTTCAGACATGTATCTAACTGGTCACGTTAAAGCATAGTCAATCACCATTTACCTCCATTAGGTATAGTTGAGGCGTTAAGATCATTTCCAACAACTAGCTCATCCCATTCAAGTGTATTAAGCTCATGAAGCCTCAGTTCATGACTTTTGACAGTTACGTTGTTATCAATATCTGTTCATCCCCAAAACAGATAATATACATTCTTATTAATATAGTTCATCAAATTTTGTGTAAACTATGCAGTTTTTTGCTAAATTTTATGTTTACGGGTCTCCACTGAAATTCATGGGGATCCGCAAGGATGGGCATGGGGGATCGATATGGGGGACAGAGACGGAAGAAGAATATGAGAAACCCGGAAAGAGATCAAGGGAGTATTCCCTGCCTCCGCCCCACCTCGTTGACATCTCAACTTTCAGAAATATAATTATTAAGTAGAAAAAATGCAATATTTTAAAAAGTTATTTCTCACCACCAGCATATGCAGTTTTGGTCCCTGAATCTATTTCTTCTGACAAAATCCATGGTGCAGTTGGGTCAGAGGCAGAAGTAGAGTTTGAATTTACGGGAGTGATGGGAGATCCTTGAAACTGCATCGTGAGCCACAATTCAAAAAATATTACAAAGCAATGTTTGGTTCATTCTCATAATCAAGTTTTAAAGCATGGATTTATGTCTAATTATAAATACGCAAATAGAAATCAAGTAACGACATCCTAGCACTGATGTGTTAGGTAGGCATCCTTCCAAAAGTATGTTTTATGTTTATCGAGAAAACATACAAACTAAAACTTTCAAATTTCCAAAAGAAGACTGGAAGATGAAGTTGACACAAATTTCAACATAATAATGAAAGTGTGAACTAATGATGGTTAAGTCAACATTTTAAGATAGTTTGAATAAACTTCCTAGAATCTCTTATAGGGGGAAATGTATAGCATCGTTTATGAGTTTTCTAAACAATAGCTTGTGGCAGAAATCAAATTAGCCTCTGCATCTCAATTTTTCAGAGGCACTTTCATTTAACATAGCCATATACAATTACAGCTATAAGCTCATAAATACTTTTCGTAATATAAAATTGTTTTAATTGAGAAACTATCATCAACACATGAAATAAGACAAAACTTGAGACCTAAAATAAAATGGCTATCCCGCATGTAGTACTAATCAAATTTTGAAGCTTATATCAAATCATCAAATCTGTTAAGCCAAGAAATCCAATGTTGGACTTGGATTATACCTTCTCAGGCATGTAACGGTAAACAAAGGTACACAAGCTGCTTCTTAACACCCAAAAACAAAAGAGACTGACTGCGCATGGGATACAAAGAACAAATTAAATTTCCAACCAGGCCGATTGAAAATGCATTTTTGCTGTAAAAAAATGGAAGTTGATTATTGGTGTATCCAGAGTCCAGACATGTTCAAATGGCTAGTTACCAACCCGAGGATCAATTAGTTACAAACTGACTAATGACAGCATACAAATATGGGCTTTCTTTCAGCTAAAACAATATACGGTGGCATAAATAAACTATGGTTTTGAGGTAAATTTAGACTTTTTGGAAGGAAAAGCAAGTGATTTACACAAACCTCACGTGTTTCACGGTAATGAACTAGGACTATGTGTTCCAGACTCCTGAAAAAAAGATGATGCAAACAATTTTAAGTCACATATTATTTGCAAAGTTATTCTAATTATATTCTCAAACCAATAGGTACAAGAATTTAAGAAGCACCATTACTAAAATATAATTCAGAAATGTGGAAATGCATAACATGTTGGAGCCAGGGCCTAATAATTAAGTTAACAATTGGTTTACATACTTATCAAGAAGCCAATAACATCTACGGACAAAGTTTGGGTTATCTTGACCATGTGCATAGTATACATGGATCCTTTCTTCATTACCAACCTGATTAATGGAGAAAAGTAAAGAATGATCAGAAATCAGATATGATACAATATTAATCACTCAAATCTATAATCAGAATAAATAATAGCAAAAAATGGATGAAGGAAATGTTATAATGCATAATAAACACGGTAATCTTATCTGATGAATGGTGAGATTAAGAGAAGAAACATAATCTATTCCTCAAATATTAACCAGAAACAATTAACAATGATACACGTGTGATCAAATCATTGTACGAAAACCGTAGAACATACAAAGTGGAGATAGCACATTAAATAGATTAAATAACATCCATGTACAATGTTTTGAAGAAACTGAATACAACTTTCTAGTTGAAATCATAAACTTTAAATTAACACAAATGTTAAAACTCAATAAATTGAAAAATCCTCACTTTTAAGTGCTCATGGGCTTCCTTAACAGTTTTTCCATCCTTTTTCTTTTTCCAGTTGTGTCCATCTTTTCTAAAGTTCCGAAGCATCTTACGGTCAAATAATACAATAGTACCACCTGTTTATACACAAAAATAGTAATAGTAATAATAAGACAACATTTTCATTGGAAATTTGGCACATCTAAATGTTAATAACAAAAACATATTGCTCTATAATTCACACTATTGAAAAATCATTTGCAGTGGGACATTATATATTGCTTTGTTCATGATATATAAAATTGTCAGGTGCATTGTTTTTATTCCTTACGAGACGAATCTCGTTAAGGTAAATACAGGAGGTTACAAAAGAAGCTACAAATTGTGAAATCCTGCGATACATAATTATCAGACTGCTTTCTGTTATCTGCAGGTAAACTGTATTATCGAAATTAAGAAATAGAGACTACAAAGACAGGAATGAATATGATGAGATGAGAAGCATTATATGAGAAAATGAATGATGCATATCTCTGCACAAACATCAGACTACTACAAATAGTAACAGATAATTACTTTTCGGCAAATTCATTGGTTTGACATTGATGGTGAAATACTTGCGATTACAAAGCATGGCATGAATCTCGTTGGGACGAAGCCATCTCGTTCTTGCCTCCTCCATAATGCTCGCAACATCCAGCTCTAGGGCAAATAAAAAAATAAAAATTCAAACCAAAATGTAAACAAAGACGATTTAATATTGATTAACGACAAGGTAACATGAAGCATAGATGACACTTGCAGTGAGAAGAAGAAAAAGGGAACATCATACTTCAAACCTGATATTAAAAAGAATGGATTTCTACCTATAAAACACGACACTGACACTAACACGTTCGCTGACACTGATAATAATTTGAAAAAATAAATAAATTGAACGTAATCACATATCCTGATAAATCTTTTTCAGAGGTGTCAGTACTACATAGATTTCTACACCATTCTACCATATTGAATGAAAATTTAAAGCCAATTCTACATATTCAAATACTAAAATTTTCTTTACCAGCTCCCTATTCATATACACTAAAAAAAAACTAAAATTCTTCATCCCAATAAGACAATACTATACAAACTAACGATAAACATAAACACTGTAATTTGACACAAGAAAAATCTTAAAGTTGTTTTACAGATTAAAAAAAAAAATCCATTTTGTTTAAGCAACATAAACACAAACAGTTGGTAAACAAAGAGAAAAGAATATGAAAAAATAAAAAACATCGAAACTTGAAAAATAAAAAGAGTGGGAGTTGAGTATGAACCTTGCAATGTGTGGAATCCATGAATATCTGATCCAACAAGTTGTTGAGCAGATAAGTGATTTTCCATCGCATAAACCTCAGAAGATTATGAAAACCTTTTGTTGATAGAAGAGAATGATCAACGTTAAAGAAAATGAAAGAATAGTGAGAAAGAAAATGAATTAATTTACCTGATGATTGTTGGGATTGGGAGAAATATGATCGCGTCGTAGTAGCCAGCTCAATCACACTCCTTTGGATTCTAATTCTATGACGCTGGACCCGTTTCTTGTCTTTAAACAAATTTTTTTTAATATTTTTAAAAAATTATCTTTATGGTTTTTTATTTTAAATAGTCAAAGTTTTTCTTAAATTTACTTTTTATATGTTTAGAAATTAATTTTGATATCCATTAAAATAAATATACATTATTGAAGATTAAAACATAATCAATATTAATTTTTTTTTTAAAAAGATATATTTTAAAAATAATTTTAAATTTAAGTTGTTGTTTTTAAATTTTAATATAAAAAAATTATAATAAAAAAAGAAATATTTTAAATAATATTTTATCAAAAATAATTATAATAGAAAATAAAATATTTTAAATAATATTTTATGAAAAATTATTTAAATTAATTTTTTATATAAAGTTTTTGACTTTTTAACAAAAATATATAACACTAGTATATAATTTTATGAAAAATTATTTAAATTACTTTTTTATAATTTTGTGTATAAATTCTTATAATTATTATTCCTTTTAAGATATGTTTCTTTTAATATTATTTAAATAATTTATCATAAATATATAAAATATATTAAAATTGTTTTTTTTTATATTATTTGTTTGAATATATTAACATAGTAGCTCTTTTAATATTATTTAAATAATTTATCATAAATAAATAAAATATATTAAAATTGTTTTTTTATATTATTAGTTTGAATATATTAACATAATATATTTTATCTAGGTTCTGGTGTGATATTTTATTTTCCAGATATGAATCCATATGTTCTCCTCCCGTTTATGAGATAGGACTGCATGGATTCCACTCTACTTCATTATGGTGGAAATCAGTGTCTCATCTGGGATTTAAAGTGGATGGTGATCCTAATTCATTTTTTACTAGTCATAGTGCGAAAAGTGGGATCATGCGTCCAAATCTCATTCTGGAAGGATTTGTGGGTTGGCTCTTCCCTTATGTCTGTTAGGTCTCCTAGGCTCAATAGTATTTCTTACCAGCAAGATTAGGTCGCGGATCGGGTAATGGTGGTTTAGGATGGTAATTTGACTTGGGGTGTGAAGTGGAAAATATCCTTCTTTGTCTACCAGGAGGTGATGGTCCAAAATCTATTTTTAGTCATCTAAGATGTGACTATCTCCCTAGATTTTGATAGGTGGTGTTGGGGATACTGAGAGGATATAGTTTTATCTATCGCCTCAACTTACTATGGTCTCCTTGAGAGTGATATATATATATATATATATATATATATATATATATATATATATATATATATATATATATATATATATATATATATATATATATATATATCATCCAATCAATCTAGAGATCTTGGTTCTTTCTCATATCTAGGATAGTTGGACCCCTCTAAAATAGTTGTTTTTTATTGATAAATCCTCTAAGACAATGCACATACTAAAGATAACTTGTTTAGGCGAAAGATGTTGGTGGATCCCAATGGTGTTTTATGTCTGGTGTGTGGGAGAAAGGTTGAGTCAGTTAATCATTTGTTTGTTTAACATAAGATATTTAGGTGGTTGGGTTGGTGTTTTATTCTTTCTAGGGATCTTACTTCCATTTTCTTGGTCATTAAATCTTTAGGTGGTTGTATAGGGCAATTGATGGTTTAATTATTATTTGGCACTAGGTGATTTGGTCGATTTGAAAATTATGGACGATATTATTTTTTCTCCTCCTTTACCAATGTGAAGGATACAAAAGATAAAAGTATTTTCATTGCTTGGTAAAAGGTATCTTGTAAGGCATGCGAGAAACTTTTATGCTTTCTCTACTTGGTTTGAGATACTCACTCTTTGTTTGAGCATATAAAGGGGTTAATGTGGTTAGTTTTTTGTTGGGTGCTTTGGACTCTTAGAAACGACATAATTTTTAGGATTATAAAGTGGAACATTATAGACATTGTATGGAGGATTACATTCTTCTTATGGAGGTGGATGTTCATGGGCGATATTTCCTACTTCAATTGCAATCTTTACAAATTCAACAAAAATCTTATGTTGTATTTGGTTTAGCTTGTATTTGATAGGGAATTTCCCTTTTCTTTGTTTGAGTAAAGTCTCATATTTTAGAATCAGATTGAGTAATTTGATACTCTCATCAATATACTTTTTGCTTAAAATTTTTTTTTGACCTTTTTAGATTCATTGAATAAATAATATATATGATCAATATAAATCAGATATATTAATTATTCGATGAATTAAAATTTTTTTTTTTACTTATAATAGGAAATAAAGAGAGTACTATGAATTATTTGAAAAACTAAATGATTACTATATCTAATCCAAGCAAGAGACGTGCCAATATTATATAAGAAATACCATTTCGATTTCTTTCCAAAAAGAACAAGGAAACACAACAAGAAAGTACAAAAATAATTTAGTAACCCAACTACTACACTAGCAAAACAAATTTAATCTTGCCGCTAATTATTGATTAGAACACGCATAAAGTACACAACTGCTACTATTGGTTAGACAACTCATTCCAAAATCAAAATGTGTCACCATTATAAATGTCTATTTGTAAAATAAGATAAGGTCATGCCAACAAGGGCTTTCAGGACATTCCTTAAAGCTTTTAAATAAAGAAATATTTTATAAAAAAATTGATCATTTTAATTTTCAATGTATTAAATACATATATTTTTAATAAAAATTTATTTATTTAAGACTTTAAAAAATGTACATTTCTCAACAAAAAAAAGTATATGCTAAAAAGAAAAGCAAAAAGTTTCTTTTAAAAGTAACTTTAATAATTAAAATTTAAAAATTTAGAATGTCGTCAGTTCGAATTTACATCTGATATCCATTTTTCATATAATGTTATCGACTTATTTGATTTAGAGTCTGTTTGTTTTGCCTTTTTAAAAAATGAATTTTTTAGTGTAACATAATTTTGTGAAGAAAAAAAATTTACAAAGAAATATTTCATAAAAGTTTCAAATGAAAATTTTGTTTGAATAGTTATTCTTAAAATATTATTTTAGATATTTCATCATTTTATCGGAAAAAAAAATTAGATATCAAAATTTCAAAAAAATCATTTAATTTTGAGGCTATTTCAAATAGATTTTCATAAAAATCATTTTCGAGATAGATTTTTTTTTTAAATCGTGAAAACAAAATTCATTTTCGAAAATAAATATTGAAAAACCTGTAATATTTTGAAAAACGGTTTTACAAAATTCATTTTCGAAAATATAAAGAAAAAATCTATTTTTTTAAAAGCTAAAACAAATTGACTTATTTTTGTATGTAAGTGATCTTACCTGATCAGGAGGGCCTTCCAACAATGGGGTGCAGCAGCAAGTGGATGAAGAGGAGGGGAGTGTACCTGCAAGATGCTCTGATGCCAAAGTTAATAGAGGTACATCAAATAGGTAAGATAGCAGAGTGGAATCAGAATACCTAACCCTTTAGTGAAAAAGGGTATTTATAGAGAGCCCCCAACGTTGGGCCAAGGTCCTTCCTTGGGCTAGATCAGCTAGGCCCAAGGAAGAACTACCAAGGAACGCATGAGAAGCGTGAAGACCTAGTTAAGTGGTCTGGTCCTTGGTTCAACTGCCTCTATCTTTCAGGAGATAATGGGGGACAGTTGGGTAACGTGGCAAATGATCTGGTTGACATGTTCTTTGCCCGTCCTAAATGCGTGTCCGACATCTAGGATATGTGCCCGACCGTTAAGCGCACTTGCCCGTCTCTCAGACGTACCTGCCCGGGCATACGGGTCTCTGCTGCTCGACATATTGGTTTGTAGCCCAATACAGTCCGGAGGCCCAGTCCGGAACAGTAAGCAAGAAGTATATTGATAAGAGTATCGAAGGCACTCAACCTGATTACAACAGAAACGATACATCGCTCGACAAAAATGAAATTACCAACCAATTGACATCTAAGCTAAATACAACATCGGGTTTTTGTTGAATTCGTATAAATTACAATTTGGATTGGTAATTTCGCCAATGAGCGACCATCGCCACAAATGAAACTTAATTTTTCAAACAATGTCCATCACATTCCACTCCGCATTCTTAAAAATAATTTCATTCCTTTGAGTCCATAAACCCCAACAAGTGGCCAACCAAACTAAGCCTTCTCTACCTGTTTTCATACGTTTCGATCTACAAGAAGCATGCCAAAACATAAAACTCTTCATACAATTAGATCCTCCTCCATGCTCCCATCCTATCCATTATGTTACCTAGTCCCAAACCGAACTAGATACCGAGCAATTCCAGAGAATGTGAGTTAATGATTCCGGCTGAGTTTTGCAAAAAAACACATTGATTCATTAATTCATTAGATATTGTTGTCAAGGATCGAACCCTGGATCAACAACTAGATACATTAATTCATTAATTTTTAAAAGTTGTTGATTTATAAACCATCAACAACTTGTTTACAAATAAGATATTGTTGTCAAGGATCGAACCCCGGACCAACAACTTACCCGATCCAGCAAGCAAATGCCAACTGAGCTACCCCACCACCCCATCTAGGGTACTGATTATGGTACTAAAAAGGAGTACGACCAAAACACCATTTTTATTTTTTAATTTTAACTAAATTATAGGAGATTTGAGTATTTGAAATTTGTATGTTTTTTTTTTTATATTTCTCTATTTGAGACTCACTGAAATATTAAATTTGTATTATAATAATAAGGTGAACTCTGAGGGATCAATTAAATATGTCACCTGTGTACCATTCAATTTAACCATTTGATTAAATAAGCATACATGATCTAAATAGTCCATAACACACTAGATTCGATTACTTTATATCTTCCTCGACAAACCCCTCTCTCTCCACTTCCACTTTTCTATTTCTCTCGCTCATCACTCTCCACTGTCTAACTGCAAGCAAATTTAAAATTGATCTTTAAATTTAACTTTTACCTGTAGATTGATCTTTCATCCTCATGGAATGTATAATTTAAAATACCTTCAAAGAATCAGTATAAACTTTCTACATTAATTCATTTATACTTGATTTAAATTAAAGAAATTGATTACTTACTTTTGAATGTGATCCAATTTACTATTTATATTTTTCAGAAAATGGGAAACACTTGATTTTCTTGCAAAAAAAACCAATTCTAATGTTCATTCACTTTGGGTCAAATAATTTTTTTAGTGTTGAATCCTCCGTATGTGAATGACAATTCTAATGAATAACCAATAATAAGAAATAGATATTGTATCTTCTAAGAATTTATCATCTCACTCCAAAACTATAGAGAAATTTACATAAAAACTACTTTAATTAAATCATAAATAACACAAGGTTGTTGTTTCTTTTACATTTCATCTTTGGTCGTCCTTTTCTTTTTCTCTGCAAGAGCCTTAATAAATTTTAAGGTTTAACCATCTTCTCAATAAAATCAATGACAAGGACAGGTCAAAACACCACATTTATTGCAATTTTGAAGTTTTCAATTATGTTATTGATATTTTTTTCTTCAATTAATTATTATGAAGTGTGTTGTTAGGTAAGAAAATCTACAATGATTTGTAATTTTATATTTAGAAACCACCTTCAATTTTTTGTTGGTTTGAATTTTGGAGAAGATAGAGAAGAATAAAACTGGAAGAAAAAAAATAGAGACGTGATAGTAAGAGAAAATGTATAATGTTCTTTTTTATTTTTCAATAAATATATACCTATGATTAAATCTTACAATATATTTTTGATGTTTCACCAATGAACCATTTAATCGGTTTCTCACCTTATATGTGGCATAATAATAATAATAATAATAATAATAATAATAATAATAATAATAATAATTATTATTATTATTATTATTATTATTATTTATTTATTTTATTAATTATTAATAGTAGCAATTGGTGAATAATTAACTCAGTAACTCCATTAATTTTCTTTACTTAAGTTACACTAGATCATATAAAATCTCCATCAATTATTATTTTTTTATTTAAAAAAAATTATTATATATATTATAAATTTATAATTAAATAATATATATATATATATATATATATATATATATATATATATATATATATATATATATATATATATATATATATATATTATTTTTATTGAATTCAAACTTTTTTATTTTTAATATTTTTATAAAACATACAATTAATATAAAAAAAATTCATTAATTTTTTAAATATATTTTTTAATAGTAATTTAATAGAAAACAAAAAAAAATTAATAAAATTTGTCGTGCATCGCACAGGTAGACGACTAATTTTAGAGTGTCTTTGAGTGATTAATTAATATTATATGGGTTAATTAGTTGTTGGGTAGAATTTACTTATATTTTTTACAATTAAATTTTGTAGAAGTGGAGAATATTGGTGTTAGTATTAAATTCAAATTTAAACATAAAAAAATTAAGGAGAATTGGTTGAATTTATTTGATTAATTTAATAAATTAATTGGTAGAAATTAAAGTAATTGGTAGAATTTTACGTTGTTTACAAAATTCAACAAATAAACTAGAATTATATTTGGTTTTCATATGACTATGAAATCTCTTAATTTTCTTACTAAATTAATTTTCAATTTCATTCACACAAGTTTTAAACATATCAAGAACTTCATTTTAATTCTTACTAAAGTTATTTTGAATTTCATTCTTAAATATCTTAAACATATAAATTTCACAAAAATATTATTCTTAGTGATGATATACAAATCTATCCCAATAAACTGACTAAACATTGCTTTACTCTAAAGAAAATTAGAAATGAGATTCTTTATAATCTCAAGAGTATGCATGACATTCTTCAAGATTAAAATCTTTTTCAAGATGGACTTTAGCCCCACTTCTCAAATATTGACGACATTAGTGGTGTGGGCAACTCCCTCCCAACGACACTTATTATTTTAATATTCGTGTATGTTTTGAACATTGTAGTATCATAATATACATGATAAAAGGAGCCCATGTCTATCCATAAACCATTAGATCCACCAATCATGTTGACTTTAATGATCATAGCAATAAATTTTTAATTATTCAAGTTAATATGTGTGTTAGGGGCAACACAAAGTTTATGCATGATCTTACATTTTTGTGTCATATGACCTAGTTTCCTACAATTGAAGCAAATGAAAACACCAATTTCATGTGGTGGTAGTTGTTGCCTATCAATTTCATGTGGTGGTAGTTTCAAACATCAATTTGAAAGGTTCTCATTCTTAATTCGATTCACAACATTACAGTTATGATTCTTCAATAGTTTGTCAAATGAGTTCAGAACTGCACCATTTTTTTTGTTGTTGTTTGAAACAGCCAAAAAAAATTATTTTTTATCTTGCTCTAAGATTCTTCTTCAATTTGAAGGTGAATAATGAGTCTCTCAATTTAAAATTCTTTTGTTTTATGACAAAGCAAAATTTTTAAAATCTTAAACTTAGGATAGTTTATGAATAATAAAAGCAATTTAATATTGTTCATTTAAACACATAATTTCAATGATGATTTTGTGAGCTATTTTTTTGAAATTTGTGACACTGAACTTCCACGAACCTGACATCTACCACCTATCTTTTACCATATTCCAAGCAGTTTTGGTACATGACTAATATTTTAAATTTGCTTAAAGTTTTTTTTATTAATCATTAAAATAAAATAATACTATCTCCATCTTAAATTATGAAGTAAGTCATTTTGAACAAAATATTTTTCTTAAATTATAAATTATATTACATTATTAATAGGGTTAAATATACTTCATTCCTGCAATGTAAGCGACTTTCGGTTTACTATTCTGTAAAATATATATTTTTGGATTCTCCTTTGTAATGTTTAAATTTTGTTTCTTTGCCTCATTTGGTGACGTGACAACTATTGAATCTTCATCTTCATATTTATTGACTTGACAATCCATGTGACATTTTATTTAATTATTTATTTATTTTTTAAATTCATAGCGCCTCAACCACGATGTTGCGTGTGATGTTGATAACAATTTGAAATAAATAATAATGTTGTTTCTTCCAATTATGTCATTCATTTAAATAAATAATAACTAAAATTATTTATTTATGATATTATTATATTCAAGAATAAAAATAAAAATAAATTTTATTTATCATGCAAATTTTAAAATTTGTTTTTATAATATTATTATACTTAAATTAAAAATACTTGGTATTTCGAGTAGCTATAGCATAATTAGCATTATGAATTTCGAGTAGCTATAGCATAATTAGCATTATGAATTGATTGCATAAGTTATAGGTCATACTTGGCTATATGGCTAGGAAAATCAAGGAAATTGGCTTCGTGAAAGTATAGCATAATTAGCATTATGAAAGTAGACGATTCGCTCGAGAATTGAAATGACATTGGTTCCTTGATGCTCATTCATAAAATGGATTATTTGTATTATGATATTTGAGGTATTTTGGTGGCGTGAGACTGAATACATCTTGTGGAATAAATTTGTTGTAAAATGATTCATATTCTAGTTCGATTCATGGCGAATGTCTAAACGAAAAGAATCACGACCACAAAAATTCTAAGATTAATTTCTCTAATGGAAATTCACTATTTTTACAACAATATTTAAAGTTTGCTCATTCAATTGTATTACTTTAAAAGAAATAAAAACAAAAATATAAATTATATTGTTTAATTGAAATACATAATTACAGAAAAATATTGTATAATAAATAAGTTTTATTTTTAATTTAAATATAACAATATTATAAAAACAGATTTTGATTATTATTGTTATTATTATTAATAATAATACTATTATTTAGGGACGTCCTCATGCATAGCAAAGGTTGAAATCGTATGGGCAAAATGTATTTAACCCTTATTGATCTGACCTGATTAGGAGGAACCTTCCAGTGGTGAGCATCTAATACGGTGGAGAAATGGGGGGTGTATCTGCAAGGTATTTCGATGTCAAAGTGAGAAAGAACTTATGGAGTGAGTAATTACAGAAAGTAGTAAAAAATAAAATACCTGACTCTCTAATGAAAGAGGGTATTTATAATGTGCGTCCAGCGCTGGACCAAGATTCTTCCTATAGGTTGGATTTACTAGGCCCAAGGAATAACTGTCAAGGTTTGAGTAGGAACAAATAAGATCTAGCACATGGTCTTGCCATTGGTCAAACTGCCCTGTAAGATTAGGAGATAATGACGGAGACAGTTGATGGAGTGAAACACGTGGGAGAGGCGTTTTCCCCATACTCTCAGATAATGATCCTTGGGCACGTGCTCGACGGACTAGGTCGTACCCGACATGTACTGTGTTCGGCCGATTCCAGAACAGGAGTCCTCTAAGTCGCAACTCTGGTGCGGAGTGATGACTTAATAATATGCATTGTCGGGCAAGCGGTTTGATGATTCTGAGAATGATTGGTGGATGTTAGGGAGGACACTTGCCCGCGTTCATATGAGGTTAGTCATGGTCGTGGTTCGACTATAGAGGACACATGAGGTTTCCTTGGAATTTCAGGGATGTCGAGTGTAACACAGTGGGAGAACTGACTTGGTGTTTTTGTTTGACAAAAACAATGTTGCGGATAGCAAGAGTTGCCACCGACTTTTATTTTATCCAATAGGAAAGGTTATAAAAGAACAAGAAATACCTTTTAAAAAGATTTGAGTTCAGGGGTTAGGTTATACAAAGGGAAGGTGTTAGCACCTTTGTATCTATGGTTATCCATGTGCTCTTAGTTACTTAGCTCACTTGTTTGTTTGAAAAGTGTGAAGTGTGTGTTTAGAAATTTTCATAAGTCTTTGTAATGATCCTCGTATGGATGTATACAAAATCTTGAGTTTTTGAATTTTTTTGAAAGCGAGGTGTGAAAAAGTGTTTTTTGAAATATGAGCAAGTAACTAAGAACTACCTACCCTAGACTGGTCTTTCATGTTTCTTTATTTCCTTTCAAGTGTAAGATTGTCCTTACGAGTAAGTAGTCATTTATCTTGGATTTATTAAGGGACAGGCGTAGGGTCATCGTATGGTCAACAAAGGTAACTTGTAGGGGTGTCTTTAGCAATTCGTAGGGACTATCATCATTTGTTCGTAGGGACAAGATCATTATTTCGTAGGCAACTTCGAAGGAACTTATGATCTTTTAAATCTGAAGGGACTTGATGATTTCTTTGTTTGAATGGACTTTGCTTTTAAGACACCCCATTTTCGAGGGACTTGACCATTTGTTTGAGGCAACCAAGAGGGGAACCCTAGGAAGTGCAGATGGCGATCGTAGAACAATCGACTTACGTGGTGAGTTTTATTTTCAAATATTTTATCTTGGGAATTAGTTTTCTAAGTCCATATTGTTCATTTAATTCTTTTCATGCCCTAGATTATTAACCACGCAATGAATATGAAAAATAAAGGCAGAAATTAAAAGGCATAAACTAAATGATTCCTACACTATTACATGGCTTCAGGGCAGTTATATAATAATTAGGAGGAAAATAAAACTAAACTAATAAAAGTACGAAAGAGTTACCTAATAAGGCGAATAATAATAAGGTTTGAAAATTAAGTTTTTTAAATAAAAAAAAAACAAATTAGTGTTAAGGTTTTGAAAAAAGGTTTTAGGGTTTATGAAAAAATTTAGGGTTTAAAGGTTTGAAAAAAATTTAGGTTTTATGAAAAAATTTAGGGTTTAATTATAAAAAACCTAAATAAACAAACTAATTAATTTTCATAAAAAAAATTAATCTAAACCTAAAAAGAAGTTTTTAAGATTAATAAAACCATTTTTATTAAAGAAAAATAAAAATATTATGAGATTTTAAAAAAGTTAATTAAAGGTTTAAAAAGGTTTTTTTTTTTAAGATTTAATTAATAAAAATAAACATAATTAAGGTAAAGATTAGGGAAAGAGGGAAAAAACCAAGGTTTGCATAAAATGTTGCCATGAGGAGTTGAACTCATGACCCTTAGTATCCAACATTCATGTCTTGCCACTAGGTTGTGTTCCCTTTGGTGAATAAACCTGCAAAAACATGATTATATAATAAAACTGAAAACAATCTCAAGTTAGAAAAAAAATTGACATAGGTTGGGTTTGAACCCACGCCCATGACCTTTCAGATCTCCTCCTGGACCACTAGGTTGCGCGCGCGTTTATGAACTAAACCTGGAATATAACTATTATATAATAAAGCTTAATAAAAAAACCACAATTTAGCAAAAAGTGTTCAAGGTTGGGTTCGAACCCACGCCTTCATAGTAAATATACGATTCCCTTTCCACCAAGCCAAACGTGCGCGTCTGATTATAAATGTATCCGTCTCCCCGGAATGTGGACCTTCCTTTCGATTGAGATGGAGAGTCATGGTCATACCTTACATGCTTTTGTGGCCGCGTTGTTAACCTTTTTTGGGCAGTGGTCGTGTGGACTGTTTGGCTATAATGTTGTTTAAGTTTTTCGGCATTCCATGGTCGAGTAAGTTCTTAACCTTGTAAATTTTCGAGGTAGTAGGCTACATTGTCCTTCTTGGCTCGGACGCGGTACGGGCCTTCCCAGTTCGCGACCAACTTTCCTTCTCGTGTATTCTTATAATTCCGCCAAAGGACGAGGATGTCGACCTGTAATTATCGTTTAATGACCCTCACGTAGTGGCACAAAGCCACATTTTGTTTCAAGGATGCCTTTCGAAAAGCCTCCCCAGATCGTATTTCTCCGACGAGGTCGAGTTCTTCTCAGAGGGCTTCTTCGTTCATCTCCTCATCTAGGGGCGCTTCTATCCGCATCGATGGTTCTCTAATTTCCACTGGGATGAATGCCTCAGTCTTGTATGTCAGCCGGAATAGGGTCTCCTCGGTTGTAGAGTGAGAGGTCGTGTGGTAGGCCCAAAGTACGATATGAAACTCTTTGACCCAATCTTTCTTTGCCTCACCTACTATGTGTTTCAGACCCCTTAAGATCACTTGATTGTCCGCTTATGCCTGGCCGTTAGTTTGGGGGTGTTCGATGAACGTGAAGTGTTGCTTTGTGCACAGGTTGGCGATGAAATCTTGGAACATTATGTCTATGAATTGTGTTCCGTTGTCGTTGACAAGGACTTGGGTATTCTAAATTGGGAGAGGATGTTTCTTTTGAAGAAATAGAGTATGTTTTGCAACGTAATTTTAGAGAGGGCTTCGGCTTCGATACACTTGGTGAAGTAGTCAATGTCGATGATGAGGTATTTGTTTTGGTATGATCCTGTTACAAAGGGTCCGACGATGTCCATCCCCCACCATGTGAAGGGCCACGGGGATGGCAGGGTCTTGAGCTTGTTGGGAGGATCCAGGTGCATGTCCTCGTTCCTCTGGCATCTGTTACACTTCTTAACGTGTTTTTTCGCGTCGTGTTGCATCGTCGGCCAGTAGTAGCCCGCCCAGAGGGCCTTATGTGCTATGGATTTCCCTCAGAGGTGTTAGGAGTTTATTCCCTTGTAGATTTCTCTTAGGATGTCGGGGACCTTTTCCTTGTCGAACCACTTGAGGAGTGGGATGGATAATCCTCGCTAGTAGAGTTTTCCCTCAACGAGAACGTAGGAGCATTCTCTTCTTTTGGTCGCTGAGGATTCCTTCTAGTCAATAGGTAGTTCATCCCTTGTGAGGTAATTGTAGATCGAGGTCATCCAACAGTTTGCATCGCCGATGATATTCACGTCGAGGAGTGCGGATGGTTTCTCGATGCTTGGGCGTGAGAGGATCTCTTGAATGACGGATTTATTACCGCTCTTCTTTCGCGCGCTCTCCAGTTTATGTAACACATATGCTCGCGTGGGACATGTTGGACTTCATAGGAGTCGAACCTCTTGACAAGAGTTAGGTATTCGATGAGATTGTCGTTCTTGTCCTGGTATTCTCCTCGTACCTAGGATGCGACGAGCTGAGAATTGTAGATGATTTTTACTTCTTTTGCCCCGAGGTCCTTGTCCAGTCGTAGGCATGCCAAGAATGCCTCATACTCGGCTTGTTTGTTCGAAGTCGGGAAAGCTAGAGCCAACAAGACTTCGATCAAGATGCCATCCTCGTTCTCGAGGATAATGCTTGTGTCACTGCCCGTCGAAATAGAGGTTTCGTGTACAAAGATTGTCTATTTGTGAGCGCCGCTAGTTGGGGTCGGTTGGTAGGTCATTTCAGCGACAAAGTCATTCAGGACTTGTGCCTTTAAGGCTTTTCTGATCTCGTATTTAATGTCAAACTCTGAGAACTCTAGGGACCATTTCAACATCCGACCAGCCATGTCAGGGTGTCCGAGCAACTATTTTATGGGTTGATCTTTTTGGACTTAAATTGTATGGGCGAGGAAGTAATGTCGTAACCTTTTTGTCGTGTCTATCAAGGCTAAGGCCACTTTTTCGATCTGCTGGTACTAGAGCTCGGGCCCCTGTAGGTCTTTCCTCATGAAGTAGATTGGTTTCTGCTTGTCGGTCGTTTCGTGGATGAGGGTCATGCTGACTGCCTCGGTAGCTATAGACAAGTATATGAATAACATATCCCTTTCATGTGGTCCCAATATAACTGGTGGTTCGGAGAGGTCCTTTTTTAAGGTGGAGCAATGATTGCTCGCACTCCTTATTCCATTCGAAGGCGGCTTATTTCCATAGTAACTCGAAGAAAGGAAGCATGTGTTGTGAAAATTTGGCGACGAAGCGAGATAGTGAGGCGAGCATCCCATTGAGGGATTGGATGAACTTCTTAGATTTCAGGGTCGGGAATTTCGAAAATGCCTAACATTTGTCGGGGTTGGCCTCAATCCCTCGTTCTATGAGGTAGAAGTCGAGGAACTTCCCTGCCCGAACGCCAAAAGTACATTTTTCGGGGTTGAACCTTATTCTCCATTTTCTCGCCTTCTCAAAGACCTTTCTAAGATGGAGGGCATGATCGGGTTCCTCATGGGATTTCATGATCATGTTGTCTATGTTCGGAAGACTTTTTTCATCGTACGTTGGTATGCAGCTCCGACATTCTTCAGCATGAAGGGCGTTATGTTGTAGAAGTAATTTCCTGACGCGGTCATGAAGGTTCTGTGTCGCTTTTCCGTCTCCGACATAGGGATCTGATTGTATTTGTTGTACGTGTCCATGATAAGAGTTTGAAACCTGCGAAATTGTCTACGGGTTTATCAGTGTTAGGAAAAGGAAAAGCATATTTGGGACATGCCCTATTGAGATGGTATAATCAACGCACATTCGCCATTTTCCATTATTTTTCTTAACAAGGACTACATTAGAAAGTCAGGTTTTGTACTGGGCTTTAGAAATAAAATCTGCCTCTAAGAGGTCTTTTACAACTTGCTCACCAGCCTCCTCTTTCTCGGGAGACTTCTTGCATTTACGTTGCGCTATGACCTTAATGGTCAGATATATGGCTTGCTGGTGGCAGGCGACCTCAGGGTCGAGTCCGGGGATCTCGACGACGCTCCATGCGAACAAGTCTGCGTTCTCTCTAAGGCAGGTCGCGAGTTGTTCCCTCATCATCAACAAGAGACCGGTGTCAATCTTCCCGCTCCTGTCGGGGTCATCTCCAAAGGGAATGAGCTCGAAATCTCCGTCGAGGATTGGTCGCACTAGATGAGTTGGTGTCTTCTTGTTGGTGGGGTCCCGGTTGGTCTTGTAACACCCTTTACCCCACAATAAAATAATACATGATTATTCACTAAAATCAGAGTATCAACAAAAGGGTATCATATTTCTTCTATAACAAACATCAAAAACATCATCAATTTGTCCTGTCCAGTAACACGGGTTACAACATGCATTCATATTTAAAAACCAACATTATCACGTAGCGGATCATAAGTCATCAACTTAATTCACTCAAATATGAAAATTCAAAATTTAAATTCAAAACATCATCAACTCAAAGGCAAAATAAGTGAACACAAGGGTTCTCAAGCGTTCCCATCCCGATGTCACATGACACAGAGTAGGACACCACCTTAAACTCTATAAACGACAAAAGAAATAACACTCCAAGCTACGTCCACGCACCAAGCTTATTCTTGAGTATCTGCAGGAAGGCATAATAGACCATCACCAAAGGCATGCAAGGTGAGTGATCACGAATCAATATAATTGACATAAAATAAAGATAATCAAGCAACAATTTTTCATATAACAATACATCAAAATTTTCACCAATCACATCATAAAACTCATCAAACATATATTCAACACTTATGCATCATGCTATGCCACCAGGAATGAAATGTAACTTCATATATGCATGTGGTACCGATTTCAACATGTGATGGACACTTGGCCAACTACTCTCCACAATGGAGCACAACATAATCAACATAACCTGATCCACACTATGGGATCAAAGCTTCCAACAACATAGGTATGCCATGAATGCAACGAAACAACAATTCAACATGATTCAACATTTGCATCGGCATTCACGTTAATAAGCATCATATAATAACCTACATCTTATCTCCATTTCTATCATAAAAAAATCGCTAAAACATCGATAAAAATCATGGCAACCAATATAATACATCACGACACCAATACATCACGTCTACACATCATTAGATAATTTTCTGCAATTAAATCACTAAATTTTCACTTCCAGGGCTCGCTAAGCGACCTCATTGTTCGCTAAGAGGCCTCTTCTAGGGTTGGAGAAAATTCCCAGTTTTAACTGCTCGCTAAGCGGGCTAGGCAAATTTCAAAATCTCAGTTCTGCAATGACAACAAACTCTGCTACAATTTTTCACTCAAAAACACAGTTTTTCATCGTTTTTAATCACAAATTCAGTAATAGAACCTATAAATAACACACATACATCATTTACAACATACAATACACAACAATTCATCACTAATCCATCAATTCTACTCATTAAATCCTAGGTTTTCTCTAAAACCCCAATTATCCTCATTACCTAAACTCTACATCAAAAATATTGAAAAGCGATACTCCTCATACCTTAGAGTGAAGCTTTTCTACGGTCTTTCTCAAAAATCTCTGGGAACTTCTTCAATCCTTAGCTTGTCCTCTTCGTTCCTCAGAGATCTTCTCCCCTCTCTCCCAAACGTGATCGTGAAACTGATCGTATTCCCAAACCTCAACTTTCTTTTTGTCATTCTTACCCCTAGGACCCCAAATATGTTTTCCCTATTATACCCCTACTAATTCTCCACAAAAGACCATTATACCCCTCATAATTCTAATTTCTTTATTTTAATTAACTAATAATATTTGCATAACATAGCTTACCTATTCAATATTACCATTAAATAAAATAATTTCATCACCACAACACCACACTAAATACGCCAAAAATTTTCAAATTATCATAATAATTAATTAAATAATTAAATTACGAAATCAGGGCATTACAGATCTCGTCTGCAATGTCGCCTTCACCGAGGCGACTGTCGAGGTCAATGGAGTTGATTCATGGAGATGGCTTCCGCTCTTCGACCCGAGGTTTCTTGTTCCCTTTGGTGGTCGTGTTGATCATGGTCTGTCCTCTGACTGTTGCGCCGAAGTATCTTCTAGCAGCTTTGATGTCCCCATGTAACATGACTACACGACCCAACTTGGTGTAGTATTTCATCTTCAAGTGGATTGTCGAGGGAACGACGATCATCTCGGCAAGAGTTGGTCGACCAAGAATGCAATTGTACAAGGAAAGGCATTCTATCACCAGGAACTGGATTTTGACTTCTCTGGTTGTCTCGTTTTTTCCAAACAAGATTAGGAGTTTTACGTATCCTCATGCCTTTGTGGTAGCCCCGTTGAATCCCTGGAGGTCGGATCCGACGTACGAGGACAAGTTCTTTTCGTCGAGCTTGGAGGTTTTGAATAGGTGGGCGTACATGATGTCGACGAAGATGCCTTGGTCGACCAGGATGCGACTAACATCGAAGCGTGCCATTTTCGCCCGTATTAGCAGTGGGATGATCGAGATAGGGGATCCTCGAGGTAGAAGGAAATAAGGTTGTATTTCCCTGGAGATTTGGTTAGAGTTTCCAGTTGGTCGAACGTGGTCAGCAGGAGTTCATCGAATTTTCTTTTCACTGAAATCGAGGCGTTCTCGTTGTTTATTCCACCTCTGGAGATTACTAAGGTTGTTGGGAAGTTTTCCCAAGGGTTCTGGGTAGCAAGATATACCCCCACGTGTGATTCGGGGAGGTGGAAATCTTTAGAGCGAGATATGCAAAGGGTCATGGGGGAAGGGAGATTTGTCGGACGGAATGTCCTTGCGACTTCTCTTTGAGCCTGATCCTCGTGTCGGGGAGTTCGTTCCTCTTGGTGTACTGCTTGAGGTGTCCTTCTTTGATAAGTATCTCGATTGCGTCTTTCAGGTGGATGCAGTCCTCTGTCACGTGCATGTGGCTTCTGTGAAAGCGATAATATTTGGATTTGTCGGTGTGGGGCTTAAATGTCGTTGGTTTGGGGAACCTCACCCTGCCATGCTTGAATTCTGAATTGACGCATTCGACGAAGATATGCTCTTGGGGAGCGGCAAGCAATGTGTATTCGGAGAAACGCCCATCTGAACCTCTCCCTTCGCGAACCTCGCGAGGTTTGTCCTCCTTTCACCTCTCCCTGGTGCGTTGAGGAGCGGAGTAGTTGCCATGTTTGAGGTTTTTGGTCTCGTCTTTGTTGCGGCCGCTCTTGATGTTGTGGGCGACCTGCATTTATTCATACCTGATGTACGTCTGAGCTTTGTGCAGGAGCTCATCTAGAGAACGAGAAAGCTCGATCACAACTGCCCTATTGAGTTCGCTGCCGGGGAGGAGTCCTTTATTGACGAGGTACTTTTACATATAGTCGATAGTATCTACCTCGACGGCCTCTTAGTTGAATCGCTCGATGCACGAGTACAACGTTTCATTCTTTCCCTAAATGATGGCTTCAAGTGTAGCCTCTGTCTTAGGGTGATGTCGAGAAGCTGTGAAGTGCTTTGTGAAAGCTGATCTCGGACTTCTCCAGGAAGTGATGGATTCAAGAGCTAAGCTTTAGTACCATGCCATGGCCTAATTTCTGAGAGTTGTGGAGAACAACTTGCACTTAACGTTTCCCATGAGATTGTTGTGGTAGTCAAGCATAGCGTTGATGTTGTCAACATGGTCGTTGGGGTCGGTAGTCCCATCATACGTGGAAAGATTAGGAGGCTTCTTCAGGCCTGCGGGGAGCCGGGTCTCCATGATGGCCTGGGAAAGTGGGCAACGGGGGTCTTCCTTGTTGCTCCTCAGGGGTGAGTAGTCTTCGTCCCTGTGGCTTTGTTCACGGCAGGGAGTTATCATTGGCTAGCTAGTGGACTGCTCAGGGAGTCCTCTGACTTTGTTCTTCTTGGGCTACAGAGAGCGTTGTCCCCGATGAGGAGTGTAACGCCCCGATTTTATAAATTATTTTATTTAATAATTATTGAGAGTATAGTGGTGTATTTGGAATAATAAGTAGATAAAGTATTTTATTTAAATAAAAATAATATGATGAGGTGGCATTATTATTATGATATTATTATTTAATAAATAAAATAGTGAGTTGGAGGTTTTAGGGGCAAGGTTGTAATTTGGTTATGTTATGAAAAAGAGAGAACACGATACATTTTCTCATTATCGTACTTTTTGACGAAGAACAGAGGGCTCTGGGGAAAATGGAAAAGAGAAGGGAGATCAAGGATCGTAGAGCTCCAAGGTCAATGGTTTGTGAAGAATTGATCAATTTTGAGGTAAGGGGGAGAAAAGGTTTTACATTGGTGATCTAGCATAAGAGGGTAATTGAGAATTCCTTACTCTCTTAGGGATTGTACATTATTATTGATTGTGATGAAATTGTGATATGAGTATGGATAAATGACGATTGATTGTGTATGTTTGGGATTTTGATGTTGAATTGCATATATATATATATATATATATATATATATATATATATATATATATGTGTGTGTGTGTGTGTGTGTGTGTGTGTGTGTGTGTGTTATGAAGATCGAGTTATGAATGTTATTGAGAATGGAGTAATTGGAGAAGATGAAGAAAACCTAGAATTTTACTAATTTGATTTGTAAATGTTAGACTGGGTGATTGATTAATGTTAGAGGCATAAAATAGTATTAAGCACGACAATTGGACTATTTTGGGTGTTAAGAGTGAAATAAAATGAACTGAATTCGAACTGGTGTGAGACACGTAGTAGGTTGGAGTTTTAGCGCAGAGAGCGATTTGACAAATCACAGATCTCGCTCGGCGAGCATGGGAAAGTGGGAATCCCGAGAGTTGTTCGCTAAGTGAGCAGAGGCCTCGCTCAGCGAGACCTGGAGCGTGAAAAAAATATTTTTTTTATTTTATTCTAAAAATTACTGACACACTTGTCTAATTATTTAATAGTGTCTAAGACTGAATGTGGTGTAGTCTGGATAATGTTCGTTCTTTTAATTTGAAGATAGTACTTATGAATAGTTATAGGACCTGATGACCCGTAGGTAATAGTTACATTTTTTTATGATTGTTTTAAAATGAATAATTTTGTTAAAAAGAATCTAATGAGATTGTGTTAATTATGTGTAATGACTCTGGTTTGGATGATATGAATTATATTGACTGTATGATTGACGAATGTGAAGATCAGGAGGATCGTGTCATGAATGGTTTTGTTCATGTTTATATATGTTGATGTATGTGTAATCGAGTCTTGCATACGTATACTTGTTGGTGGAATAATCATGTCTCAGATGGAGCGTAAGTGGTTATTCAGATTCATTGTGAATCAATGGGTGGGGGATGATCATGTCTCAGTAGGAGCGTAAGCGATGCATCCGGGTTCGAATCGATGAACCATTGTTGAAGTCGGTACCATATTTGCATTGTGTTGTGGAGTCACATTGCATATATTTGAATGAATGGTTTGCGTTGCATGTTATGACTTGTGTGTGATTACTCCTTCAAAATGTTATTTGCACCGTTATGATATATAATTGTTTCTCACCCCTTTGTTTTTGTTGTTGTGTATGTGCTTCTTTGGAAGTACAGGTAACCCAGGTACATGAGAGTGCTCTGGTGTTGTTTGTTCGAGTCATAGGGTGCTCTAATACGTAACACGGGAATGGGGATTTTTGTTACTTTGTTTTTATTTTATTTTCCGACTTTGTTAGTTATGTATATGTTTAATAATTAAAGGAATTGTTTTATATTTTTGAGATGGTTATATTGTTGAGCAAGAACAAAATGAACTATTTTAATTCCGATGTTTAATGAAAACTATATTAAATTTATTTTGTTTTGAAGTGTAGCATCTCACTTTTGTATGAAAACTCTGATTTTTATTACGAATTATAATATTTTTGAAAATGGGAAAAATGGGTGTTACAATTGGTATCAGAGCAGGTCGGTCCAACCGGACAAATGTAGTGTTGAGTCAGTTCTTAGAATAAAAGTTGTTGTGTGTCCTAACCTGAGATGTTTGTGGTATCAGAATGGCAGGAAGGAAAGATGATGCTCTTGCTGCGGCTATGCAAGCCATGGCGCAGACGGACGAGAACATTGTTCAGGTGGTTCAGGTTGGAGGCGACGCTTAGTCTCGGACATTGGATTAATTCCGGAGTAACAAACCGCCTAAGTATGAGGGTGGAATCCTGGATCTAGAGGCTGCGCAGAAGTGGTTGAAAGTTGTTGAGAAGATCTTCAGGACTATAGGGTGCACTGATGATCAGAAAGTGAGGTTTGGCACTCACATGCTGGAAGGTGAAACTGAAGTCTGGTGGGAGAACAGTCTCCAAAGGTTAGAAGTTGCGGGTACTGCAATCACTTGGGTTGTGTTTCGTAGAGAATTCTTGGAGAAGTATTTTCTGGAAGACGTCCGCAGTGCTAGAGAGGTAGAGTTCATGGAACTCAAGCAGGGTAACATGACGGTAGCTGAGTATGCTGCCAAATTTGAAGAGTTAGTACAATACTGTACGCACTATAATACTGAGGAAGCTATGACCTCAAAGTTCCTGAAGTATGAGAATGGGTTGCGTCCTGAAATCAAGTAGGGCATTGCTTGCCAGAATATCAGGAATTATCTAGAGCTGGTGAGTAGAAGCAGGATTTATGATAATGATAATAGAGCTCGAATCGCACACTACAAGGCTGTGAATGACAAAAGAGGGAAGCAGAGATTTGGTGGTACTCCTTACAGTGCTCCAGTTGATAAAGGGAAGCATAAAGTTAGTAATGAGAAAAATCCAAGTGGGGGAGGAGGTACTCCCGGAACACTCAAATGCTACAGATGCCATGGTATGGGTCATTGTGCCAATGATTGTCCTAATAAGGTGAAGAAATGCTTCAAGTGTGGAAAGCCAGGTCACGTGATGGTGGATTGTAGGGAGAATGTGCCTACTTGTTATAATTGTGGAGAGCAGGGTCATATCAGCACCCATTATCAAAAACCAAAGAAACAACAGTCAGGTGGAAAAGTGTTTGTGTTAGTGGGAGCTTAGCCTACTAGTGAGGACCGGTCGATCAAAGGTACTTGCTTTATCAATAATGTTCCTTTTTTGTGATTATTGATATGGGTGCAACATAATCGTTTATTTCTTTGGAATGTGTGAAGAATCTAGGATTGGAACCTTCTTAGTTGAATCGAGGAATGGTTAGTGATACTCAATCCATAGGTTATGTGACTACCACCTTGGTGTGTCGTAATTGCCCTTTAACTATTTTTGGTAGAGAGTTCAGAGTGGATCTTATATGTCTTCCACTCAGTAATCTTGATGTGATTTTGGGAATGAACTGGTTGGAATTCAACCGAGTTTATATTGATTGTTTTAGGAAGAGATTATTATTCCTGATCCGGAGGAGGAGGCTTTGGCCAATTCAATTTCTACGAAGAAATTGAGGACCTTATAGAGAATGAAGCGGAGATGTTTGCGGTGTTCGCTTCCTTATTTGTGGAGGAAACAGTCACTATTGAAGAGTTGCCAGTGGTGAATGAATTTCTGGAAGTGTTTCCTAGTGATATTGCAGAGTTTCCTCCGACGCGTGAGGTGAAGTTCACTATTGACTTGATTCCTGGTACTAGGCCTATTTCTATGGCGCCGTACAGGATGTCTGCGACCGAGTTAGCTGAGTTGAAATCTCAGATTGGTGATTTGCTTGATAAGAAATTTATTAGACATAGTGTATTGTTGTGGGGAGATCCAATGTTGTTGGTTAAGAAGAAGGATGGTAGTATGTGTCTATGCATTGATTACCGATAGCTGAATAAGGTGACCATTAAAAATAAATATCCACTTCTAAGGATCGACGATTTAATGGATCAACTTGTTGGAGCCTATGTTTTTAGCAAAATTGATTTGAGGTCAGGATATCACCAAATTAGGGTGAGGGAAGAAGATATTCATAAGACGGAGTTTAGAACTCGATATGGTCGTTATGAATATGCACTGGTGCCTTTCGGAGTGTCTAACGCGCCAGTCGTATTTATGGAGCATATGAACTGTATATTTCACTCTTACTTGGATCAATTTATTGTAGTGTTCATTGAGGATATATTAATATATTTGAAGTCTGAAGAAGATCATGCGAGGCATTTGAGAATCGCATTGCAGGTGTTGAAAGACAACAAATTGTTCGCCAAGTTCTCCAAATGTGAATTCTGGCTGAAGACTTTGAGCTTTTTGGGGAATGTGATATCTGGTGAAGGTATAGCAGTAGATCCTTCAAAGGTCAATTAACCCGGAAGAGTCAAGCCTTTATTTGGGATGCAGCTTGTGAGTAATGTTTTGAGGAGTTGAAGAAGAAATTAACTTTGGCACCGGTATTAATTTTACCAAATCCTAGTGAAGCTTTTGCGGTTTACTGTGATGCATCTAAAATGGGTTTAGGTGGTGTGTTAATGCAAGTTGGTAAAGTAGTGGCGTATGCTTCACGACAATTGAGGGTACATGAGAGGAATTATCCTACCCATGATCTAGAATTGGCTGTGGTGGTGTTTGTATTGAAATTTTGGAGGGATTACCTTTACGGTTCACGGTTTGAGATATTTAGTGACCATAAAAGCCTGAAGTACTTGTTTGATCAGAAGCAACTTAATATGAGGCAGAGGAGGTGGTTAGAATTTATGAAGGATTATGACTTTGATTTGAGTTACCACCCAGGAAAAGTGAATGTAGTAGCGGATACATTGAGCAGGAAAACAATTCACATGTCAACGATGATGTTGAAAGAGATGGAATTGATTGAGCAATTTAGAGATTTGAGTATGGTTTGTGAAATGACACCTGTAAGCGTCAAGATGGGTAAGTTGCGATTAAATAATGAATTTCTTGATGTGATTAAGGAAAGCCAAAGGCAAGATGTGAAATTGGTGGACTTAATGCCTACTGAAGGAAATGATCAAGGTGGTGATTTTAGTTTAGATAATAATGGTATTTTGAGATTCCGAGGAAGAATTTGTGTACCTGACAGTGTTGAGGTAAAGAAAACGATTTTGGAAGAAAGTCATAGAAGTAGCTTGAGTATTCACCCATGGGCTACGAAGATGTACCATGATTTAAAGAAGTTGTTTTGGTGGCACGGTATGAAGGGAGACATTGCGCAGTTTGTTTATGCTTGTTTGGTATGTCAGAAATCTAAAGTGGAACATCAGAAGCCTTCGAGGCTGATGCAACCATTATAAATTCCGGAGTGGAAATGGGATAGTATTGTTGTGGATTTCGTGACGGGTTTACCAAATACGACAAGAGGTTTTGATTCAATTTGGGTAGTTGTAGACCGGTTGACTAAGTCTGCACGTTTTATTTCGATCAACATCAATTTTCCGTTAACTAAGTTGGAGGGGATTTATATTTGAGTTATTGTAAAATTGCATGGTGTACCGTCTAGTATAGTGTCAGATAGAGATTCGTGATTCACTTCTAAATTTTGGAAGAGTTTGCAAGAGGCTTTGAGTTCTAAGTTAAAGTTGAGTCCGACTTACCACCCACAGACGGATGGACAATCTGAGAGGACCATTCAATCATTAGAAGACTTGTTGAGAACTTGTGTGTTAGAAAAATGTGGTGCATGGGATACTCATTTGCCATTAATTGAGTTCACTTATAATAACAATTACCATTCGAGTATTGGAAGGCACCTTTTGAGGCTTTATATGGTAGAAGATGTAGAACACCTCTGTGTTGGTATGAGACAGGTGAGAATGTTATGCTTGGACCTGAGATTATACGGCAAACTACATAGACCATTCAGATGATCAAAGAGAAAACAAAAGCGTCTTAGAGTCGACAGAAAAGTTACCATGACAATAGAAGGAAGGACTTAGAGTTCAGTGAGGGTGACCATGTATTCTTGATGGTGAATCTGATGACTGGTGTTGGACGTGCTCTAAAATCTAAGAAGTTAGATCCTAAGTTTATTGGACCGTATAGGATTATGCAGAGAGTAGGTGAAGTTGCTTACAGGGTGGCGTTATCGCCGGAACTTTCGAATTTGTACGAAGTGTTTCATGTGTCACAGCTCAGGAAGTATGTATCTGATCCGTCACATGTTATCCAGAGAGATGAGGTGCAAATTCATGACAACCTTACGGTGGAAACCTTACCTTTGAGCATTGAAGATCGTAAGATGAAACAACTACGAGGCAAGGAGATACCTCTTGTGAGAGTAGCCTGGAGAGGAGCTTCTGGTGGAAGTGTTACCTGGGAACTGGAAAACAAGATGCGGCGTTGCTTGTCCGAGTCATAGGGCGCTCTGATACGTAACACGGGAATGGGGATTTTTGTTACTTTGTTTTTATTTTATTTTCCGACTTTGTTAGTTACGTATCTGTTTAATAATTAAAGGAATTGTTTTATATTTTTGAGATGATTATGCTGTTGAGCAAGAACAAAATGAACTATTTTAATTCCGCTGTTTAATGAAAACTATATTGAATTTATTTTGTTTTGAAGTGTAACATCTCACTTTTGTATGAAAACTCTGATTTTTATTACAAATTATGTTATTTTTGAAAATGGGAAAAGTGGGTGTTACAAGGAGGGGAACAATCACACTTCTTGGTGGCTTCGGGTTGTGGTCTCTCTAGTTGGGGCCCGCGTCCACGCCCATGGTGAGAGGTATTGCGCGATCGTTGGGGTCTCAGCGAAGGAGACGTGGTATGACTCTCTGTTTACCGAACAATGATTCTCTTTGATGTTGAAACAACATGAGGTTTGTCTGGTTGAGCGTGTTGGCCATAACTATGGTCGTTGGATCTCCTTCGACCAGTATCGAGATAGGCTCGAAGATGACCGCGTACGACGTGAGGTCGATGAACGCCATTGGAAGCTAGTTTAGGGGACGGGGTGGCAGGTTGTCTGTCCCTTGACTCAGACTCGTGGACGACATGATGGTCCTTACCACCAGTGGTATAGTCGATGAGGCCCAGGACGTGGTTGTCACCGTGTTCGTTGGTCATGTTGGTTGATTGAAAGAGACAGGGTGAAGTCTTGGTCCTTCATTTCAAAATACGGGGAGAACTTTTAGTTTCCCACAGACGGTGTCACCGATTTGACCTGATCAGGAGGAACATTCCAATGATAAGCAGGTACTGCGGTGGAGAAATGGGGGGTGTACCTGCTAGGTACTCCGATGCCAATGTGAGAAAAAGCTTATGGAGTGAGCAAATACAGAAAGTAGTAAAGAATAGAATACCCGACCCTCTAGTGAAAAAGAGTATTTATAATGTTCCCCCAGTGTTGGGACAAGATTCTTCCTATGGGTTGGATCATCTAGGCCCAAGGAAGAACTACCAAGGTTTGCGTAGGAGCGGATAAAATCTAGCATGTGGTATTTCCCTTGGTCAAACTACCCCGTAATATTAGGAGATAATGACAGAGACAATTGATGGAGTGGAACACATGGGAGAGACGCTCTCCACATACTCTCAGGTAGTGGGCCTTGGGCCTGTGCCCGACGGACTGGGTCGTGTTCAACATGCATTGTGTTTGGCCCAATCAAGAAAACTTATTAATATAATATTAATGAATTCTTTTATTCTATCATTTATTATTTATTATTTTGTTCTTTTAATTTTTTTAATTGTATTATTAATAAAATTAATTTTATTGTTATACTATTTTTAAATTTTTTTTAAATAATATTTAATATTATTTTCAAATATTCGTTAGAGATTGAATTTCATCCTAATCTCAAACGTTGATTTGTTCCAGAGATGCATATATAAATTGTTTTATGATGTGCACATCTGGAACAAATTCTTAAAACTTCGCGCTGGAGTTTTCTCCCCCCTCATTCTTAACTTTTCATATTTTCAAAATTTTAAATTCTCTCTCAAACTCTCAAATTTTTATTACTCTAATTTTAATCACTCAATTTCGGCACATATCATCTTCTACAACGATCAACACACTCCAAATCCTCTGTATCTCAATTTAATCGGTAAATTTTTTAATTTTATAGTTTCAGAGTTATTTGCGAGTAATCGATTTAGAATAGACATTTTGGTGTAGAAATTGTTAGGTAGTGTGAATAATATAGGTTAGAGACAATGTAGGTATTGTTTGCTGCTTCAAACAGACGACCAGGGCATTAAAATGCCATTTTCTATGGTATAGTAGCCATAACTGGGTTTTTATACTTGAAATACATGTCGTATGTGAAATCAGGAAAATTATAACGTTTATCACTTTCCTGATGTGCACATCCGGAAAAAACCCATCGTTAAATATTTTGAGTACTTCCGGATTTGCATCGACAGAAGTTTTCCTGATGTGCAAATTCGGAAGCAACTTGTTTTTTTTTAATATTTTAAAAAAATTCTAATTTATTTATTATGTTTTACAGATTACATAGGTGTCAGAGACGATCATATGATACATGGACGGACAACCATGAGTGCGTATGTCCGACGTGAGCGGATGCAACCTACAACCGAGGGATCCGACGTAGAGGCAATTCATTTGCTAGTCCCTACAACTGAGGGACATCCTACACCACAACTTTGCACATCATGGGTTCAGGCCACTCCCCCATCAGCCGCCACTTCTACATCTCAGAGGCGTCGGGTTCCTATTGTTGCTTCATCAGGGGGCCCGCCCGCACGTAGGCGTCGTTGGGAGACTCATGTTCCATCACCTGCTCCTGTTCCATCACTTGTTCCTGATTCACATACTGAGGAGCCTGGTCATGTTTCAGAGGGTGATCACCCAACACATGAGGGTGGTGACGGCGATGCCGATTTCGATGACCTGGAGGGTTACCCCAGGGGACCGTTGTAAAGCCTAAATATTTAATTATTTATTTTATTGAATATTTAATTATTTATTTGCATTTTTGTCGGTCTTTTTAACGTGGTTAATTAAGTCGATAAGTTGGAAAAATTAAGTCGGAAGTCGTAGAAATATTATTAAAGATAATATTACTGTTGTTGTAGTGGGTTGGTTAGTGGGCTTGAAATCGTGTCCGAATTAATAATTAAGGGGTTCAATTGTTAGGCTCATTAGTAATTATATAGAATTAGTTTATTTTAATAAAAAGAAAAAAAAATATTAGAACTAGGTGGTATCAGTAAGAAGTGGAAAAATCAGAATTTCACGATTGTGAGAAAAGAGGAGAAAAGAGGAACGACAATCAGAATTCAATCGTTTAGGGCTACCTTCAATCCAATCTAAGGTAAGGGTGGGTTCGATCTTTATAAATCGGGTATAATAATTGGTGCTAGGATTAGGTAGTCTTGTATGTTGTTGTGAAACGTTGATATTGTTGTGATAACATGTTCTTGTGTGATTGTTGATTGATCAGTAATGATAATGTTGTTATTGAGTTGATTTTGATAAAAGTTAATTTTACAAATACTGATTCTAGAAACGTTGTTGTGAAGTTGTAATGCTGGAAGGAAAAAAATAAGTTCTGGGACGAAAACCCATATACGTAAAAGTGTGGGTGATACGAATCACCCAGAATGAAGAAAATCAGGTGACGGGAAGTCACCAGGCTAGATGGCGAACGCCATCTGGTGTGTGTGGGAGGAATGGTGAACGCCACTCATCGTGAGAGGAGGAACATGGCGGACGCCATGTGTGTGAGAGGTGAATGGTGGTGTACGCTACCCGTAGTTGGGGGAACTGCTTCATGTTGTTTTCTGTATATCGTTAATAACTTAATTCGACTAAGATGTTATTCTTATTATTTTCAGTAATGAATAAGTAGTATCATAATAAATAGCATGATGATTATAATTATTAAATGAATTATAAGTTAATAAGTAGATATGAGAGTGTATTATAGTAGTTATTTATGTATATCAGGTGTAATACAAACAGAATGATTTTAACAGAAAAACAGGACGAAGTCCATATTTCTATGACAATAGTAAATTATCAGAACTTAGTTTTGATAGGATTTTATAAAGTGTTATATTTTATCGAAAAATGTTAAAACGGTATTAGTTTAGTCGGTTTAGCCGAATTAGGCAAAAAAACTTAGTAGCTCGGAATTTAACGAAAATCGTCGGGGTAAGTCGAGTAGTTTAATAGTTGGTTTTTGTTGCTTTGTTTTGTTGAAAAGATGTTGTAAAATTGATTTGCAGGTACAGTTAAGTTGGTAAGTGGTTCCGGTTACGGAAAATCTCTTAGTTGTTATGTTGAAGGGCTTATAAGCCAAGGTTGATTTTAAGTTGCCTATGTCGTATAAGTTGTTAAGTTGTTCATACTGTTATGTCGTTTGCGTTGTAAAGTCGTGTATGCCATGTAGATCATTTGCATTTTATGTCGGATCTGTTGCTCACACCACGTTGGCCTGGATAGGAACTAAGTTGAAAGTTGAAGGCTTATGCCTTGATGCCTCGATAACCTGAAAAGAATTTTAAGTTGGGAGTTTTACTTCGAATGGTACCACATACATAATTTAGTCGAGTCGCATTAAAGTTGCATTTTCTTGAGTTGTTAATTGTTGTTTTGGTTGATGTTGTGAAGTGGTGAATTGTTTATGATCCTTGTCTATGTATACATCGTTTATAACTATCGATATCTCACCCTTTTGTTTGAATGTTGTCCTTATTTTGGCAACATGCAGGTAATCAAGAGGAGTAGTCAGTTACCTTTAGTCGAGTCAGTGGTCTGTCGCTTTGATACGTAGCACTCGGGGGGATGACGCGTGTTTGTTTTCTTGAATTTGTTGCATGCTGAATTTTGTTTTAATTGAAGTGCTTTAGAATTATTTGTTATTTATTTTGAAGTTGTTTATGTTGGATAAAGATGTTACTAGTTGTTTATGAATTCGATGCATGATGTTTTATGAAGTTGAACCATTTGAGTATTAAAATGTTGATTTATGATTACTCCTTAAAAGTGCTATGTATTAAGCATGATATCTTTTAAGTTGAAAATGTGATATCCCGTTTATGTGGAAGTTTTTGTAAACTCTGATTTTTAATTACGTTTAAAGGGTAGAAAGTGAGGTGTTACAACTGTCTGATATGTCTCTACTCCCAGGGTACTCCGAGCATGCTGCCATATATGTCTGACTAGGACATGTAACTTTTCTTGGTTTAGAATTGTTTTCGTTGAAAATATTTTCATTTGTAACATTGTTTTATTTGGAAATTTTTTTGGATTACACTGAGGTATGTTGACTTCTAGAACGACTTGGTACCGGAAGAGGCTCGGACAACCAGAGCCCCAGGAGACCAGAGTGTTGCTACCAGGTACATTATGTGGTTCTATACCGTCTCACACCCATGCATGATGCCCATCACCACCCAAACCTGCTCATCAGGAGATATTAAAGGAACAGTAGTATCCGTTGGACCATACGCAGAATGTCCTACGTAACACCCCATTTTTATTTATTTAATCGTCGATGTTATTTTATTTGGCGTACCTTGTTGGATGTTTGGCATTGTTTAGAGGTATTGAGTGAATAACGTGATAGTGATAAGTAGAAGATGTAATTAATAATGGTAGTGTAAGAAATAGTAATATTATTATTAGGGCCACTATTATTATTATTGGTATTATTATTAATATTATTATTACTATTAATATTATTTTAGTAATTAAAAATATGATTTTTAATGATAATGAGGTTAGTGGAGGAAAATAAGGAAAAAATATTATACGTGGACTTAGTGGGAGATAAATAAGGTAATTAAACCCTTAAGTCTGGTTTAGCAAAAATTAGTCATAACGGAATATTTTACGTAAGAAAATCATAGAGGAAAAACAAGAGGGAGGCTAGGGAATTTTCCACCATCAAATTTTGAAGGATTTTTGTCAGAGAATTCGAGGTAAGGGGGAATTGGATTCTTTAATTGGTGATAATATCATGAGAGGGTAGTGAGGAATCATTATACTCATAGGAAATTTGTATGTATGTTTTGTGTGTGAGTTGTTGGATATGTTGTTGATGCATTGTTATTGATCTATATGAATTTGTTGAGAAAAACATGAATTTTGTGTATAATTCTGACTGATGTCGTCGTTTTGTATTGATTTGGGTTGCAGGTTTGGTTTGTTTGCAGGTACAATATAATTAACTTAGATCTAAGACCCATAATAACACTAGTAATGATAGGTATAAGAATAATAAGAAAGATAGGTCCCAAAATTGATATCGAAACAAGTTTAGGATTGAATTGGAGTGAAGAAGGAAAGATCCGTAGCAGATTCAAAATTGTACGAAGACTAGGTTTCACACAGTAGGTGTGATGATCGTCATTAGTGTGTGATGGCCGTCATGAGGTTGTGACAACCGACATGAAGGGTGACGACTGTCACACATGTATGTGTGTATTTTTATGTTGTTTTCTTGTGTTTTCTTTTGTTTCGTGAGTTATGACTCGTTTCTTCTCCTATCCTTAGTCTGAGAGATTGGTATACATTATAGAAATGGCTTAGAGTAGAATTGGTAATGAAAATAATTAATTTAGTAATTTTAATTAATTAATCTAGTAATTAGCTAATTCGTGAACTAGTGTCTTGTGAGGCGTGAAGGATAATTTGTGAGGCACTGTTTGTGTGTGGAGTGGACTGTTTAAGACAGTCGTAGTAATTACATGGTGAATTACAGTGAGTGAATTGCTCACGTGTGATCAGGAGGATCGTGGGATATGCATAATTTGTTATCGTTTTTATTTATATTGTGTTGCATTGCAAGACATATCATATGAGACTGCTAGGTGGGAATCTATGTTAGATGCCTGGTAGGTCCTATAACACCCCCATTTCTACCCGACAAATATTAATAAAATCAGAGTTACAAAATTTCAACATACCAATAGGATGCTACATTCACAACTTAAAGCAACGTCATTTTAATCGTATAGATACATAACATTGAAAACTCGGATGAAACGATAACAAATAATTTAGCTTTTGACAACAAAACTATTTTTAAAATTAAGCAGCAGATTCATAATTTCAACTTTAATGACATAACATCTTTATTCAACTTAAAACAACTTTTAAAACACAAAGTAATCCTTCAAGTTCAACTTGAAAATCCAACAACAGAATAAAAACAACATTAAAATAACAATCGTTAAACCCCCCCGAGCGTTACGTATCAGAGCGATGACACCGACTCAAACTAATGAAGGTAGACAATCTTCACTCTGGATTACTTGCGTGTTACCCACATAGAGGTAATATTCAAACAGAAGGGGTGAGATATCAAACAATATAATCGGATATATGATAAATAATATATTAAATCATATTATACAAAATCAATGTTTCACAACTTACAACCAACATCAACCAACATAATTCACAACACAACAACATAATTATACAACTTGAAATGAAACTTATAAAATGCATATGCATGTGGTACCATTGGAAAAAAACTCCCAACTTAGAAATCTGCCAATTAATAGAGGCATCAACAAGGTATAAGCCTTCAACTTAATTTTGCCAATCCAGGCCAACTTACCGAGTATCAACTCCAACTTAATATGTTATGTATCCAACAACATGAATATCATAATAACAACAATCATTGTTATGTAACCACACAACAACAACATACTATCACAACTTAACGACAATAACATACTACAACAACTTAACAACATCATCCTACTACAACAACTTAACAACATCATCATACTACAACAATGACATACCACAACAACTTAACAACGACAACATACTATCGCAACTTAACAACAACAATAAATCAACATTGGCCATATGCCTACAACTTAACAACAACAACAAATCAACATTGGCCATAGGCCTACAACTTAATTCTTGCCACTAATAAGGCAATGCAACAAGATTCACCACTTCCAACAAAGAACACAACACCAAGAATCAACCAATTATATCGCAACCAAACCGCATTATTATTCGTACAAATTTCGACTAAAACCGATTAATTAATTATTTGCCAACATTCTGTTATTTCTACTTCTTACCAAGGTCTTTATTATGCCTCTGTTAACTTCATGTTAAACTGTCAGTAGACAATTTCCAAAACCTGCTACTTAATACTACCTCACTTCTACTTATGTTCTCTACCTACTACTAACAATATTACTGCTAAACTAATATTGTTACTTCTTGATCTTAAAATACACTACTGTTATTCACTTAATAAATTACCACTAGTTACCACGTTAAGTTTCTGTTAATTCATTTTACTAATTACCTTTCTAATACTACTCAGCTAAATTTTTGCATCCGCTATAAGTAATATGCACCAGTTACTAAGGTTTCTTACTTAATTACTAGCTCTGTTATATGAGTTTGTTCTACTACTACCAAGTATATTTTTCAATCCTACACTTTACTTAATTAACTTAATTGATTATTGACTGCCCAACGTCACAACATGCCACAAAACTAAGGTTACAGTAGGCTATCACACAGAACAAGAAGAAAATGAGGGTGTGACGATCGTCCCATGCTTGTTTCGTTCCAGTTTTCTTAATTCTACTAATTATTCCTCTGAATAAGTTACAAATCAAACCCCAGCCATCACAGGGTAACAGCAACGTAGGAAATTATATTCGAACAACATAACTGACTTTTCTATGACCAATTCAATAAACTCAACTAAACTTCAAAATCAATTATAATAATCAAACATGGACATAAGTAATTCTACAACCCAATCCCACATACGATTTATCAAATACCCAATTATTGAGTCAGAACCCCACCCTTATCTTGGATTGAAGGTTACTCTAATTCTCCGATTAAAAACCTAGCTTTGCCTTTTTTTCCTCTGCAACTACACATATGTAACACGGTGGGAGAACTGACTTTTAGTTTTTTGTCGCAAAATATGTTGCGGTAAGCAAGAGTCGCCACCGACTTTTGTTTTATCCAACTTAGGAAAGGTTTAAAAGAACATGAAAGACCTTTAAAAGATTTTGATTATTATAACAATAGTTATCATTCTAGTATTGGAATGACACCTTTCGAAGCTTTGTATGGTAAGAGGTGCAGGACACCTTTGTGTTGATATGAGACAGGAGAGAATATGGTACTTGAACCTGAGATTGTGCAACAAACTACTAAAATGATTCAGATGATTCGTGAGAAGATGAAAGTGTCTCAGTATGCAAAAGAGTTACCATGATAATCAGAGAAAAGAATTAGAGTTCAGTGAGGGTGACCATATGTTTCTGCGAGTCAACCCGATGACAGGTGTTGGACGGACATTGAAATTAAAGAAGTTGGACCCTAAATTTATTGGACTGTATAAGATCTTGTAGAGGGTAGGTACCGTTGCGTACAAGGTGGACCCTAAGTTTATTGGACAGGTGTTTATTGGACATTGAAATTTGTAATACCTTGTTTATTTGTAAAAATACATTATCTTAAAAAATGTATTTATTTATTTTCCATAATTGCACCACGTAAATAATATTATAGTATTATAATATTATTTATTATTTTGCATTCATGAGAATTGAAATGGTAGATGAATAATAGTAAACATGGTAACAAAATAAATTCACATTCTTTAGTTCGTTGATTTCATATTAATCTTAATACAATGTATTCTTTCATAATATATTTAGATAATATGAGATACATTGAATAATCAGTCATTTTATTTTAATAATAAAATGGAGAAAAGATTTAATATATGCCACGTGTAATCTGTTCATGGTAATGAGAAAATAAGACCAGTTTTTCAACTAGGATCATGGTCCTACATAAACACCAAACTAGACAATTCCCATTTCACGTGTTTCTTCAAACATAATAGGAAATTAGGAGAGAGTAGTAGCCATGGTTACGAAACAGGATATTGATGATTTGCCCAAGAACGCCGCGAACTACACCGCTTTAACGCCGTTATGGTTCTTACAACGAGCAGCTCAAGTTCACCCAACCAGAAAATCACTTATCCACGGATCCCGTCACTACACGTGGCACCAGACTTACCAACGTTGCCGTCGATTCGCCTCCGCTCTTTCCAAACTCTCCATCGGTCCCGGAAACACTGTAACTACTTTTCTCCACTTTTTTTTTTTGTTTTTTAATCGCAAATCTTAATTTGACTTTTTGTTTATTCGCTAATCTTGATTTGACTTTAGTTAATTGCTATCAGTTAAAAGGTTCCGATGGATGATGACCAACTTTTGCATGAATAATGAATTATCATATAAACTACTTTTGAATTGTTCTGAATCATAACAATATCAACCTTGTTTAATGATGTTTGCACTATGGAGTGTGTTCATGTTTCATTCTAATTCAGTTTTCAATTATTATTTTTTTTTCCTTCAATTTTTTGTGTAAGTGTTTAATAGTAGTGGTGATGTGTAGCTTTTTATTTTATTTTATGGTAATGTAACAACAGGTAGCTGTTATTGCACCAAATATTCCAGCTCTTTATGAAGCTCATTTTGGGATTCCGATGGCAGGGGCGGTGTTGAATCCGGTCAATATAAGGCTAAATGCCGCCACTATTGCTTTTCTTCTTGGTCATTGTACTGCGTCGGTTGTAATTGTGGATCAAGAGTTCTTTTTGTTGGCGGAGGAAGCTTTGAAAATATGGTCTGAGAAATCTGAGATATTCAAGTCTCCGATTTTGGTTGTTATTGGAGATGAAAACTGTGACCCTGAGTCACTTAGATATGCGTTGAGCAAAGGAGTTGTTGAGTATGAGGATTTTCTTCAAAGTGGTGACCCTGAATACGATTGGAAAGCACCGGAGGATGAGTGGCAGAGCATTGCTTTGGGTTACACGTCTGGGACGACGGCTAGTCCTAAGGGTGTGGTTTTGCATCACCGTGGAGCGTATCTGATGGCTCTTAGTGGTGCAATTATTTGGGGAATGAATGAAGGAGCTGTATATCTTTGGACTCTACCCATGTTTCATTGCAATGGCTGGTGCTACACTTGGACACTTCCAGCTATCTTTGGCACAAACATATGCCTCCGCCAGGTAAAGCTAATGTTAATGTTCGCTGGGGTTGGTTTCTTTTCGAATGCATTTATATTTTATTGCTTTAAAGAAATAGTTGTTGACTTGTTTTGCCTCTCCATGTCGTAGCAGAATTTGAACAAACCACTGATGTTTTGTGATATCTACCACCAATCAATTTTTCTTGACGTATTTATGCAGGTATCAGCAAAGGCAGTATATGAAGCCATTGCCAAGTACAAAGTAACTCATTTTTGTGCAGCACCAGTGGTGCTTAACTCAATCGTTAATGCTCCAGCTGAGGAAACTATACTTCCTCTACCTCATGTTGTACATGTGAACACTGCCGGTGCTGCTCCTCCTCCTTCTGTTCTTTCCGGCATGCATAAAATAGGATTTCGTGTCACACACACTTATGGTCTTTCAGAAACCTATGGCCCGTCTGTCTATTGTGCCTGGAAACCAGAGTGGGACTCACTTCCCCCAGAGTCCCAAGCCCGGCTCCATTCAAGACAAGGGGTTCAGTACATTGCCTTGGAAGGCCTGGATGTCGTTGATACAAAAACCACGCAACCTGTTCCTGCGGATGGTAAAACTGTTGGTGAGATTGTGATGCGTGGTAATGCCGTGATGAAAGGCTACTTAAAGAATCCTAAAGCGAATGAAGAAAGCTTTGCAAATGGATGGTATCATTCCGGTGATCTTGCTGTAAAGCACCCAGATGGATATATAGAAATTAAAGACAGATCAAAGGACATCATCATCTCGGGCGCTGAAAACATAAGCAGTGTAGAGGTAGAGAACGCCCTTTACTCGCATCCTGCAATACTGGAGACAGCAGTGGTTGCAAGGCCAGATGAGAAATGGGGCGAGTCTCCATGCGCGTTTGTTACATTGAAGCCTGGAGTTGATAGTAGTAACGAGCAGCGTCTAGTCGAAGATATACTGAAGTTCTGCAGATCAAAGATACCTGCTTATTGGGTCCCAAAATCGATTGTATTTGGACTGTTACCTAAGACAGCCACCGGGAAGGTTCAGAAGCATGTACTGAGGGCCAAGGCAAAGGAGATGGGGCCTATCAAGAATAAGATTAGCAAGCTGTAATCAATTAAGAGTGATAATGTCGATAAATGATAAGAGTTCTTGCTATATTATATGTGCCATGTGTTACTAAGATGGTGATAATCAGTAAGAATTATTGTTCTATAATAATTAATAATAAGAGCTTTTAGCTGTTCTTAAAAGTAGTTCATTGTTTTTATTCTATTATGCAATTTGGATTCTATCTTAATACTCCTTGATTACTACAAATGGTCTTTGTGAAAGTTGTAAAATTTGTTAGACTTTGGGTAGTAATTGGTTTCATTAATACAATACCAAAGTATATAAGTAGCTTCTCTACTATTATATTCAAATTTTCCACATGTATATTCTTTGAAAGTTCTCATGGCTTGCCTCAAGAAACCGTTGCTGAATTCATCAGAACATCAAAGAACTCTTCCAAGAACTCACATTTTAACAGTCCCTTTTTTCCTTCTCTCCCTCTTTCTCCTCTCAGCATCATACTCTACCAACTCTAGCAGTGAGAGCAACACTACCACCGTTCCTTCTCCTCGATTTCCATTTTCTTTGAGCCGCGTGTTGGCACACGCGCCATTTACTTCCCACACTGTTTTAGAATCGCAGAGCAACACGTTCTCTTCTGTTACAGCAGCAGAAAGAACGCGAGGAAACTTAGCAAACAGAGACACACATGACCTCGATTCATGCGATATCTTTGATGGTTCTTGGATTCAAGATGATTCACATGAACCTATTTATCAACACGGGTCATGTCCTTTTATTGACGATGCTTTTAACTGCTACAAGAATGGACGTTTAGATTACGAGTTTCTTAAATATCGCTGGAAGCCACATGGATGTCAAATTCCAAGGTTCTATAATTTCTAACTTCTTAATCCTTAATTTATTTCTTTTTCGTGTCGTAAATTTGAATTTTTTTTCATGAATGTATGCATATAGGTTTGATGGGTTGAAAATGTTGCACATGCTAAGAGGTAAAAGAGTGGTGTTTGTAGGAGACTCCTTGAACAGAAACATGTGGCAATCTTTGGTTTGTGCTTTAAGAGCTTCTCTTAACGATAAGAGCAGGATCTATGAAGTTTCAGGACGCCGTGAATTCAGGATTCAAGGTTTCTTTTCTTTCAAATTCAAAGTAAGTTCAAAAAAATGTGCTATAGCTAGCTGTATGTTTCTAATAAGAAATCTTAGTGTCTGATATTCTGTTTTTTTTTTCCTTCATGTTAATTAGGATTATGGATGCTCTATAGATTTTGTAAAATCACCATTTCTTGTTCAAGAATGGAAAGTGTTACGTAACGACGGAGTTCCTCCAAGAGATACACTTAGGCTTGACATGATTCAAGCTTCTAAGTCTCAGTATTATAATGCTGATATAATCATTTTCAACACAGGACATTGGTGGAACCATGACAAGACCAAAAATGGGTAACTTAACAGTTCTGCTTGGAGTTGGAATATTAACAAGTTCTTCAGAGGCTAATTAGTATCAGTTTTCATTTTTGCAGTAAAAATTACTTTCAAGAAGGTGATCATGTCTATGAAAGATTAGATGTTTCTGAAGCTCTAAAAAAAGCGTTGAAAACATGGGCTAAGTGGGTTGATTCAACCGTTGACAGCACGCGTACAAGGGTTTTTTTCACAGGCTTTTCAGCTTCTCACTACAGGTAGACTAATTAAAATAAGCTGAAAATAGCTTATGGACACATCATCAACTTTTTCTATAAGTTCTCTTAAAATGTCTCGCAAGTACTTAATAGTCTCTATGATTTTGCAGAGGGGGGCAATGGAACTCTGGAGGTAAATGTGACGGCGAGAGACGGCCTATAACAAACGAGAGCTATCTTGCAGCGTATCCATGGACAATGGGAATTGTTGAAGATGTTATTGCAGAAATGGAGACACCGGTGTTATACCTCAACATTACCAAAATGACTGATTACAGAAAAGATGGACATCCTTCAATATATAGAGAATCGGGTTTCTACGAAAACAAAGGGCATAAAATGGTTCAAGATTGCAGCCATTGGTGCCTTCCTGGAATTCCAGACTCTTGGAATGAAATCCTCTATTCGAGTCTACTCACAGCGCACACAAATTTTATGGCTTCTGCAAATTATTAATAATAGGATATGATCTTCTTTCTGTGATAGAGACATACTGACAGTAACCAATGATAGAATGTCATTGCTGTTACTCGACAGCAAAATATTCAAATTCTTGCAGTGAGTTCCATGGTTAGATAGAAAGGTATACTTTTATTTGGAACTTTGTAACTTTTATGGTGTACACGATGTCTTCACTGCACCCTCTGATGCGTGTACCACCTATGAAACAATGAAAACCAAAGATAAGGCCTCTCGACAGTAATGAGTGTGGAGGAAAAGCACAAATGGTGCATAGAGTTTCTTAGTTTCCACCTCAAATCTTCTGCACATGTTTCCCTTTGGTGCAATCAATTTGAGATATGTTTAGTGTTTCTTCCGTCAATCATCTCTATCTAAGTTGAATATCAACATTTTATGGTTTTGAGGGTCATGTGTTATTAAAAAACCTTCTTTCAAGTAGATATGTAGAATAATGCAATGATGACACAGAGCCTCAAACTAGATATGTAGAATTACACAATGAATATAGAGAAACATGTGGTTTATGACTCTATTGAGATGAACCAAGAACTTCAAACTAGATACTTAGAATTACACAATGATGATATAGAGAAACATGTGGTCTCTATTGAGATAAACCAAGAACTTCGTTATTTCAATTTCTCTAATTCTTAGAAATAACATAAGAGATAAAATAGGTCCTAACTCTATAAGATAGGGCGTTGTATATGGTGAGAGATCTCAATAGATCTCTCACCATGCCATGTATATTATTTTTCCAATTTTCAATCTTTAGTGACGGTTTTTATCCGTCAATAAATATTTTAGCGATGTTTTTTCGTCACTATAAATTTATTGTAAAATTTTACTGTTCATTTAGTGATAATTTTTTTCGTTGCAAAATGAACAGTAAACTTCTAGTGACGAAAAAAGTTGTCGCTAAAATGAACAGTAAACTTTTAGTGACAAAAAAATCGTCGCTAAAATGAGCAGTAACATTTAGTGATAGCTAAAAACTGTCACTGATAATTAAAAATTGGAAGAAAAGATATATAGTCATTGCTCACAGTGGGAGACCTATTGTGGTCTCTCATCATATCTAGCGCCATAAGATAGGGGACAATTTAATAGGAAATATCTATTTATTTTTCAAATCCACGTGGATAATTTTTTAATCTTAATTTTTTTATTATATATTTTTAATTCTATTTTTTTTCATATTATATTTTTTTTAATTTAATTTAATTATTTTTTATTTTTATTTTTTTAAAAAAATCTAATTGGGTTTTTTCACATTTTATAGGAAACTCAATAACACTTCCAATTGAGCTCACGACTAAAAAGGAGAAAATGGTGGTAGTTAGGAAAAAATAATGTTGTTGATAACCTTGCATGTGCTCCTTCTTATGTGTATACAAGTCCCACATCGACCTCTTTTTATAAAATACAAGAGTATATATATTAAAGACACATATTCCTAATAAAATCTGAAAAAAGATTGTTTTAGGCCAATTTATTAAATTTTAATAAATAAATAATTAATATATTAAATAAAAATAATTTTAAAAAATTAATTTCTAAAATATATTAATAAAATTAATTTAAGAATACAAAAAAATGTAAAAAAAAAATAGTTTAAATAAAATAAATGCAATGAAATTTAAAATTAAAAAGTTAAAATTAAAACTAAAAGTAAATAAAAAATCCACAAGTCAAATATAGATTTCATGAGGGGAAAGCGATAATGGGAATCTCAAGTTTTTTTCTTAAATGGGTAAATCAAATATCTTACCCAATATCATTTTTAAAAGAAGATCTTGATAGTGTGCTCCTCTCATGGTTCTGAGTTTGAATCCTATTAAGTGTTAATAATTTTTGTGTTGGATCAGTCCATACATAATTACTTTAAATGAGGTTTCCGCTAGTGGACAGTAGGATTGATTCTCATATTTGTCCGTCGTAAAGTTGGATACCAAGATTTCAAATTTTAAAAAAATATTATTATACATTTTTTTCAACTCTTTCCATTATGGCATCACTAAAGAATTCAGTTACATCTCTTTATATAATAAACAAAACGCATTGTGTTTTTGTTTTCTTTTGGTTTCATTGATATTAGAATAGTCTGATTGTTAGAACATAAATATTCCAATATGAAAATGAATTTGAAAATATTTCATAAGTCTCACACTGTTAAAACACGTTACACGTGTATTTATGTGTTAATTAAGAAAAATTCTAAATTCCATTACATATTTTGTCTAGCTTACTCCATTATATAAAGAATGCACTTGTTTTATTCCAAAACTCACAATCACTCTCATTATTTTGAGTTTTTCAAATTGTCGAAGCGACAACCACTCATCCCTTGTTTCTTTCTGCTAGTTGATTTTTTTGAATATTTTCTTAAATTCTCTATAGATAATCATTTGATTTCTTCTTGTTTAAGTTGAGGAATTATCAAGTTTTTTTATTCTCTTTGTAAACAGTTCAAGAGAAGCTCTGGTAGGTTCTGTTATTTGATTTGTTTTTGAATGGTTTAAGGAAAGTTTTAGATATGTATCTCTGGAACAAGATAATAGGGTGCAGTTTTGAAAATATATATTTGAAATCAATATGATAGCCAATTAGTGGTCCATATTGAACTAGATCTTCTATAAATTTAGGTGTTCTTGTATTGTATTTCACACAAACTCAAAATGTCTCAAATGTCACAAATAAATATTCATTGGTATGTCACAAGTGTCTTCTACTCCGACGACTCTACACCCGGAAGAACATTCAAGTTTACTAATCTCGCCTCCCTCGAATATATCATATATAAATTTAGGTGTTCTTGTATTGTATTTCACACAAACTCAAAATGTCTCAAATGTCACAAATAAATATTCATTGGTATGTCACAAGTGTCTTCTACTCCGACGACTCTACACCCGGAAGAACATTCAAGTTTACTAATCTCGCCTCCCTCGAATATATCATAGACGAAATCCATTATGTCCTACCTTATAGAGAGAAAAAAATGATTGTGAAGCTCGAGTACCGTTCACCTTCAGTTGATAACGAATGGAACATTGTGTTCAAAAAATTTGAGCTCAAGACTCGAGCAGATGTTAGAGCTATATGAGATACATATTTCGATTTCAAAGAGAAAGTTCTGCTCAAATTGGAAGTAACGCTGTAAAGATTGATCGGATATATCCTGAAGATGTGCAAGTATCTACCGGGATATTGAAATATAATATTTAATTTTTTTTGTTGAAATCGCCATTATAAATATCATTTAATGTTATGAATGGTGAACTGTATATTGAAAAGTTCATTTTAATTTAAATTTGTTGAATCTATCAACAATGCGTCCGAAGATATATCTCCGAAAACATAAAACATATTTAAAAAATCACATGGTGCGTTACAAACCTATAGATGTAATAAGAAATTCTCTTTAAGAAATTGGGGACAATAAAATAATTTGCATAGGCAATGGAACTCTGAAGGTAAATATGATGGAGAACCCATGACAAAAGAGAAGCTATCTTGCAGCATAGTCATTGACATTGTTCATTGTGTCAACAATGTGCATTAAAACAACCACTACAATATTCATTGACTACGTTTCCAATGAAAGAAAAAGTATGAAAAAATCAATACAAATTTTCCAAGAATTCAGTATACAAAAGCAAGATCCACACAGACAACCTTGTATACAAGATTATGGCATATAATACACAAATGAGCTGGTAGGTTTCAATCCTGAAAAGCAAGGTGGCGACGACCAATCAGAAAAATAATTCACCCACATCTCCTGTAGATTCAAGAACTTCAACATAAAAAAAGAATGCCGTCCAACTTTTAGTGTCACACAACAAAGTATCGACGCAGTTGATAAAAATTTGCAACAATTAGAATGATTACTTGCCTCTTGTTTACCCCCTTGACAATCTACCGTCTCTTTTTATTTGAGCTTCTCCTTTCAGCCTCTTTTTCAGCGACCAGAACACAGAACTCGGAACCAAGCATGTCGTGTATATCAAGATTCGCAGAAAGACTTAGATCAATAACTCCCTTGATGATTTCCAATGTTATAATGAATCCTAAAGTGGATAATACTCTAACAGCATTAGCAGCCCTGCATATGTATTTTCTAGTCTCCAGTGAGGTATAGTTTTTCTCTTGTTCTTCAAGACTTGAAACTTGTGGATCAGATTCGTCCACTTGATCTTCTATCATGTCGTCTCTGGCTTCAACATGTTCCCCAACCCATATGTATCCATTACAGCCAAGTATTAGATCAATACCATAATCCTCTAGATGATGGAAATGTTGTTTTTGTCTCTTCACTAAATACGGTGTGATCGTAATCAGTTGACCAGTACTAAGCTGTGATACAACTGAAAGCCATTAGTAACGGTAATAAAAGACTGAAGAGAGTAAATGGTACATATTATAAGCATTGTAGTTTAATATTTGTATGCAACTGACTATCATTTTTTTGGGGAAAACAAGCAAATCAATAAAAGAAATATGTTCCCCAAGGTTTTCAAGACTACAAACCTTTCCGTATTTTTTACTTCTTGCTTGAAGGTGTAGGCCATCATGTTGAAAACCACGAACTTCAGCCTATGAACATGCACACAATTTAGGATTTAGGATACAAAATAGTTATCTCCTTCATCAAAAGTAAGTAAATTTTAATAAACATTTGCACTTACACAAATGACATCTGCCTCCTCAAAAATAAGGCGCATATTCAACTCATCTAAAGCTGTCCTTCGCCTCTAGCAGTAGAAAGAATAATTCAGAATAAGGGGGTTTCAATTCAAGCTTAATTGGAAAGAAATTTAACAATGTGAAATAAATGTATACAATAAAAAAAAAGGGTCTTATTAACTTGTGTCTTAAGGACATACGTCAAGGAATACATAAGTAGAACTTTCGTATGAGAAAAGACAACTTTCAAAATAAAAAAGAATTGAATGTCCATCTTTTAAGAAAATATTTCTATATTCAGTTCTTTAAAAAGGCACAACTTAGCATTTTGCCAAATGAAAAGGCAAGAAACTCAATTGAGAACTCTCAAAATTGAAGATGACTGTACATGATACCCAATCGCATGATTGCCAAAACTTCAAAGAACTTAACTGCTTGATAAGTGGTGACAACAATTGTTTTGCAATTGGCATTTGTGCCCCAACCTTGATCTATTAGTTTCTTTGAAGTTTAAAACTTTAAATATCATTTCTTTCAAAATAAACTATACCAATTTACCAACTTTATGAAGTCAGACATCGATGAACATCAAATATTGACACAAACAAAATATACAATTCAAGTCATAAATAATACTTGCTGTTCAACCAACATATCACTCTAGACTACAGCAGAAACAGGAAGATAAACATTAACAATGGGGAACTTTCCTCTGCAACTAAGAGCTTCCAAAAATCCCAAAATCTATCCAAAGGAATTGCTCTTTACCAATATTATAAATCTATCCAAAGGAATTGCTCTTTACCGTTGCATAATATCCTATAATCAATTCACTAGGAATCCAAATCTTTAAATGATATACTTATTATGCACTGCTTATACTCATTACTATTTTTTAGGATAAAGTATAAACTACTAAATAAATATTAGATAACTGTCTCTTGTCGATCCATTCTTCCACTAAAAAATATTAGGAATCACGGTGAACCAGCCTATATATTAGGATTCACAAAAAAATGTTTGGACTTGTCAGAGTACATAATAGACAAAGTGCTAAGCCGCTTTAGTATGCATGTTTCAAGAAAGGATTAATACCTAATACATATGCAAAATGACTCATGAAGCAGCCTATATATTAGGATTCGGGATCTATCTATCTATTCAGCCAAAAAAAAACTGTTTGGAATTGTCAGAGTACATAATAGATAAAGTGCTAAGACGGTTTAGTATGCATGATTCCAAGAAGGGATTCATACCTAATATACCTATGCAAAATGACTTGTGTCTATCAAAAACACAATCCCCTCCTTAACACACATCAATACTTCCAATTCTATCACATTTGTCCAAAATAAGTTAAATTGTCATCTGCACACTAAACTACTTTTTATTTCTTTCATTTCTGAAAAAGAGAAAAAGAAACTAACAATAAAATTTCTTGAACACAAAAAAAAAAAAAACAGATTAAAAATACTCCTCCAAAAAGCACATAAATGACCCAAAAATTTTGAAAAAGAAAATTGTGCTTGCCAATTTACATACACATTACAAAACTAACAAAGATATCTCAATAAAGGGAGTTGCAAAATACCTGTATACCATCAGGCATATTCATAGCAGAAAGCATGAGAAAAGCATTTTGACTGTAATTAATATCCAATCTCCAACGCTTCTGAGCAACCTACACAAACCAGAACAATCACTAAAATGACGAGAGCATAACGTTGACAATGCAAATCTATGAAGCACTCCCTGAATACAATACCGGTACCGACACAGCGATGAAAAACAAATAAATTAAATGTAATCACGAGTGTAAGAACAATTGATACTACTATTAAAGCATACCTCAACAACACGCCCAATAATAATGTCACCAACCTCTGGTTTGTACCTGAAATACAGTCACTAAATTCCATGAACAAATCAAAAAGTTGAATAAAGCGGAAGAGACGAGAACCAATATTACCTTGACCGCAATGCACGGACATAAACAAGCTTGTTGACGCGCTCGACAACGCCACAGAGAGTGGCAACAACTTCTCCATCTAGATCGGCGGTTCCATGTCCCTTAAGTACACCGTCTTCGTGGTTGACGGAAATGGAATCAGCTATTGTTACCGAAGCATCAGAATTCACCTTTGAAGATAGAGATTCCAATTGTTCTAGAGCCTTCTGTAAACGGATTTTCTGAGTTTGACTCAACTGTAACTGAATCCCTCTCATCTTTGTCTTTCTCTTGGTGATAGAATAGGATAAAAAAACCTAGATAAACCCTGTGAGACGGCGGCGCGTGCGTTAGGGCTTCCGTTCTAAGGAGTTTTCACTTCCTTTCTACGTGGGTTACTTGGGTTTTCCTTAAATCCTTCAAAATGTAATTTATTATTATTCGTGTTAAAAGTGAATTTCTTATTTCATCCCACTAAACTTTTATTATCCCATTAAACTTTTATTTGTACGCTGTATTTTCTTTTATGTTTGCGGCATCTCATACTTTTTTTTTTTCAATACGGAAGTATAATTGCTGATAAAATCTTCAAAAAAAATCAATCCAGAGAATCTTTCGTATATGCACATACTGAACGTTATATTATTCTGAAAATAAAACATGTATTATGAGATAGAGAGAATATATTACTAAATTCTATGATTACTCTCCCATTTTAGCGCCAGCAGACACTATCATTTGTCCATCCTTAACTAATAAGTCGGAAATTTTGTCACACTTGGTGATGTCGAAAGTATATGTTTTCGTTGGGAACCTATCGTTCTTTTTGGGTTCGACAAGATTCTTTCTATTCGAAGGGGCTAACATTTTGTAAGAATATTGAGGATGGCCTTATTTTAGTTCAGCAAGATCTATCTCGATTTCGTCGAATTGTAAGGGTTCATTGTATAACCCTTCAACATCCTCATTATATTCGACACAGGATATCCTCTTATTCTTATTTGCCTTAGCCTTTTCGTCTTTCAGGCGTTCTAACTATTGAACCATATCAGCCAGTTGGGTCATATCCCTTAGGTATTGGGTATCCAACTTCTTTCTAATAGAATAATCTAGCCCACTCGCGGCCATTTCGACCAATTCATGTTCTGGAACTTGTGTGAAACACCTAGCCTTAAGTAATCGAAATCTATTTAGGTAATCGTCTATTGGCTCAGTAAACTTTTGTTTTACACTAGCTAACTTCTTCAGACTAATCTTAGTTTGTCCCATATAGAACTGTTCATGGAACAAACGTTTTAACTGAGTCCATTTATGAATCGAATTGGGTGGTGGGGTTGTAAACCACATAAAATCATTCTTAGTAAGAGAACTTGGGAAGCACTTAACCATAAGGCTTTCGCCATTCGCAGTCTCTCCTGCCTCGATCAAGTATCGGGCTACGTGTTCGACGGTAGACTCAATAATATCCCCTGCAGATTTAGTGAATTTTGGGACCTTCGTCCTAGGGGGTAATTCTGACTGGAGTATATAATCTACCAATGGTGATGTATAATTTGGCCTTGTAAAACCAAAATTTACTTCATTTCGAGCCATTATCCTTTCAATCATGGCGACTAGATTGTTATCGACCACTATTTTGTTACGTCGAACCTATTGTACAACATGATCAACATGGTTTCTATTTACTATTACCACCCCTTGTTCCCTCTGTTCAGGAATTAACACCTGATTCCTAGGAGGTTCGACCCTAGGTAGTTCGACTACTTTTTGGGCTCACCTGAGGTATGTTTCCTGGGTTTGGTTGATGAATGATTTCCTCAATATTCACACCCTGGTTTTCTCGCATATACTCCATTGTTGGGTGTCGAACAGGAGCAGGTACGCCCATGAATTCCGCCAGGCATGCCATTTGTGTTGCCAGTTGTTGGTTAGTTTGGGTAGTATTCTGGATCAAATGATAAAAAATTTCTCCCATAGTTTGAGACAAGGTTTGTACCATTTGTAGGTTACTCTCATCCATTTGTTGCCTCAAACACGCTACGAAAGTATTCATCAAACCTTGGGTGGAATATCATAGCCATATACTTTGACTATTTCGACCCATATTTACCCCAGATCCCGACCCTTGTAATGACGAAGATATTACATTTTCTGAAAACACTGGGGGGCATTCTGCATACTTTGTATCACCGAAGTTGGCATTCTGTAAACTGGATTCCTTGGTAATGACTGCGAAAACCCTAGGGAAGAAAAATGTTTAAATGTCGACGTCCCTCCTGGTGGAGTTTGAGGGGTTATATCTCGTTGGCCCAATGTAGTATAAAACGGGTTGAGTATAAGCCCTCATATATGTCGACCCTGAACCTGACATTGATGATATTGGTTCAGACATAACAGATGGCATTGTTGGTCTCCCTGTCGAAGAGGTTGGGGGTGACACCACGTCATTTCTAGGCACATTTTGAGAATTAGTGCTACTAGGTTGAGCATTCGAATTACTAGATTGAGGATTCGAACCACTTGATTGAGGATTTAAGTTGTTTGATTGATTAGTATTTGACGCATTACAAGAGAATATTAGTATAAATAGGTTATTAACTTGTGGCTTTAGGGCAAATTAAATATTTATAAATATTAATTTTTGTTTTAATTACATTTAAAATTACATCAAAAATGTCATCCAACCACGAATGATTACGATGCAGATGTTCGGGATGTTTACACAGTATTGCCTCATTATGTCGTGTATATCGGACGTAAAATAACAAAACAACGAAAAGTATAAAAAACTGAAGAATAAAATCAGTTCTCTCTCCCTTATTTGAAACGACGAGTTTAACAACTTAGCTCACACGTCTTCGATCTTCAACTTCAAAAACGGTGCTCCTGAATTTCAGAAACCCAAAATCTCGATAATCAAATAGATTTTTCCGCCATTGGCATTCCTTTCCGAAGAAGATGACGATCGACTTGGATTCGATCACTCGCAAAGTCGATGTCGATAATAGCATTCCTCTCCGCTATTACTATCGGATTGCCGATAACCTCCTCAAGCAGGTACTTCTCCTCCCTCTCTTTCGATTTCCATCGATTATTCCTCAATTACGTTAGGGCTTTGCGAAATTAGTCCCAATTCCCAATATAAGAACCTTTTTGTTCACTCTCCTCAAGAATTCCCATCCGAACGATTGTAATTTCTAATGCTTTGCCGAATTCATGCTATTTCTGAATTATGATCACTTTAACGTGTTTGTTCTTGCCATAGTTTTAACCGGTTAAGTATCTTTTTAGTCCTATGAAATTTAATTTTGTTGTTTTTAGTCTTTAAATTAAATCTATTTAAGGAACTAAAATCATGTAGTTTTGTAATTCGTAGGACTCAAAGTTTGTTTAAGTATTAATAGGATGATTTTTATGAGATTGTAACTTGTTCATCATCTAGCCTGTTAGAGCACCACTGTTACAAATGAATATAAAACATGTATGTTATATGGAGTTTGAACCGAGAATGATGTATGTATGCTGTGGCATGAATTTGGTGGATTAAATGAGTTTTTGTGTGGAATTATTTGAACTTGATACACCTGTGTGATTGTTGCTTTTTTTTTTTGTGTTTACTTCGTTCCTTCTAGGTGAGTTAATATGAATGATTATTCGTGTTCTTGTCAACAGGCACGTGTTTACAGGGAGGAGAATAATATAGTTGACTTGTACATCATACTCCTTAGATTTATAAGGTAAAATTTTAAATGTTATTGGATTTTCTTTAAACTCACAAGTTTGGAGTTAAATTAAGCACTTAATTAATAAGTGTTGTCAAATAGCCGCTATTGCATAGCATGATATAATTTGAACTAATTGTTATTGTTTTGTAATACACTATTTAGTACAAAATGTTCTCAAATAACGGTTGTAGGGGTGCTATAGCAATGTAGCATAGAGTAAATTGAACAGACTGCTATTTTATGCTATCTACGATTGACAACATTGAAATTATATATGACATTTCCATATTTTTGTATCTTTTCAAGTTTGGTTTCCGAGACGATACCTTATCATCGAGATTACCAAGCTTCACTTGCTAATGAAAGATCAGCATTTAAGAGGGTAATAAGCTGTTTTGCCAATTTTTATGGTGGATGTCCACGTGTTTATTTCTATTTTGTTAATTTAATATTTATATTTTTTATGCCATATTTTTTTTCCTTTACAGAGATCACTACTTGTATTGGATGAGCTTGAGTCCTTGAAGCCTGAATTTAAACGCCGGTTGGATAACTTGAATAAACAACGTGTACAAGCTCCATTGCCCGAAAAAAATGGGTTCAATGCGGCTTTGCAGAGTCCAGCATATTCAAGTTTGGAATGGTCAGCTGTTGATAAAAGACATGACTCGAACATGGATTTCAAACAGGTGAGGATCATGTGATATTTTTTTTAATAATAACTGTCAGTAAACTGAAAGTTCTCAAATTATTTTCATCTGTTCCATGGTACTAGATACAACTTGAAGGGCTTGAAAATTTTAAAATTTTATGGGCTCTACTTTTATTTTTTGTACAATCAATTCAATGTACATTTGTGAAGGAGTTGTATGAAGATTTCATACTTTTCTGCTATTATATGCTTTGCACATGGCTTATACCTTTTACCAATATAAACTCTTCTTTCCCCTGACTTATTTGCAGTCTGCTGGAGTGGGCTCACAATCTTCATGGAAACCTAACAATACATTATCCTCAATTTCCATGCCTATTGACAAGCAGTTTCAAAAATCGTAAGTATTCCTGCCTAACATTCTATAACTCACATGAGAGGCCTGTAAGTAAGTGATTTTTAATTTTTTGTTATGAGTGGTTTCTTTGAGGTTTTGGGGATTCTAGGAGATAAATTTATGATGGTCAAATTAGTAAGGGTGGCAAAATGGGCCAACCCGTCCTGTCTCGCCCCACAATCAACCTGTTTAGAATGGGGTGGATCAGGTTAAATTACAATGGTGGGTTGAGCGTATCAGTGGGGTGGAAAAACGGGCTGGGGCCTCCTGCTTAGCCCGTCATGGGTTGGCCCAAAAAAATTGTCTAAAAAGTAAAAAATCCGAATTAGTTATATAGAAAGGAATGTGACGGGTCTACCTGCCCTGTTTTCTACGGTTTATACGGGCAGGTCAACACAAATTGAAGGGTTGAAAATTCCAATCCACCCCACCAAAAACTGGCAGGTTAACCGAGCCAGCTCGATGAATTCAACCCATTTGGACAACCCCTACAAATTATGGATTGGGTTGCGATTGTCTGTGCTCATTCTTTTTACTTCTGTTTTTTTTCTAATTTTCTTTTGTCACTTAGATGTCCAAGCGGATTTCATGTTGCCGGTTTAGCATTTGTTTTTCCCCAATCCCCCCCAAAGGCACTGTTAAAATGAACAGAAGCGTTTCATTTCAACAGTGTTTCTTGTTTTCAGAGGAAGAACTCATTGCATTTACTACTTCCATGCCTGACTGGATCTAATTATAATGTTTTATTTGTATGTTTTGGTTGCTTATATACTATATCCATTCCTAACGCCATTTTCATTCAGCACACGTTTAGTGTATAATGCTTCTTTGCTCTCATTAGCATATATGGTCCTATTATCCCCGTAATTTGAGGAGGTTCTGTCTCGAACATTCAGATATATTTCAAAAGAAAAAAATGCTGATGTGTTGTAGAATAACATATGATAATTGTTCTCTGGACTTTGCAGGTCTCTGAGTCTACCCCCACCAAATAAGGAGACCTTGTCAAGACACTCATTTTTAGGTCCAAGTGGTCTTCGGGCACAATGGCTTGGACCTAGTGCAGAAATAAAGGTAAATTTGAAGTGCAGGTTTGGTATATTGAGTGACCACGAATAATCTATATCTTTGATGTAATTTGTTGCAACAATGAAGTTTTAGAAGAGAGATATGAAAACCTACCCAAGTAGATAATCTAAGATACTCTGAATTACTGTAAAGATGCAATGAAGTTTTTCATAGTTCTAAACAATGCAAATGATAGGGACTTTGGGTATTGTGGGGTGCCCAAGTCCCGCATCTAGTAGTGTGGGATACTCTTTGGCGGAGTATTTATGTGCCCTGGTCTTTCTCCCTTGATAACTAACTTTTAAGGAAATATTCCCCAAGTGCTTGGATACTTATCACCTCATATTTGGTGCTGTGCAGGTTCAATATCCCAGCAGTAATGATTTTACTCATGCCAAAGATTCAAGGTTTGACTCAATTATTTGAATTTGAACTTGAAGTTTCTTTCTTTTTTCATATATCAATTTCATATATTAATGCTGTGAAAATTGCACAAGTTTTACATTCTCAATCTTTTGGATCATGGGGTCTATTTCTCTGTCCATTACAAAAAGCACTTTAAGCCAAACCTGTTCTGTTTTTTCCATATTTGTTTTTAATATGCTCTTTCTCATTGTAACATAATCTGAAGAAAAAAAAAACTGATTTTGGGAATATGTAGAAATCCTATGATCAGATTTTGTACAAAGGTGTTTTGTTCAGCTTTGTTATTCTAAAATATAACTTGCCGCGCACACACACACACACACACTTACTGTTGTGTTCATGCTGATAGTGCTGTAAAGTATGATCTTGATGGCATTAAAGATGGTGATCAAGGACCACTTACATCCTCAATGGATTCAATTCTCTCATTGGATGATGGAAGGTGGTCTCATCCTACTGTTGAGTCCTGTTCTCGTGTTGTAACTGAACCATGGGAGGACTCCTTACAGTTGCTCAACATCAAGCAACCTATGCCTCCTCCTGTTCTTGCTCAGGTTCACCCAGAACGTGCTTCTATTCCTCCTTCAAAAGTTGCAGATCCAAGGCCAGGACCGGCAAAATCTTCTCATGATTCTTCTGGACATGGTCCCACTACATATCAACACCTACACATTGTAAGCGTAATTTAGTTTTCTCCTAGAAGTGTGCACCATATGTCTTGGACTCATTTGGCAATTCATTGGAACGTTTTCTTATTTGTGTTTGGTTCATTTAGCTCTTACATTGTGTAAATTATGATTTTACTTTGTGTTTGCAGCCTGTAAAAATGATGGAAGATTTTCTGAGACTGGCTTCAGCAAATACGCGAAATAATTTAGAGACTTGTGGTGTTCTTGCAGGATCTCTGGTAAGAGCAGTCGTCTTTTTGTGTACCTCTAGATTCAAGAAAATTTCTTGGTGCTAATTTTAACAGTTATTTGTGCTTGCAATTTGGGTGGCTCTAGAAAAACAGGGTTTTTCAGATCACAACACTTATAATCCCAAAGCAGGAAGCAACTTCGGACTCGGTAAGAAGATGATCATATTTATGTGCTTGTGATACAGTTTTCTGTTTTAAGTAAGTATATATATATGGCCATTATACTATCTGTCTCAGAGGATGCAAAACACTAAGTAACCTATAATTCATTGATGAACAAAGCAAACTAGAAGAGAATAAAAGAAAAATCTGATAGAATAAAGTCTACCAGCCCAAGCCAACATGTTTCCCTAACCAGAGACAAAATTCTTTGGCATCCTCTCTCCTTAGCCACTTATTCCTTATGCTGATCACATGTTGTGATTGGAGAGTTGTGCATAAATAGGAACTATTAATACTGGAGATGATTTTCTTAACATTTTAGTGAAAATGCTGTTTCAACTTTCAACCTCCATCAGTACTGTAAGTTTGAATAACTCACATCTATTTTTAAACACAACGGCTCTTTAGTCAATTTTAACAGTCATCCTTGGGAATTCCACTGATTGTGATAAACCCCCTGCTACTGAGGTGTATAGAAGAAAGGATAGAAGGGAAGACAGTTGATCAGCTCACAGCTATTGGAGCTGTTGGATGGAGAATATTCAAGCCAACAACTTGCAGTGTGACAGACCGCCTATATGACAGTGGAAAATAAGTGGCTAGCCAGTTTTAGTGGGGGGTATACGTGACGAGAAGGGAGGGCTTCAAAGTTCTGTAGTGTTTTTATCATGTTATCACAACCCAAAAACTCAAGCTATGTAAACCTAGAGTAGTAATCCTAATATTCAAAACCATAAACTTATTAGAATAGTTAGCACAAATAGCTTTGCCAAAACATAAACATTTGATAATAAATAGATGGCACCAACCAAAAGTTTCAAAATACACCATACACAAGTATAGTAAGTGTTATACTAATACCACCCAAAATGAATCCAACACTAACCTCCTTATGTCTGCATAGTGTACATACTCCAAAATAACATCAAGGACCACCGGCCACCAAATCAAAGGGGGCCTACTTAAAAATGATGATGCTGAAAAAATTTGAAATTGCTAACTCCAACCCTAAACTTAAATAAGCACCACCAACTTAACTCACGGGAGAAACTGATGGACAGGGATTTAAAGTTTCGCAGATGTCTCAATTAATGTTTGAGGTGTAGAGAAATTAGAGCAAGTTGGGGAAATTATAAGTAGACCCTGTAGGTGTAAAAAAGGATGCAGAAGAAAGGGAAAGAGTGAAATGTGCGAGAAGCTTTGTTTACTTTTGTTTCTTCATTTTTTACCTTAAGTGATGCTGTGCATTTCATCTATTTTGTTTTTAAGTAAGTGATTTTTCCATGGTTCTAGTTGTGATTGGGATTTATTTTGATTTTATAATCAAATATCTGGATTTACATTAGAAACAATGGATGACGTATATTTATTTCTTCTACCCTGCAATGTTATTTTTCCATTAAGCAGTAGGGCATCTAAATTGACTTTATTGTTCAGTGTCAAACGTTGGATGAAGGAGAAATATTTGAAGTTCAAGACGGTTTGTCGCTTTTTACTTTAGGTTGGATACATGTAAGTCTCCTTTGTCTTTGACTATTATATGTAACTATATTCGAGAGTTACTTGTATTTTTATCCTGTATGGTGCAGCAAAAAACTTATGTATTATTGATTTTTCTTCTTCTGTACTGTCCTACTACAAGGCTTCTGTGTGCTGATTAAGTAGTATATGAAATTTGTATCACTTTTGTTGCTCATATTTATGAAGTAGTAACTTAGTAAGGATCATTCCTTAAAAACTAGTTTCTCTTTGTGGTTCTGATGTGTACGAATAATTGAGCCGGTTAAACACTTAAACTAAAATAATTCATTATCAAAGAATTTACTTTTTGACAAAGTGATTTCAATCTGAGTAGTATTACACAAAATAAAAAGGCCAGATTCTTGATAAAATTTAAAGGTGCTTTAGCTTTAACTCTAACTCATCAACCATGTCAAATCATTCTGTCTCTGTTTCTCGAAAGCAGACAAAGTGAAAAACCAATGGATCAGTTGTAGTAAGAAGGAACTGGATGAATCCTTTTCATTCATTTTTCCTCTCGGGGCTTTCGAATATACTCTAAGATAACAATTGTGTGCTACTAGTTTGTCCTCAAAAGGTCCCTCTCTTTCTGTTTTATAGTTTCCATTGCCTTTAGGTACTTTAGTTTTATCTTAAAGATGATAATTTCTGCCTTGCTATGTGTGAAGTAATTACTACCAAAGTAACCGTAAGCCGTAACATGCTGATTTTGATGGTTGAATGCGTAAATTATTTTTACTCCGTCAATGCACAATTGGATATAGATTACCTTTTGTTTCAACTACACCTTTTGTGTTTATTTTATCCACACTTTTAGTGCAAAGCTTTAAATGTCAGTACTAAATCTTATTTTATCTTTTGATTTCAAGACACACCCGTCTCAGACTTGTTTCATGTCATCTGTGGATCTGCACACGCATTATGCATATCAGGTAATAAATGGTACTATGTTTATTTATAACTATGGCTTAGGTAGTTGGTGTAGCCTATTTATAACTGGCTCAAGCAAGAAATATTGCATTGTGTATATTTGAATTTTTAATGTAATTTATGGAGCAAGGCCTACTATTTTGACATCTAATATTTTATTGAAAACAATTAGACAATAAGCCATATTTTCCAAAATTTAAAGCTCTTGTAACATTTAATCAGCAACTACATGTAATATTTCTGTATTTCATTTTGATGTATTTAACTGAAAGGGTGCATATTTTGTGGTTTCATTTTAGATCATGTTACCGGAGGCAATTGCAATAGTCATGGCTCCAACAGATACATCAAGGTAACTTTTTCTATGGCATTCATGAATTATGGCATAACAGATTAAGCAAGGAAACATCTACAATAACCCTGATCACAATCCGAGCTTTGGCTTCTCTTCACACCGAATTTTGTCCAATTGTATGCTTATGGTCTACTACATTAACGCACCATGAATAGGATGCATCCTACTTTGATTAATCTTGATGGTAAAAGGTTGATAGTTATTTAGGTGAATCCAAGGGAAGTATGGTTTGAAAAGTTGCAAAAATCAGACCTCATTTGCTACTGTTCTGAAGTCCCTAACATCTCCGCACTCCAAACTCAGCCAACCTAGCCAAACCATTTGCCATTATCTACTGATTTTTGCTTGTGTTATATATTCTCATCCCCTATCTTGCTCACATCTTCTCTTTCTTTCTCTCTCTTTTCTTTTCTTGTCATACAGCCTCTCACATTTGTTTCTCGCTCTGTCTAACTTTTTTTTCTCTTTCTATCTGTTTGCTCTACACCTTTCTCAGTACTCAGAGAGAGCATCATTTTACGATTGCTTATTAGTTATTGAAGGCATGAAACCTTTTCTTTGCAAAATTTGTTGACTATGAGTTTGAGTGCGAGAAATATACGGCATTCATCCCGTAACAAACGGCACATCCACAAACTGTGGATCCTTAATAAATATCTTGCATGTATTAACTGGTTCGGTTACGTTTTCATCACATAAATTAAAAATAATCTTTGCCAATGCCATGTAAAAGCTAATTACACCAACCTTTGGAAATGAGGAGTATAGAGCTAATTCAATTAGGATATACTATTTAAAGGTTATTTATTTAAAAAGGAGTTATTATTACATTGATTTGTTTTACTTTTTTTATACATTATTTGTTTTACTTTCTGTCATTAACTAGAAGAACTCTGCATTTATGTGGTTGTTGCAGTCCACATGGAATATTTCATCTGTCTGATCCAAGCGGCGTGTCTGTAATTCGTAACTGTCAACAGCGTGGATTTCATCCCCATGAAGAGCCTTTAGATGGAAGTCCAATATATGAGCACTGCTCTCATGTCTATATGAATGCTAACATGAAGTTTGATGTTATTGACCTTCGAGAGAAATGATGAATTGGGCGCTCCAAAGAATTTCTCTTCTCAAATTTTACTAGTACAAGGATCTACCCCGTTTTCTACCGGATTCTTTTGTATTTATAAATTATGATAGAGAATTCTGATCACCAGACCATGATTTTGTACTATACTAGCAAAGCTGTGATAAAATAGTTGTATAAATCTAGCAATATTTAATACACGGTGAAGAAATGAGATGCTTAGAATAACTTGAATGTGATGTACGGTAATACAACACTTCTGCATTGTACAGAAAACCACATCATGATCCATGAATGTCATATGCCTCGACAGAAATACTTAGGGTTTGGGGCTCTGATTCTGTACTGTTGTTGGTTTGTTATTTAGAATACGTTCAGTCTCATCAAATTATTTAGAGAAACTATAGGTTCAAGGTATCATAGAAACAACCTTATAATTTATAAAAACAATATCTCAATAACTATTCAAACTACTGTGGCTAATGCCTTCAGTTAAATAAAGGTCGGATTTCATTATAAATTTCCAATAATTGACATGAACCTACTCACTCTTCTTCGTGCATCAAATAATTAGTTGCATATTTAGAAAACTTGAGATTAGGGGTCGGTCAACTTTGTTTTAGTAATTTTATAAATTTTTTTAAATTTATTTACTTTGTTTTGGTATTTTAGTTTTGGTATAGTAGATAATGATTAGAAGAGGATGTCACAAGTTTGAATATACATGCAATTATATTGTTCCGTTTATGAGCTAGAATTGGATACAATTGATGAATTGAAGCTGTTGAACTGATGATGTTGATCTCCGTTATGGTGGTGCATGATAGACTGCATAATTAACACTCCGACACTCAAGCCAGTTTAAGATTCAAGATTAATAAAATGAAAAGTGAAGATCAGAGAATATATTTTGTTTTTTTTTGTGTGAAATGACTTTATACCTTATGTCAAGTGTAGTGGATTTGAGATGAATCATGCCTTAGCTATTTGGGTCTCTGGCTGGCCAAAAATAGTTTCCTCCAAGACTTTGTCGGGCACTGAGTGAGCCGAGGAAGCCTTTTGCGATTTTGGTCGGCCTTCAAGATATTGTCTAGTGTGAGCTAGAATTGAAACGCTTGAAGTCAGTTGAAAAAGTAGCGGTGAACAAAAGTATTAAATGCTTTCTTATCATCGAAACATTTCACTATCTGCTTTCAATGAGTCATCCTAGATATATGTAGGTGACCAGAAAATGATTCCCACACTTAATCTCCGCCTCTTCGTTCTGCTTGAAGGGGAGGTGTATTCACAATTGTTGGATATGCACCTCATCTTTGATACGATTCATTGATTTTTAGCTAACTTTTTATAAAAGACATGTTTTGCCTTTAAAGCCTTTTTTCATCCTTCTGCCACTCTTCGTTTAACCCCTTCTTTATGAGTTTGGTCACCAACTCTTTTGCTCTAGCCTATGAACTTTCTAGATCGTTCTGATGGTAGCGCCAATCGCAGAAGTCATGGGTACACCCTGAATATTTAGAGACACATTCTTCTTACAAACACGAGGAAAAGGTGGCAGCAACTTCCTTTGAGTTGGGTCCCTTCTGATGGGGCCATGTCAGTGATCCCTAACGATAAATAGGCGTGCGATGAGTTTGAGGGGAGTTTCATTCCCTTATACTACTTCATTTTTCACAAGACGGGTGTCCGTCTTCCATTGAATTTCTTTTTAGAAAGAAGTGTTATACGACCTTCACATCCCCTCTCATAACTTCATCTGTGTGATTGGGGCTTCGTGAGGGCTTATGAATACTGGCATGCGTATTAGGGGGTTATGGATTCGATCTCCACTAACCTCTTCAAAGTTAATCATATGTCACGCAGAGACGAAGGGTATGAACTTGTTTCTCTATGTTGCTTCAAAAATAAAGTTTTTCAGGTTTACAGGAAGACATGGACGTATTTCAAAAATGAATATTTCTTGTCTACTCCCCACCCCTCTTTCCCACAATGAGTTCTGCATTATTCCCACCCCTTCCACAAAGTTGATCGCTTGTGCCGAACGGAGGAGACGATTCTGGTCTCCAGAACCTTTCTCCAGGAAACCTAAAGATCACTTAATCCCGTACATCTGTTTGTAATACATCCAGTGTTTGGGGAAGAAGAAATATTGCCTATTGAGAACAATGTAGGTCCTATTGTGGTAGAAGAAGACAACTTGGAAGAAGGACATATAATAAGACTTTTGATGATTTGGGGACCATAGAAGAATTGAATAATCTAGGTACGAAATTTGATGAAGGAGGACCCACTGATGTAGAAGATTCAACTGGAGTTGACCATGAAGGTTATTTTGAGGAGATTAATGAGGACGAAACCATTGAGAATGTTAACTTTGAGGGGGACAATGTGGCTGAGGAACCACAAGTGGATATAACTTTATATGGGACCACTGCTATTATAGTAAGTGAACAAGATGACATAATTGATGGCACGCCTTACTTGGTAAGTGTTCAAACTGATAATATTGTTGAGGGATTTATTTGTAACCAAGAAGGTGCTGAAGGACCTGACTGTAACAAGGGAGAAAAGGGACGTAACAAAAAAAGTTCTGAGAATAGTGAAGATGATAGTATTTTCAGACAGTTATTTGAGGTCACCTTTGGAAGATCCCACCTAGGTTTTGAAGCAAATCAATGTTTAATAATGGTCCAAGGTGTGACACTTTGGTTAACAATATGTCAAAAGCTTTTAACTCTGTGTTTGTAGCTGCAAGGGCCAAGCCCATTGTCACCATGCTTGAAGAGATTAGAATCTTCGTCATGCAGAGGTAGGAGTCTAACATACAGAAGATTGCTAAATATGCAGACATTGTTCTATCAAATATAAGAAAGAAGTTGGAAAAAGAATCTCAAAGAACAAACCATTGGATTGTTAGGTAATGTTTGTTAAATATGAATTTAAATACTTGTTCAAAATGTTTGCTAAATGTGAATTTATATACATGATATAGGCGTGCAGCTAAGGTAGACTATGAGGTTAGGCATACATCCCTCATTGAAGAAAAACATTATGTAAACCTATCAAAGAAATTGTGTTCTTGTAGAAGATGGATGCTCACTGGGCTACCATGTTGTCATGCACTTGCTTGTATGAAGGACCAACACTTATTGATTGGTGATTTTGTTCCTGAATATTACAAAAAGGAATGTTATGCAGATTGCTACTCATTTGTCATCTACCCAGTCAATGAGGCAGCTCTTTGGACCAAAACAAATGTTGTTGATTTGCAACCACCACCAATCAAAAGGAAACCTGGTCGACCAAAGAAGAAGAGGAACAAAGAGGCCGGGGAACAAGTTAGAAATGAAACTTAGCTTAAAAGGGCCAAATTTGGCATCAAGTGCAGTAGGTGCCATAAGGATGCCACAATAAGGCCACATGCAAACTGCCTACACCAACACAAGTACCTACTGCTCTAACTCAAGAACCTGTTGTACCAGAAATTCAAACACCAACTCAAGCACCAATAGCAACACCAACTCAGGCATCATCTGTTACACCAGAGGGAAGCTTACCACAATAAGTTGCCAAAAAGAGAAAGAGGCTTCAGAAGGGTCCAAAACAAGTTTTGAGCCAACCATGATGTTTTTATTTGTACTAGCTAAGGTAGTTGATGACTCAGGCATATAATGCCCATTTTGTAAAACATTTGACAATGTTTTCTTTCTAATGTAGTTTATGTACTACTTTTGTGTACTGCTTCTGTTTAATGTTGTGATGTACTAATTATGTGTACTGCATTTGTATAATGCCCATTTTGGATCAAAGCAAACAATGAAATATTACTTATGAAATATTGTTGTTATGTATTGCTTTTGTTATAAAGGTTTCAATGCCATGTGAAAGAACAATTTGTGAAATAACAATTTATGTGAAATAAACCACAGTAATACACAATTTGTGTTATAAAGGTTTCACTTGTCATTCATAATCAAACCACAATATGTGAATACAATTTTCACTCATAAACAAAGCAACATAAAACATGATTGTTACAAACCCTACTTCAACTTGTCACCAACCTAACCTAAAACATGATTGTTACAAAAATAACATTAAACACTAAGTTAAATATCCCTATCATTACAACCAATTTCAACCATCCATTTGTCTTCATGATCTGATACTTCAATTTGTTTATCTTCTTCTTCTGCCTCAGAATCTTCACGTCCCTTTCATCAATAATGTCATCTTCAAATCATTTGAAGAAATTGCACCCCTTATTGATGTGATTTCTGAAATTTCTGCACCCCCAAAACTTTTTCCCGAAATTAACACTACTTGTGTCACCCACTGTACGAAGCACACATTCTTCTTGACAAAACATTCCCTCCTCTTGTTTCTCCGAATAACCGACACGGATGATCCAGTAGAAGCATTATTTGAAAATTGAGAAAATTGAGACATTGAGGAGAAGCGCTTGGTAGAGGTACGATGGATAAGGAATGAGAAGAAAGATAAATCTGGAGAGGTACGAAGGATTGAGAGGTATGATGAAACCCTAGACTAGAAGAGATGAAAGAGAGATGAAGAATGCAACATGAAAAAGAAAATCTGAAAAAATATTGATGAGTCATTGACAACATCAATTACATAAAGTCATTTTGTACACATGGGATAACAACATGACCACATGGCACACCACTGTGCAGAAACAAACGGTAAAACCAAACAATCAACGAAATTGACTAACATTGTTAACGAAAGACATTTTATGAGACTAACATGAACTATTTTTTTTTATTGTGGGACTAAAACGAAACTCAAAATCATTTTACGGGACCTGTGGACTAATTCTGCCTAATATTAAATAATTTAATAATTACATTGATTTAATTTGATTTCTAAATATCTCACATTTCATTTTAGGGTTAAATATATTTTTGCTCCTTATAAATATCTCACATTTCATTTTTAGTCCATATAAAAAAGATATATTTTGATCCTACAAAAAATATTATGCATACAATTTTAGTCTTTGTTATTTTTTTTAAATTTGAAAACTATTTAATTAGTCCTAAACTTTTAAATTTTTGAATAATTTTTTCATACGTGTTCAGATTACTATAATGATTAAAGTAATGAAAATCTCGACTTATAAATCAAATTTTGAATTTTTTTTTTCTTTTCTCGAGTAACTTTTTATAACGTTCTATGCAAAATAATCATTAAAAAATACACATTGGTTTAACAATAAAGACTAAAACTGCATGCATAATTATTTTGTAGGGATCAAAATGCACTATTTTCTTTAAAGGGATCAAAAATAAAATTTGGTAATTTTATAGGGATCAAAAATATATTTAACCATTATTATTATTATTTTTTAATAAAATAGAAAAAAAGTATCAAAACCATTATTATTATTTTTTAATCAATCTTTGAAACATCATGTCTAAATACTTTAGTTGCTTTACTACTTGCTTACAACATTCTTAAATCATTTTTATGGTCAAGATACTTTTTTCCTTGATAAAACTATCTCACCTTCTAGCCACAAAATCAACCTAGTCAAACATCCAAAAGGAACAAATTGAATTAGAGAACAATAGTCTTACTTTCAAATGCTTCCCACATTAAATAGCACCTTGCGGTGCTGGTTGGTCCAGACAGACGGAGAGAGTTTTTATGGCCCCTGAAAACATGGGCACACATCCTTCTTGTTTTACTCATTTAATTCTTTTATCCAACATTTACATGCTACATCAATGCTTTCCTTACTCGATTACCTTTCCAATGTTTCTCTTTCAATACACATACATACATATACACTCTCAAATCAATGAAAAACAAGTTACTTGGTTGCATTTGCATGTGAATGGTTTGTCATTGATGTTAACAAGTTACTATAGTAACAGAATTGCACTTCTGTATTAATAGAGTTATAATGGGACTTACATATGAAAAAATATTTTGATATTCTTACTGTTATTTCGATTGAATGTTTACTAGACTGATTTTAGTTGAAAAGTTATGATACTTGTGATATGATAGAAAACAAAGCACCCTTCTTCTATTACTATTGGCTTTTGGATAATTGTGATATGATAGAAAACAAAGCACTCTTCTTCTATTACTATTGGCTTTTGGATAAATATCATTTAATTCTTCTAATTTGTTTTCATAGTTAACTGTAGTTAAATAATATCTCAATGCATATTTTGCACAGTTAAACTATGATTAAATAAAATCTTCGATAATTTTACAATAGTTAAACCATGACAAACTTAATAATTTGTTTTTGTAGTTTAATTGTGACTAACTTAATAGTACAATATAGAACCTTCAAAATTTTATGGCAACTTTGACTAAGACATATGAGAAAAGGAAAATGAGAACAAAATGAAGAAAAAAGCTCCTCTGAAAAATATTCCTTCATCGTAATGTTATCTAATTTACTATCATTTATTCAAACTATAAACATTGTTGAAATCTATGGACAAATGGGAAACGCATCCTTTAGAAAAAGCCATTATGAGTTGTTCTTCTTGTCATTAAAGGTCTTGATTTTGAATCTTGCAACCATTCGGTCACATTTAAAGCATACCAAATAAGATCAACACAACCATATATTTGAGGTGGTACAATATTCCTCTTTATCCTATCACAATTTAATTGATAAATTTAAATCAGTGTAGGAAGCATTCTCAAGAATTAGAAGAAGGGCCTCAACATTATCCTCATATCTATTATCACTGGTATGAACCCTCACTTTAAATCGAGTTTTCACCATCTTAGTTTTTGAGTCTTTAACTTTCAAGTTTTTGCACTTCATCCTCATACGAGCCTCATCAAAGGTAACATTTATGTGTATAATGAATTTTTATCCTCCAGGTTCCATCATCAACAACTTATATCTCTTAACACCTTCAAAGTAACCAATGTAGGCACAATTCTCAACCCTAGGATTAAGTTTGTCTTGCTAGATATGCAAAAACACCAAAATTTTGAAAGCTTTTAAATTAGAGTAGTCTATCGGTTTTCCACTCCAAAGCTCCATAGCTATCATGAAGCCCATTCTTATGGATGGAATTTTGTTAATAAAATAAGATGAAATAGAAACAACTTCACCCTAGAAACCGTTGGATAACTAAACTTCCAACAACATGAACCTTACCCATTTAAAAATGGCCTTATTCTCGTGTTCATCCAAGTCCATTGTGTTGTGGTTAGCCAATTATAATTCTATGCTTCTTTACACCATACTTTTTTTTTATAAAACTCATTAACCTTCTCTTAAACAAACTTCACATTATCGTTAGTTTGTTAAAATTTTAGTTTATTATCATCTGATTTCCTACAAGAGTATGTTGTTCCTTGAATTATTTAAAGGCACCACTTTTATGTTTTAAAATGAGAACCCATTCTCTTTATAGAGAAGTCACCAATCATACTTGAAAAAATAGAACTCACCCTCATGATTTGCCAATTTATTTTCTTTTGCTAGTATGCAAGGATCACAAAATTTTGCTTCGTTTAATTTATGTTCTGGGTTGGCCATAAGCCTAATGAGAAATAGGCTCAACAACCATCCATCATATATAAGACATCATGTGTCAAGTCTAAGGTATTATTCTAATAAAAATTCACTTTATCCATATTATTCACTCATTGATTTGGGTATTGGAGTTCTAACCTTGCAGGTCCACCCTGCGCAACATCATTGAAGACCTAAATAAACATATCAAGAATATTAACCAACAATCCTAGTTTTTGAAAGGAACATTGACATCGTCTGTGGGAAACTACTTCTAACTCCTAGGAATTTCCACAATTATATTTCCCATGATTCAATCACATCTCTTCTCATTCAAACCTCATTTGCTTTAACAACTACACTAAGACAAAAATAAATTTTGATCTTTCACAATACTCCAATTCCATGTTGCCATTAGTCTTCATCATACATGCATTTATTAGAAATTTGGTCGAGAAGGGAGAATCTCTACCACAAAGTTCTCTCAAATCAATACCTCTCATTGATAAGTGGAAGAGCGACAAACCAATATTAGGGTTCCAATGGATCCTCATTGATGTTGGGAGTTCATGTAACTTGATATACCTCAGAATATTCATAGAGCCGGGCTAAAGAAATCAAAATCTAAGGATATGTGAAGGGTTGGGCCTCCTAGCATTCAACTATTCTTCAACTTATCCATGAGGACATGTAGATTTACCAGTTTCCATGGGAGAAGGGAAAATAAGAGAATCGTGAATATTCGCTTCTTCGCGATTCCTTATGAATGAGTTTACAATAAGATTCTTGGCTAGCCATTCTTAGCAACTCTAGATGTGATGGACTCCCAAATCCATCTGAAAGTGAACTACCACAACGACTTTGGTAAGCTATAGTGTTAGTTACAGTCGACCTATGTGGGAGCATAATGGATACATGAAGCAATACTTAAAAGCCCTTTATCAACGACCGTCATCCCTAAGAAAAGAAGTAAGAAGGCTTGTGAAGCAATAGTGTAGTCGATCTCAAGGTACGCGGAGGTAAACTATGCAAGGATACAATCACGATCCCTCGACTTGGATCAAAATGAAGGTGTTAAGTATGATTATGGATTAAAAATCAAGTCGTTCATCTGGACGACAACCCAATGTGATCGGTGAAGATAGGGGCTGGCCTACCAATCGTAATCAAGATGAGTTGTGGAATGCTTAAAAGCCAATGTTTATCTTTTTGCCGTCTCTCCCCATAAGATGTCAGACATAAACCCAAATGTAACATGTCATCAGTTGAACATAGATCCTTGTATTCGGTATGTGGCCCAAAGAAAAAAGGCGACAATCACCATACAGACCAAGGAAATCACGAAGTTGGTCTAGGATTTGTCATATGCTAACTTTATCTCTGAAATAAAGTATACTAAATAGCTATCTAATGTGGTGCATAATGGAGAGACAAAATAAATAATTTAAAAAATGACGAGACTAAAAGTTCCTTTTGAATAAAATATGAGACTTTAAAAAAATATATTGTATATATGTTAACTTTTAAAAAATTTATGAACGTTTTAAAAATATGAGAATGTATTTTGTACCAATATTTTGAAATGCGAACGTTTTTATAAAAAATGCTGAATAATTTATAAATATATAGTTTATTTTAAAAAATTCAATGACTTAAGTCAATTATGGCTAAATTTATTCATTAACAAAATTTTAGAATTTTTTTTGTGGATTAAAAAAACTACAAAAATTATTTTGAAAATGTGAAATATATTTCGTTGGAGTAAAAGTATTTTAGAATGATTTTTGAAATATGTAGAATAGATTTTTCAAAAATTCATATTATTTTTGGTAAAATAAACTAGTGATTGAAATTCACCCTTTTAAAGATGAATAAGTGGATTCAAACCCACACCTCTACATTTGATGTCCTTATACAACTAATAATTGAGTTGTCTTAATGGGAGAAAAATTGTAGCTAAATTTATTGTATTAACAAATTTCAGGTTTTTCAAAATGCATATATTATTTTAAAAATATAAATTTTTTTATTGTAATTCTTTTTTCACAATTTATAAAAAAGAATTAGTTTAAAAAATCATAAAATTGTGGGGTGGATAATACATGTGTGGGGATGTTAGGAAGAATCCCCTCTTGAATAGTTACATACAAAATAAAAAACTTGTGGGATGGAAAATACAAATATGGGGGCGGAAAATGCAGTTGAGAATAAAGATAGTTTTCTTATTTAGCGTCTCTTTAAAGGGTTCTCTTAATTTTCTTATTATGATACATATGATTCCTTAGAGTTTGTCTTGATTGGAGGCTAACGAGTAGGGATGACAAAACGGATGGGACCCGCCTATTTAATCCACCATTTTTGACGGGCCGATGCGAGGTTTTCGTCTCGATGTCTTGAGTTGGCCCGCCACACACGCCTAACCCGTTTTTAAAATGGGCCGAGGGCGAGGCGGGTTTTACCCACATGCTTTTGTTAACAAAATTTATTTATTTTGATTTGAATTAAAATAATATTAATGTGGTATGTAATAGACCCACTTTTAAAACAACCCTCATTTCTTCAAACCTTAATATTCATTTTTTACATAACCACAAACACCTTATTTTTAAGACATTAATTGATCTCTGCTTCATTATTTATCTTCGCTCATAGTAGGAAAAAATTTTATTGCAAAAAATAGAGAATACATTCTTTTCTATTTTTTATAACTCGTTGTCATTGGAGTCAACGTCTAAAGCTTTAAGGTAAGTTTTGAACATAGAGGTTTGTTTCTCAATATGATAATAAAGTTTTAATTTGTATTTTATTCTATTTGAGTTCTCATTTCATTAACTTTTTGACAGTAAAATTCTCAACTAAGTGCTTATTATTTGTCTTGATAATTATTAAATAATGAAGCTTTGGTTTTTCTTGGATAATTTTATTTTTGAGATGCTTCCATTGATAAAGCTACTGATTTAAAGATGTTGATCTTGATAATTATTAAATAGTGGGTGACACGAGGAGATAGATGTTGGAAGGTTCCATCAAATGGTTACGATATCATCCAAAACATCATTTGTTTAGCTTGTGCTAGTTTATTTTCTTGATTTGTGTTAGATGCCCTTAACTAGGTTGTGCTAGTTGATTTTTTGAACCAAAGTGATTATTTTAGGGTTTTGGTGTGTTTGTTTTAAGTTTTTGGTATTATAGTTACATTATTTTGTTTATGTCGAACAATATGACATTTACAATAAGACTTGTTAAAGTTTTATCATGCGTTATTAAAATTTGTCATTTTTTTGGTAACGATTAACAATTTTGTAAATTATTTGTAAATCAAATTGTAAAAAACATTGGCGGGGCGATTCACCAACTCGTTAGTGAATCTAAAGGATCTTTTCAAAGGTAACATATATGGTGTATTTTGTGAGACTTTAGGTATCATCATGTTGTTGGGGCAACACAATGTCTTGCTTTTAAATTTTCATATTCCATATGAGTCTTTGAAATTCATCTCTTAGGTAGGAACTTTACTTTGTTCCAACCTAATGGAAGTGATGACAATCGTCTTAATAGGATCTTGGTGGAAGATGGATGGTGGGAGTATTATGTTTGACTTCTTAGTGAGCGATTCCTAGATATGTTTTAGACTATTTTCATATTACCCTTTTTTACTCTAATCAGATATAGGGTCTTAACCCATTTAGATACAATAATCATTAGCATGATCATAATATTTCTCAAGAGGTGGTCCACATAAGAAGATAAATTCCATCTCATTTGGTTGGAATGGGTATGTTTAAAGGAAAATCTTAAAAACCTTAAAGGTACGTTTAGATTTTGGAGTAAGGAAGTCCTTGGTAACTTAGACTTGAGAATTGAGGTGCTTTGGGAGGAAGTTAGGTCTTTAGACTCCAAATTTAATCAATGTATCCTTTACCAAGATAAAATCTTAAAAACCTAACTTGATTAAAAGGCTTATCAATTAGAGCTTCTTGGATTACATAATGTATATGTTTCAATTTGGTGATAAGAGGCGCGCCTAGATGCATAAGTGTGTATTCTTAGAGCACATTATCGTCCTTATTACCGAGTGCACCACTCAAGATATTGATATTGAAACGGAGGATCAAGTAAGGGGGCATTTTATTTTTGTTTCTTTTCTGCTATTTGTAGAAGGTTTTGTTGAACATGTGACTCTATACACAAGAGGGGGTTAGTTGAGGATGCTTGAAAAACAATAGTTTAAAACAAATTCAATTTCCAAATCAATGTTCGAAAACATTTTCTAAAAATAATTTGGACATGCACTAGAAAATAAGGATAAAGAAAATAATCGAAAAGAAAAAAGTTAATGGAAGACATAACACCCAAGATTTGTAGAGGTTCTGTCTTAAAAAGTGATATTCTTTTATCTCTAAGAACTGATCTTGAGAGTATCCAATAATGTTTGAGAGCTCTTAGAAGTTTAAGCCCACAAACCTCATTATACAAGGAAAATGAAGTTCCAGGATAATATCTAACCAACAACGAACTAAAGACTGAAGTAGTTAGTCTTCTCAACAAACATAAGTTCAAGCAGTAAGTCTCTAAGCCAAATTGGGATTTTGCACAGGATGATCTCAAACTAAGTTGGAGTTTTGAGTTGGTTATCCTCCAAACTGAACCAATGTTTTACATGAGCTTACCGCGAATCGAACCGAGATTATTTTACTGGGATGATCTTGAACCTACTGAGCTTTTACACAGGATGAACTCAAAAACTGATTGAGATTTATACCAGAATAATTTCGAACCGATAGAGTTTTTAATAGGGAAGAGCTCAATAACTGTTGTGAAAATTTTTCTCTGGTTATTCTTAACAAACCCAAAATGAGATTTTTTTCTATGATTGAGCTCACGAACCAAACAAAGACTTATAATAATCCCCACAAGAGTTTTTATACATATTTAACTCTAATCCAAAATAATTAGTTTCTAAGGAAGAATAATTTACTCAAAAAAAAATTCTTGCTAAATTTACAATAATGCCCTTAAACCAAAACAATGTACTTACTAAACTTAAGAACACTCTCAAAACACTATGACTAAAGATGTTAGAGAAAACGAAATATTTTTAGGGAGGTCGAGAGAAAGAGGAAAAATGAGATATTCACTTCTTCTTTTTATGGATGTGAAGAAATGAAAGGGAAATCCTTTATTTATAGGCCAATATATGGTTCATTTTAGAATATAATCCATGAGAAAAATTAATGACCTAATCAATTAGATAATTGATTATGTACATACAATAACCAATTATTGCTGCCCAAATTGAACGATTTTGATAGAAAGTTGTTACTATTCATTAAGATATTGTCATAATCAATTATACACTTGATTCACCCTCATTTAATCAATTAGATATTTGTTCTAATCGATTAGAAAATTTAAAAACTAGTCCTAATCAATTTGACAGTTTCCAAATCAATCCATTAGGCTCCAAAAACATTTTTGGTAATTTTATTTGAAAAAGAGTGGCTTCAATATATATATATATATATATATATATATATATATATATATATATATATATATATATATATATATATATATATATATATATATATATATATATATATATATATATATATATATATATATATATATATGTGTGTGTGTGTGTGTGTGTGTGTGTGTGTGTGTGTGTGTGTGTGTGTGTTATCCATACTACTTATGAAAACACCCTTGTGTGTTTACAATACATTGGTCACTCAAACAGACATGATCATGCGTGCTTTCACACTTCCTCTCTTTCAAACTCTAAATTTTCAAGTCCTTTTGTTGAAAATAACAATCATATAAGCACATCACTTGAATATTCTTATGGATGAGACTTGAGATATCTTCAAATCAGAAAACATCATCAGAGGATATCCATGATGACCATAAACCATAATATTTGACTGCTTTAGTTAACTTCAGACATTGCTTGACCTCATTCCTTGTTGTCATCAAAACCACTTCAAGTGTTGTCATTATCTAAACTGTGACATCATCAAAGATATCTTGCTTAAATGTGAGCTTTGATCATTTCTTTATTTTACCTGCAAGCACATAGTTCCACAAGTTTTAATGTTCTTTTTGGTAGGCGATGGATTTGAGCTTATTTTCTGGATTTTGGGTGTGATCCTCATGTTTGGTGATTTCCTGTAATCAACATACAGATAATACTTAAATATCGGGTCTTTGAGTTTGCATTTAGGTTTCATGTTAATTTTTCTAAAAGTAGTATTATTGGGGGTCAATGTTGGCCCAAATTTTATGCTAATGGAAACAGGTTTCTAATGGGTACAAATCTAAGACTTGAAGCCAATGAAGAATAATTGCTTAAGCTTATTAATTAGCATATGCTTTCGTAGAATCATAAGTATGTCATTATAGGGAGAGCTTTATTCTCCTTAATCTGATCCTTAACTTGGTCCTTATTTTCTTTTTGTCCTTTTCAAAAATGGATGTTAAGGCTGGGAAGAGAATTGTCACAATCCAACGTAGGTTCCTTTGATGTGGGATGGAAGGTGAATCTAAACTATTATGGGTTAGATGGGTTGATTTTGTAATTTTAAATAGAAATGACGGTTGATGCTTTGTGATCTTTGTCTTGTTAATTTGGTCCTACTTAGAAAATAGGGGTAGGTGTTGATCTTACATACGACTATTATGTAGAGAGATATCTTTTCTACTAGATACATGACTCATGTTATATTTTTTTATAAGGGGAAGGTCTTCTAGTTTTAGATTGAGTTCTTCATGGTGGGAAGATGTGTAAACACCCAAATTACCCCACAAAAATAATAATAAAATCAGAGTAAAAATTTTACCAAAATTATTTGAGTGTTACAATTCAACGAAAATACCACACTTGGCTCAATGATACGTTTTATAAAATTTGTTGGAAAATATATTATTTACCGGTTTTATTATTGTTTTTAATATTGCCTTTATTTATCATTATTTCTCTTTATTCTCCATTAAGGAGAATATTATTGTAATCATTATAACTCTTCTATATAAACCAGCCTAAGGCTGAGGAATAAAAACACAACAGCTTTTACCTATTTTCTTCTAATATGGTATCGAGAGCACTGGGTTAGGGTTTCCTGTAAAGTTTTCTACCTGACCCATTCCACATACCCGTTTTCCTTCCTATGGCGAATAACAACAACCAGTGGCCTTTCCCATCACAAGCCTACACCGGATCCAACCAAGGCGAACAACATGAGTCCGGTGTCGGCCGCGGAAACGGTGGTGGCCGCGGAAACGACGATGGCCACTGAAACGGTGGTGGCCGTGGAAACGGCGATGGCCGCGGAAACGGTGGTGGCCGCGGAGATGGAGTACGAGAGGATTCATCGGTGGTCACAAACAATGAAAACAATAACAATATTGTTTTTGGCAGTAATGGCGACAACAATGAAAACGGGAACAACGCTGTTTTTGGTGATAGTTATTCCAACACAGGCGGTAATGATCAAGAGGGTTCTTCATACTCCCTCAAGGTCAATATCCCTAAAATGAATGGGAATAACTATAATGAATGGGCTCAAACCGTTCGGTTGGTATTGGATAGCAAAGGGAAACTTGGTTTCTTAACAGGAGCAGTAACTGAACTGGCAATAGGAGATCCTCGTTACAAACAATGGAAGTCTGAAAACTCCTTGATTATTGCGTGGCTGGTAAGCTCTATGGAAACTGGAATAGGTAAGCCTTACATGTTTTTACCTTCTGCAAAGGATGTGTGGGAAGCTGTTAAGGAGACATACTCTGATGTTCAAAACTCCTCCCAAATTTTTGGTCTGAAATCAAAATTATGGCATGCTAAACAAGGTGATAAGAGTGTAACTGCGTATTACAATGAGCTATTGACACTATGGCAAGAGTTGGATCTATGTTATGATGACAATTGGAGGTGTACAGAAGATAGTGTTCTGTTTCTCAAGAGGCAAGAAAATGATCGTGTATTCATGTTTCTCGCTGGACTCAATAAAAACCTTGATGAGGTAAGAGGTAGAGTTTTAGGAAAAGTACCATTGCCAACTCTGCATGAAACTTTTGCAGAAATAAGAAGGGAGGAGGCACGACAAGGAATTATGATGAGTAAGACACCACGAAGCTCTGAATTTGAAGGCTCGACTCTGGTTACTAGGAACCTTGACGAGGGAAGAAGGTCAGACAAAGTTCCTTGGTGTGATCACTGCAAGCGCGAATGGCATACACGTGAAACTTGTTGGAAGCTCAAAGGCAAACCTCCTAACTGGAAGAAGAAAGGTGGTCGTGCATTTCAGGCGAGTAATTCTGATCAAGGGCAGCAATCCTCTCAAACTCAACTTCCACTCACTACGGAACAACTAGACAGACTGTACAAACTTCTCGAGTCTCCAACCCCTTCTTGCTCTATAGCAACAAAAGGTAATTCTGCATTTCTTAGTGTCAGTCCCAGTCATACTTGGATAGTAGATTCTGGTGCCTCAGATCACATGACAGGTGAATCTACTTTGTTCTCTTCATATAGTCCATGTGCAGGTAATCAAAAAATAAAAATTGCAGATGGCTCTTTTTCAACCATTGCAGGTAAAGGGTCAGTTGTGTTGTCTCCAATGTTAACTCTTAAAAATGTCCTTCATGTTCCAAACTTATCGTGTAATTTAATCTCCGTAAGCAAATTAGCCCAAGATATAAATTGTCAAACTAATTTTTTCCGATCTCACTGTGTCTTTCAGGATTTGAACTCGGGGAAGATGATTGACAGTGCTAAGGAGAGTGGAGGACTCTATTACCTTGACATTGGATCTGCATCACAACAACCTTCAAAAACAATAAGTTCCTGCTTTGAGTCTTTTTCTATTTTGAATAATAAAGATGACAACATTATGTTATGGCATTTAAGGTTAGGTCATCCTAGTTTTCGTTACTTAAAACACTTGTTTCCTAAGTTATTTCACAATAAGAATTTTTCTTCGTTTAAATGTGAAGCATGTGAGTTTGCAAAACATCATCGTTCCCAATTTTCAATGCAACCTTATAAACCATCAAAACCGTTTTCTATTATTCATAGTGATGTTTGGGGCCCTAACCGAACAAGTACACTCTCTCTCAAAAAATGGTTTATCACGTTTATAGATGACCACACAAGAGTATGTTGGGTGTACTTGTTAAAGGGGAAATCAGATGTTTGTCAGGTTGTAAAGAATTTTGTTTTAATGGTGCAAAACCAATTTCAAACAAATATCCAAGTCTTTAGAAGTGATAATGGCAAAGAATATTTTAATACTATTCTTGATGATTTTTTTCTAAAAAATGGAATTGTACATCAAAGTTCATGTCCTAATACTCCTCAACAAAATGGAGTGGCCGAAAGGAAAAACAGACATTTACTAGAGGTTGCTAGAGCTCTACTTTTTTCAAATAAAGTTCCAAATTATTTGTGGGGAGAAGCTGTTTTAACAGCTGCATATTTAATTAATAGAATGCCCTCCAAAATTCTCAATTTTCAAACTCCAATTAATGTCTTCAAAGATTGTTTTCCTAGTACTCGTGTTTTATCTGATTTGACTTTAAAAATCTTTGGTTGCACAGCCTTTGTTCATGAGCATAAAAATGTTGGAAAACTTGAGCCACAGGCTATAAAATGCGTCTTTGTTGGATACTCCCCAACCCAAAAAGGGTATAAATGTTTTGATCCAAAAAATAAGAAAATGTTTGTCACTATGGATGTTACATTCTTTGAAAATAAACCTTTTTTTGATGACACTCATCTTCAAGGGGGGGGGGGGAGATAAACGAAGATTCGTTTCAAATTGAGGACATGAGTTTTTTAAATAACTTATCTTTGCCAGTATCACAAAATTCTGAGATTTTTACACTTGCACCAACAGAAAATGGCCATGATTCTTTATCTGATCTTATTCCTGTTATGAGTAAGGAATCTTATGAATCTGAGCCTACATTTTCTCTTGTAGAAGACAATGAGAATCCTAAAAATAATAATAATGATGATCTAATTGAAATGCCACAATATAATGAATCTCTTCAAAAAAATAGATTTGAATTAGGAAACAGGACTTGGAAAGGAAAGGTTTTTGTGAAAAAGCACCATAAAGGAAGGGATGAGTCCACATCTCAACACTGCCAGGAATCTGAACCGGGGGATGATCAACCTCCTAACAAACGGAAAGGTAAGTCTATCTCTATTTCTGAGAGTCGTATTTTGTATCCTGATATAGATGATCCTGTTGCCATTGGAAAACCTGTCAGATCTTGCACTAAACATCCCATGTCCAATTTTATATCATATTCAAATTTGTCTTCATCTATGTCTGCTTTCACATCAAAATTGTCTAGTGTAGAAATTCCAAAAAGTGTACAGGTTGCTCTAGAAATTCCAAAGTGGAGGGAAGCTGTGCTTGAGGAGATGAAAGCCCTTGAAAAGAACAAAACTTGGAGTGTTATGTCACTACCAGATGGAAAAAAGACAGTTGGGTGCAAATGGGTCTTTACTGTGAAGTACAATTCAGATGGAACAATTGAAAGGTACAAGGCTCGTTTGGTGGCTAAAGGCTTTACTCAGACCTATGGTATAGATTATTCAGAAACATTTGCTCCTGTTGCAAAATTGAATACTGTTAGAATTCTTTTGTCCCTTGCTGCTAACCTGGATTGGCCCCTACATCAGTTAGATGTTAAGAATGCCTTTCTTAATGGCGATCTAGAAGAAGAAGTATATATGGACATTCCTCCTGGTTTTGAAAAAAAATTGGAGCAAATGTGTGCAAACTGAATAAGTCTTTGTATGGATTAAAGCAGTCTCCTAGAGCTTGGTTTGAAAAATTCACTCAGTCCATGAAGAAACAAGGGTACATCCAAGGACAGGCTGACCACACCTTATTCACAAAGTTCTCCCATGATGGAAAAGTTGATGTCCTGATTGTTTATGTTGATGATATTGTCCATACTGGAGACAATACAGTGGAAATGGCAAGAGTAAAAGAAAAATTGGCTGTAGACTTTGAAATCAAGGATCTGGGATTCATGAGATATTTTCTAGGCATGGAGGTCGCTCGGTCAAAGAATGGTATTGTGGTTTCACAGCAGAAATACATTCTAGACTTGTTGAAAGAAACAGGAATGAGTGGATGCCGTCCTGCAGATACCCCTATGGATCCTAATGCTAAACTTTGGGGAGAAGGTAATGTTCCTGTTGATACTGGAAGATATCAGAGATTGGTTGGGAAACTAATTTATTTGTCACACACCCGACCTGATATTGCTTTCTCTGTTAGTGTAGTAAGTCAGTTTATGCATTCTCCTTTTGAGGAACATCTTGAGGCAGTTTATAGGATACTAAGATATTTGAAGGGAAATCCTGGAAAAGGATTATTTTTTAAGAAGACTGCGGAAAGAAATGTGTCTATCTTCACCGATGTTGATTGGGCAGGTTCTGTTACAGATAGAAGATCAACCTCTGGATATTGTACTTATGTTTGGGGTAATCTTGTGACATGGAGGAGTAAGAAACAAGGAGTTGTAGCAAGGAGCAGTGCAAAAGCCGAGTTTAGAGCTATGTCTCAAGGTATTTGTGAAGGATTATGGATCCTTAGAGTCCTTGAAGAACTTAAGATGAAAATTGAGCTTCCATTGAAATTGTACTCCGACAGTAAAGCTGCTATTAGCATAGCTCATAATCCAGTTCAACATGACAGAACCGAACATATCGAGATTGATCGACACTTCATAAAGGAGAAGTTAGATGCTGGAATCATATGTCTACCCTTCGTGACTTCAAGTCAGCAAACTGCAGATATCCTAAACAAAAGTTTGGCAAGGCCTACTTTTGAGCATTTGATAGACAAGTTGGGCATGATAGATATCTATGCACCAACTTGAGGGGGGGTGTTGGAAAATATATTATTTACCGGTTTTATTATTGTTTTTAATATTGCCTTTATTTGTCATTATTTCTCTTTATTCTCCATTAAGGAGAATATTATTGTAATCATTATAACTCTTCTATATAAACCAGCCTAAGGCTGAGGAATAAAAACACAACAGCTTTTACCTATTTTCTTCTAATAAAATTAAATAGTTCAACATGCAGCGGAAAATCAAGTTTGCAACATAAAGACTCCATTACAAAAGGTTTTCCTCAAAATAAGATAAATAAATGCAAACGCCATCCCGACACCTAAAGCGATATATCAGAGCCGACATCCTAAAGACGTGAAGTACACCTACTTCACCGACCACCACTCTACTTATCCTGCTCACCTGCATGTTACCAACATAAGGGTAACATTCAAATAAAATGGTTGAGATATTTACATCACAAAAGAGCAATATAATAAGAACTAGCAAGTAACAGAAATAAAACACCACTTCTCAACAACAAATACATAAACACATCATATACACAACAACCTCATGCACAACGACAACATCATATACAACAACAACAACAACAATTATGCGATGATACCCTACTTGACTCTATGCATGCGGTACCATACTCCGATCTCTATTTCAAGACCCAATCCCCGTCGAAACTCTCGACCCCTTATTCGTGGTCCAGTATGATCCCTATTTCATGATCACACCCTCGACCCCTATTTCATGGCCACATACGATCCCTATTTCATGATCGCACCAACATCACAACAATGAACATACCCAACCTGGGGATATTGTTCCAACTATGCAACATGTCATGAAACACCAATGACATATATGCAATTAATACAACAACTACAAATACGACTCAACAACATCACCATACAACGATTTATCACAACAAATAGCTATCATCAATATCATGCATATTTAGCATATAACTACATAAATCAACTTCAACCACCACAATAAATAGCTCAACTACAAAAAAATCAGCACGAAAACATCAAAAATCAACAAAACAGACACCTGACACGACCAACAGTGTCCTGTGACACGGCCCGTGTCAGAGGCATACGCCCAAGTCTTCAAAACACACCAAGTAGCTAAACACAATAGTCTGACACGGCCACCCGTGTTTTGTGACACGGCCCGTGTCAGGCACACTGTACCAAACAGATTATTTCCCCCCAACCAGAAGGCTGACATGGGTGCCCGTGTCGTGTAACATGACCCGTGTCATAGTGCGACGAAACCCGATTTTTTTCCAAACATTTTCTTATGTGTTTTGAGTACAAATTCCTCACAAATCAGTTTTTCTAACATCAGAGATACACCGGTTTGTTCACATAATGCGCATACATTAACACCCATCATTCCGAATTCTTCTATTTCATATAATTAGTACACAACAACAATGATTATCAATCAATCCACCCAATTTCTATTCAAACACCAAAACCCTTAACTCCTAATTATTAACCTACCCAATCCCCATTATAAAGTCCTTAATTAGACAGAATAATTCCACCCTTACCTTGGTTTTGATGAGAAATCCCTCTTCCTCGCGAATTCTTCTATTCAACTTTAGCCCTTTCTCTTCTTCTCTTCTCAACTTTCACGATCGTTCTATTTTCACCCAAATAACACGATTCATTTTCCTTCCTATCACATAACCTCTTAGACCAACTTAGGGACTTCCACAATTACCCTCACTAATTCCACCAAAAGACCACCTTGCCCCTTACTTCATATTTTCCAATTATTTATTTTATCACTTACTAATATAATTATCCACCACAATATAATTCTTAAATTAATATTATATTTCAATAATATATTATTCTCCCACACCAAAACACAACATTCCAAATAAAATAATTAAATAAAATTTGGGACGTTACAACTCTCCCCCACTAAAAAGGTTTTCGTCCTCGAAAACTTTACCTCAAGCAAAAAGATACGACTCTCGCATCCTGCTTTCCAATTCCCAGATCATATGCCCACCGGCAGCTCCTCCCCAAACTACTTTCACAAGGACAATCTTCTTGCCTCTCAACTGCTTTACCTCCCGATCATCAATTCATTCTGGTAATGCTTCAACTGTAAGATTATCTCTTACCTCAACTTCGTCCATCGGTATCACGTGTGACGGATCCAGAACATACTTCTGAAGTTGTGACACATGAAACACATCATGCAAATTGGACAATCTCGGTGGCAACGCCACTCAATAAGCAACAGGTCCAACTCTCACCGAAATCTGATACGGTCCAATAAACTTAGGAGTAAGCTTTCTTGACTTCAAAGCTCGTCCAACACCGGTCACTGGAGTAACCCTAAAAAACACATGGTCTCCTTCTTGAAACTCGAGATCTTTCCTTCTTTTGTCATGGTAACTCTTTTGCCTACTCTATGAAGTCTTCATCTTATCTCGGAATAACTTCACCATCTCAGTAGTCTGTTGCACAATATCAGGTTCAAGTACAACACTCTCGCCTGACTCATGCCAACACAAAAATTTCTGACATCTTCGAGCATACAAAGCTTCAAACGATGTCATTCCGATAATGGAATGATAAATATTGTTATAAGTAAACTCAACCAATGGCAAGTGACTATCCCAAGCACCTCCTTGTTCAAGCACACAAGCCCTCAACAGATCTTCCAAAGATTGTATCGTCCTCTCAGTCTGTCCATCAGTCTGAGGATGATATGCTGAACTCAACTTCAACTTCGAACCCAATGCAATATTCAAAGGTATCCCATGCAACTTCACAATTACACCAACATATATCTCTGCTAATCTCTGCAAAGAATAAGTAATACCAATTAGAATAAAATGCGCTGACTTAGTCAACCTATCAAAGATCACCCAAATAACATTATGCCCTCTTGGAGTAGTAGGTAACCCCGTAACAAAGTTCATCCATTCCCACTACCACTTGAGCTACTAGCTCAATTGGTAGTGGAAATGGATTGAACATGTACTTGAACCCCAGGGTACATGGTTCGATTCCCACAGAAGGCAAAAACTCTACTAGTGAGGGGGTAGAGAAGAATAAGATCGTGAGGTGGCAGTGTCGGGATTGCCTTGCGAGGGATCATGTTTAAAAATTTGGGGTCTGGTGTTATATCTTTTTGGCAAGACCCTTGGATGGGACTGGCCTTGTTAAGAACTAATTTCACTTGTTAGATCTTTATCCAATAATGAAAGTGTGATAAATATGCCACTAAGAAGATGAAGTAATAGTTTGAGATCTTAAGTGGAAAAGAAGGATTTTTGTTTGGGAATATAATTTGGTTAATAATCTTCTTTAGGCTACTCGTCTCTCTTTGGACAAGGAACTATGGTGGTGACATCATGGGAAAGTTGATGCTTACTTAGTAGTTTCAGCCTATAATTCCCTTCTTCATGCTAAACTTAGTGAGAATACCTCCATTGCAAGAGATTAATTGTAATTACCCTTATTTGGAATAGTTGGACCCCATCTAAGTTGGTTATCTTCTATTGACAATTAATCCTCGATAGAATCCCCATAAGAGGAACCTTTTTTAAGCGTCGTGTCTTACAAACACAATGGTATCTCTTGTGCCTTTTGTCTTGGACCATTTGAGTCTACATCTCATCTTATCTTTTTGTTATTTGTGAAGTGGTGGCAAGTCCGCACTTTAATATTTTTATATATATAGCGACAATTATGATTTGATTTTATATATAGTTTGGTCAACCTGAAATATTCCAAAACTTTTTTTTTTTTTGGATTTCTCCATAAACATGGAGGAATTTGCGGATAAAAGCATTTTCTCTTCTTAAAAGTGGTTTCTTGATAAAATCATCTAGTTCTTGCACCTTTTATGAATGGCTGAAGAACCCAATTTACCTTGACAAATTCAACTAATACATGAACAATATTAATACCTAATATTCTTAGTCATCACGATATATACAAAAGAATTCACAAATTTATTTGTTCTTATAATAAGCAACATACACACGATGTGAAGTGTGAACTAGCAATGTACAATACTTACAATATTCTTATTTTTTGGCCACTAGTTGTCTCATTTCTTCTTCCTTTCTTTAAACATAATTGATTTTTTTAAGACTATGAATCTGCGGCACATCTCTATCATATACTATACAGACAACGATAATCCCTTAACTTCAAAATGTCATCTAGTGTATATATATGCATTAAACTCCTTCACTCCATCATCAACCTGCAAAAAAATATGAAAATGGTTCTGAATCTATATACTCACTTTAAAATTTTGAATAGATAAATACACACAGACAACTTCACCAATAAATTCACATTAAAAAAATAAAAAATGGCATCACATGTTAGGTAAAAAAGTGAAAGTAGGTTTAATGTATGTGCAGAGAATGATCTTATTTATTACTGATCTGGTATAGTATAGGGCATAGCCAAAGAGTAGTAAATGTAGATCCTATATATTATCCAAATAGTACCTAACGATTATTTTTTTGCTTTTTATAAGTTGCTTTTGTGGTGGAAAAGTCTCAATGGAGGTCCTAGTAACCGCAGTAATAGATTGAAATGCTGACTGTTGTACTTTTTCACTTCTGCCAGAAAATATTTCTGACAAATTCAACTTATGTCAGTAAGTACTGCAGGTAGTTTAGTTAGTTACTAGTAAAATAAGCTTGTTTAAAATGTCATAATCATTGGTCCCTCTGAATTCCTTTATATATATATTGATACAGTGAGGATATTTTCATTACTGTCTTAGAGTGCATGTGTGAGAGAGCATTACACACTGGTATATATCGATGGGAAGATCTCCTTGCTGTGAGAAAATTGGTTTGAAAAAAGGAAGATGGACTGCTGAGGAAGATAAGATCTTAACTGATTATATACAGGAAAATGGTGAGGGATCATGGAGATCTTTGCCAAAGAATGCAGGTAAATGATGAATGGTTTTCATGATGTTTATATAAATGTTATTCAGAAGTGTTCCATGTATGTTTATATATGAATATGTTAGGTTTGTTGAGATGTGGGAAGAGCTGTAGATTGAGATGGATAAACTACTTGAGGTCAGATGTGAAGAGAGGTAACATCACCCCACATGAGGAAGAAATCATTGTCAAGCTGCATGCTGTTCTTGGTAACAGGTAGGGTTCTAACTAGCCTCCACAATTTCATAATTTTAATTAGTATATGTCTTGTTTGTATTCCACGGAATCACTTCTGAACTATGTAGCACCAACACTTCTGGAAAAAAAAGTGTAAAGGTCAAGTTCGTGTTTCTGATGTCAGTGCTTCATAACTTCTAAGATTGTTTGCGAGACCTTATAGAAATAGTTTATGCATAATCCTCGAAGTGCTTCATAACTTCTAAGACTGTTTGCGAGATCTTATAGAAATCATTTATGCATAATAGTCGAAATTAATGAATTTTTGTTATGGTTGTAGGTGGTCTGTAATAGCGGGGCATTTACCGGGAAGAACAGATAATGAGATAAAAAACTATTGGAATTCTCATTTAAGGAGAAAAATTTACTGTTTCATGAAGTCATTAAATGAATCATTTCCTCCCATTGACATAGCTGCTGTAAACCTAGCTGCTGCTTCCAGGAGAAGAGCAAGTAGAGGAGTTTCAACAACAACAGCAACAACTCAACATGCACCAAAGCAAGATCAAACCAAAATCAATAAGAAAGATGAGCTACTTCAAGTTCAACTACCAACAACACTGCATAAAAGAAAAGAAGAAGAGCTACAACAAGGTTACACTACAAGTAACTCATCATTTTCCAACATGAATGAATTAGTTGATACTTTGGAACCATATGAATGGTTGGATGATGAAATTATAAAACTAGGCTACATGTTTGAAAGTGGAGTACTAGTTAGTCCAGATCATATGAATAATGAGAATAATAATAATAATATTGTAACAAGTGATGATAATATTATTCTAGATCCTAATAGTGGAATACTAGTGGGAAATCATGGTGGTGTTGGTGGTGATCTTTGGAGTTCACCAAATGGAGCTGAAAGTGGAGAGTGGAATAATAATATTAATAACAGTACTAGCTGTAATTCTTCTGTAAATTCTGTTTATGATTATCAGTGGCCTGATATACATTTAGAAGGTAGTTGTGTTCAACAATGGGACCTATGTGAACAAGATCAAGATGTTAATTGCTTCTGGGAAACTCCTAATTATCAACTAAATGGATTTTATTAGTGATTCATCCATTGCATTTAGGGTGAAGTTATTATATATATGCTATAGTAAAGTAATGTATTTTTCTGGTGCTCAATTGAATAAAAGTTTATCATGTTTCTTAGGGTGTGATGGGGTTATATTATGTGGTAAATTTCATTTAGTTGTGTTTGTTATGAATTTAAATTTAGATTAGAGAACATACATGTCTATGAAGAATTCATAATGCTATTTTCTAGAAATTGAATATATTCTTTAAAATCAATAACAATGTTCTTTCCTAATTTATTATTATCCCTATTGAGTTTAACATTTAACTTAAATATTTGATTATACGATATATATGTTGCATCAGTGTCTTTGTCTTCTCTCGAAGCTTTGAAACACATGATATTTTTTTGTCAAACTTTCTTGTTTGAGAAGATACATCAAGAAAGTCTTCTGAAGTATTGTCGGGGATATTGTTGAAGATATCTCTGCAAGTGGTTGGTAATTGCACGCATGTGGAACAATGTGGAACGCATGAGGGATCTCCTGTTCGGTTAGAGAAAAAAGTCAATGTGTTATGTGTCAAATGCTTCATTCACTACTACAAAACGCGCAAACAACGTCACATTTACAACAGATTCATATACATCGTTGTAATAGGTTAAAATTTGCGCGACCAGTAAGTAGCTGGATTTATAAACAATACTTTAATGACAGTTGTCTTAAAATTATATTGTAGTAATAAATGATGTGTAGTAAGCTTCGATTCTCAGCAACTACATTTTTTTTTCATTTTTTAGAGTACATTAAGCGTGTGTCACTTAAGTCCATTATTTAAAAAATAAATTGTAAATGATTTTACAACGGTGAAGTAAACCAACCGTTGTTAGAGGACTTACACCACTCAGGTCACCACGGTTATTATGGGTAACTATTGTGATATAATTTGCTATTATTTAAAATATAATTACAGTTATTCTGGTAAACTGTGACAAAAAGTGATATTTTTAATATATAAATGAAAGTATTAGTTGCCCAGTTCATAGCAGTTGTTTCTCTCTAAAGAAAACCCTAACATAACTCTCTTCTCTCATGAATCTTAACCAATATTATAACAAGTGAATGGCGTCGCAGATGGTATGTTCTTTTGCTCTCTTATTTCTAGTATTCGTCTGGATGTTGTTGATGTTTTGAATTTAGGATTATTGTTTTAGGATGTTGTGGAAAAAAATATGTTGTTGATGTTTAAGGGTTAAGTTTGAAGTTTGTTGTGTTTCTTTGTAGATACACAGTGATGGTGGTGGTAGTAAGCGATTGGTGGTAGCAAGCGTATAGTTTGGTGATAGTACATATAGTTTTTGATACTATAGAAAAAAATAGCCAAAATACCTAAATTGGTCCTTTAATTCTACCTCGGGGTCTAATTTGGTCCTTTAATTCTAAAAAGTGTCAAAATGGTCCCTTAAGTTTTTAAATGGTGTCAAATTGGTCATTTCCGTCAACTACCCCCAAACGGACGTTTAGTTCTACACATGTGGCAATTGACATGGCATATTTCATCTTCTTCTTCGTTAACACTATAATTCACGACATAGGGTTTGTGCAAATAGAGTTTCACCCCCAAATTCATTCACGACATAGTCTAGGGTTTGTGCAAATCGAGCTTCAGCCGTGAAATCCAGTGGTTCATCTCAAGTGATGAAACAAAAATGCGCTTAGTGGGTGTTTTTCGAAGGAAGGGTCAAATGTCAACACAAGCACAGGTTGGAAACCATTTTGTCATTATGGGGATTTAGTTATTCTTCGAATGCCAACACCAGTTAAGAACTATGGAAAACATTTATGGGGTTGCCCTAATTTTAAGGTATGTTTAATGTATATCTCATGTTTGTTCTTTTAAAAATAGTTGTTGCTGCAAATATTTGAGGTATAGAGATTAATTTTGCTGGGATCAATGCATACTGGTTGTGGTAGTTTGGATGATATTATGAAGATACTGGAGATGAGAAGGAGCAGGTTTTGATGGATATAATTGAAAAGCTTTCAAAGACAATTACATAAGCTTAATTGATTATTTAAGAATATGGGAAACAAATAAGAAATGTGGAAAGTGAATTGAAGAACCTAATGTAGTGAAAAAAATTATGGAATTTGATGTTGTTCATTTGCCTCATTGTACTTGTTTTTAGATGAATTAAATGAATAAACAAGTTATTGTAGCAGTTGTTATCAATTTGTTGGTTGTACTTGTTTTCTTATCAATTAAATGAAGATGTTGTTGATCAATTTGTTGTTATCAATTTGATGTTGTTCATAAATTTCTATCAGTATGTATCATTATGTTAGCAATATGTGACACACAAGTTTATATCAAAATTCCAGGAAATACCATAATAATTGATAGCCAAAATACACAAGTCATAACTTATCTTAATCGATTACATAAGGTTTAGACTTAATGCTAACATGTCTTAACAAAATAACATACATGTCTTAATAAAATACCATACAATAAGTGATAGACAAAGTACACAAAGACACAGAGTAAATGCCTTACAACAATCTAAATTTTCCAATTCTTCGTTGATCTCTTGGTTGATGTTAATCTCCTTATTGTTGTCCCTACAATAGTCTTTGTTGCACCCATCCTTGTGGTTGGGCATGGTGGTATAAAAGGCTTAGTTGGCCTTATGATTGACAAATGTTTGGGCCTTCCTTGTGATCCTGATGTAGGAGGTTGTTGGTTGGATCTTCCTTGAGATTTTTGGGATGCTTGTGATCCTGCTGCAGAAGGTTGTTTCTTGTCTTTTCCTTGAGATTTATATTATAATTCCTGTTGAGATTGATGAGATCCTTGTGAAGCTTTTGTTGATGGTTTCTATGATGCCTGTTGAGATTTTTGATGTCCTTGTGAAGCTTATGTTGATGGTTGTGATACCTGTTGTTGATTACTATTATGTAGCCTCTTGCTTAACCACTTGGTACTCATCATTTTGACATTGTACTCTATACTACAACTATGCTTTTCTATGATATTCCTTAGTTGCCAAGAATCCTCATTAGGTAACTTTGCACAGTAAGCTTCCCACTCACATCCATCCTTGTATCTAACCTTCACCCTAACCATGTCATTCTTAATGTACCTCAAGTTCCTTCCAGATTGCACTGCATATTGTAACATGGTGGGAGAAATGACTTTTTATTTATGTTGCGGATAGCAAGAGTCGCCACTGACTTTTATTTTATCCAATAGGAAAAGGTATAAAAGAACAGGAAGAACCTTTTTAAAAATTCTAAGTTCGGGGGGTAGGTTATACAAAGGGAAGGTGTTAGTACCCTTTATATCCATGGTTATCCATGGACTCTTAGTTACTTAGCTCACTTATTTGTTTGAAAAAGAAAGTGTAGTGTGTGTTTAGAAAAGATTTTCAGAAGTTCTTTGTAATGATCCTCGTATGGATGTATACAAAGTCTTAAGTTTGAAAATATTTTGAAAGTGGAGTGTGAATAAGAGTTTTTGAAAGAGTGAGCAAGTAATTAAGCGCTACCTACCCTAAGTTGGTCTTTCATGTTTCTTTATTTCCTTTCAAGGGTAAGAATGTCCTTACTATTAAGGAGTAAGTAGTCATTACCTTGGATGTATTAAGGAACGAACGTAGGGTCATCGTATGGTCAATGAAGCAACTTATAGGGGTGTCTTTAGTAATTTGTAGGGACTATCATCATTTGTTCCATAGGGTCATCGAGGGACGAGATCATTTATTCCGTAGGCAACTTCGAAGGGACTATGATCTTTTGAATCTGTAGGGACTTGATGATTTTTTGTTTGAATGGACTTTGCTTTTAAGACACCCCCATTTTCGAGGGACTTGACCATTTGTTTAAGGCAACCAAGAGGGGAACCCTAGAAAGTACATATGACGATCGTAGAACGATCGACTTACATGTGTGAATCATGTTTTCAGATATTTATCTTGATAATCAGTTTTCTAAGCCCATTATTCAGTTAATTCTTTTCACGCCCTAAATTACTATCCACACAATTAATATATTAAAAAAATGGCAGAAAATAAATTTTCTTACGCTATTACATGGCTTAGGGGTAGTTACATAATAATAGTGGCGGAAAATAAAACCTAAAAATTACAAAGGCGAAGCAGTTACATAATCATGCAAACATTGAATGAATAACATAAAAATGAGTGAATAAATTAGAAAAAAGTTTGCAAATTAGGTTAAGGAAACAATTAGGGTTAGGGTTTGAGAAAAATTTTAAGGTTTAAGAAAAAATTTAGGGTAAAAATTAGGGCAAAATCTAGGTTTTAAGATAAAGATTAGGGCTAAATTTTTAGGGTTTTAAGTTTATGAAAAAAAAATTAAGGCTTAGGTTTAAAATTAAGGTTTAGGGAAAAAATTAAGGTTTATGAAAAAAAATTAAGGTTTATGAAAAAAAATTAAGGTTTATAAAAATTTAGGTTTCAAATTAATTAAAAAACATTAAGGTTGTAATTTAAAAGAAAATATATAATTTGATAATAATAAAAAAAGGAGAGAAATAACCAATTTGGCAAAAAATACCATACGGGAGGATTGAACCCTTGCCATTTGTCTTGCCACTAGGTTGCGCGTCTGCATTTGAATAAGTATAACAAATATCTATTATATAATCCGTTTATATTAAAATAACTTAATACTTAAATAAATTTAAGACAAATGAATTATGAGAATTAATTAAATTAAAAAAAAATATTTAAAGGTTGATTAAGGTTTTAAAAAAAGTTTGAGGTTTTAATTATGAAAATAATTAGGGTTTAATTATAAACCTAAATATAAAAGTAATAATACTAATAAAAATGTTAACCTAAATTTAATATAAAAAAAGATTTGTTAAGAAAATAGTGAAAGGTTATTAAAAAAAAGTTAATTAAAAATTAGTTAAAAACAAAATAGGTTAAGAAACTAGACCAGTTGTGCGCAGGTGCTAAGAAACATAAACCCAACATGATATAATAAAACAAGTAATAAAACAAAATATATGAAAAAAATGGTTGAGACTGGGTTTGAACTCATGCCCTCAATTTTACCAAACGCGCACCTTACCACCAAGCCATTGATGCTCATCTGTTCACATAATCAAACAAATGAATAAAATATAAAACAAGAAATTTAAAAAATTTCAGCGCGCCAAATCCACTTCATCTTCTTCCTTTAGACCTGCAATTTTTCCTATTTTTTTTGAAGTATGGATACACTTCATCGTCTTCAACTCTTGTGGTCATGTTGGGTATTTATAAGGATGTAATTTATGGTAGAAAGAATGGGCCTTGGGTGCATGGATTGAAGTTACTTGTGAATGAAGAAACAATTTACCATAATTGTGAAAAAAAATCAAACTAAATCATACTAAATTGGTCTTAAACAAATTTGGATGATTTTAATCACTTTTAAATGACATACATTTGATCCCAAAACAAATATTGGATCAAATATTTGATTTTCATAATTTATTCCAATTTAATTTGAATTTTAATAATTAAAATCCAAAATAATATAAAATAAATGATAAAAATCAGAATAATTAGCCATTGGGTCGTGCATGACCTCATCTTCAAGTTTGGGTTGCAATTTTATGGGCCCATATGGAAAGAATTGGAGTTATGGCCTTTTTTACTTCATACACCCCTTGAAAATTCTCCAACTTTGACAATGCATAACTTCCTCAATTTTAAAGCCATGGAGGTGTTCTAGGACTTTTTAGAAATATTAGAGTGTCCTCTAATCAACCCTTTTGGTCCCATATCCATATCCTTTACCATTTTCAAATTATGAGCTTTGGAAAAAAGTTGACTTTTTGTTGACTTTCAAAAAGACCTATAATGTCTTGGCTCATACCTTCCAAATGAAGCATTTTTGGACTTGGCTTGTGAGACACAAAGTTGTAGAGAATTGAATTTAATTTAAAATGATATTTAGATGGGAAATTTTTGATGAAGTATGTGAAAGTTATGGCTGGTCAAAGTTCAGTTAACTTTTCCTATGAAAACCCTAATTTAGCAACTTTTGATTCTTGATGATTTTGAGGTTTCCTTGATGAATCATGATCAACCCTTGATCAAATGATGAATTTCACCTCATAATCTTGATGTTGATAAAAAATCTTTAAGTTTGACTTTGAGTTGACCTTAGTTGACTTTTTGACCAAGTTAACTGATTTTTAGGTATCTGAGCATCTGACTGACCAAACTTGTTGGGAAAGCTTTGAAACTTGACATGAGGATTCTTTAAGGTATATAGGATGTTATGAATCCCACTTGAGGCTTTGGAAGTCCACGTTTCTTGGGGAAACTCAAAACCCTAGTTCTAAAATCTATTGTTCAGGAGGAGGCTTTGTCTAGTGAAACTTTCAATCCTTTTGACCAATTGAGAATCTTGTGACTATTAAGAGGCCTCTTGAGACACATGGCCTTGAATGTGGGAGGATAAATTTTGGGGTACAACATATATGATGCTATAGCTTCTTTGAAATCAGATTTGGTTGTAAAATACATCCCAACTTCCAATTTGTAGTTGGACATGTCTTTTTGTAATTTAAACATAAGGTATTTTTTTCTCATAACACCACTAATTTCATCAATGTCACACCCACTTTGTAAATCATGACTTTCATTATCACTAACATCTTGATTATCTTTGTTTTCCTCACACGTTTATTTACCTTTTTTCCTCTTCCCCTATTGGTCAACATCTTCATTCACATAGTCAATCAAATTACCCTCCTTTGTCATCAACCAAAGTATTCATCCTAAATGTTGGATCCCTATAGTATATATTCTCAATAGAACTGTAACCTAATTCCTTAAAATATCCTAACAGTTCAAAATAGCTCCATCTATCTGCATATATTCTCAAGTCAGCAATCTCACCCCCTTCGTAAACACTCATCTCATCATCGACAAATTCACCATTGTGGTGGATTGTCAAATTCAAATACTCAGTCATCTCTACCAAACTCCTATGTCCTATTAAGATTCGTATAAAAAATACCAATTTCATAAACAAATTGAAAAAAGCCTAAAACAAAGAAAAACCCTAAAACGTAACATATTTGCATTGAAAAACCCTAAGACTTACCTGGTTAACTTTGATTTTAACAAGAATAAAGAAACTTGTTTCACGACAATGGCAAAATCAACTTCAACATTCAACCATGGATGCGTTAGGGTTCAAGGTATCCATTACGTATTCCTTCTGGGTTTTGTGACAATAGCACTTAGAGTTTCTTTTTTTATGTTTTCAAATCCAACATGGACGATCCACATCGCAGATGAATCATCACAGATCAGCACCACGTGTACAAACCCTTTGACTTTGACTAACGATGTTGACAACAAGGACTAATGTGGAACCTTTTAAAAACTTAAGGAACCATTTTGACACTTTTTAGAATTAAGGGACCAAATTGGACCCCGGGGTAGAGTTAAGGGACTAATTTGGGTATTTTGCCAAAACATATTAGTAGTATTAAGTTATTGTATAAACTTCATTCACCTTATATTTTTTTCTTCATGGCATCGCAAACTAGATGAACTTAATATATCTTGATTTTTTACAGTTCCACAATTATTTTCAATAAGAGGTGCATTATTGACTCATATGTATATTGATTTGTTACAATCCCACTTAGGGTTTTGTTTCAACTATAACTGAATTTGTTTTGAATACTAACTATTTTATTCTATTTGAAATATCTGAAGTTGTACAATAAAGTTGATACATGATGATGAAGATGGTGGTAGCAAACGTATAATATGATTTGATAAGGTACATATGGTTTGTGTAGCAACGGAAAAAATACAAAGTCATTGTGCTATTGTATGTTCTTAGTTATTTGTTGCTAAAATAATGTATGTTTTTATTGTTTTTTAAAGAACAAAACATTGCTAAGTTACAAGAAAGAGGCTTCTTGTGACTTAGCAATGTTTTGTTCTTTAAATTCTTATACATGTTGACAGTTGATGAAGTTTAGTTTATTATATATTATGTATATTGTTTGTTTCTTTAACATGTTAATGAAAATTCAATCATTTAAATTGACATAGAAACTTAGAGTCTGAAAATTAAACTGTATTTGAAAACCTACCTATATCAATCAATGTTTTTATAATTGCATGCGTCTCATTCAACACATTTTATGTTTTTTAACACATAATATATGTTTCAATGGTATGTTTGCTTCAATTCATCGATATCTACAATTCTACTTTACCTCGTCGTCGTCGCTTATGAGGTAAACTATAATAAAAAATATTGATACATTGAAGGTGTAACGCCCTATTTTCCTTTTAATTATTATTTGTGAATAATTGGGAATTGTTATGATCGATGGTGTGTTTGTTGTGCGTTGGTTATGTTGGTGTGTCCGCGATGAAGGGTAGTGACCTTAAGAAGTGAATCTTGGGGGGTAGTAGGGATGTGTGACCAATAATGTAGAAATCGGTGGTGAGGGGAGTCAAAATTAATTCTACTATTTTAATTTAATATTTGTTGATTGTGGTGTAGAATAAGTATTTAAATTAAATTATGGAGAAATTTATTATTTATTTATTTCATTAGTTGGGTGATAATGAGAATATATTGGAATAAATAAAATAATTAGAGGTATAAGGAGTAAAGGGGTAGTACGGTAATTGGGTGAGAAGTTAGTGAGGGCATATTAGGGATTCCAATATTAGGGGTCTAAGGGTTATGTTGGGATTTGAGGAAAAGAGGAAGGGATTCGTAGAAAGAGATCGTGAAAAGTTGTGAAGAACGTGAAGATGAGAGAAGAGGAGGAGCTAGGGCTAGAGGAAGGAAGAAGGATAACTCATTGAAGATAAGGAAAGTTCATCACTATAAGGTAAGGGTGATATTTCATTAATTACTCAAGAGTTAGATGATGTAGATATGTGGGTAGAAATCATTAGGTTGATTCCATGAAATTGTTGTTTGTAGGTGATTGGGGATTTGGGGTTTTTGTAGAAAACCTAGGGATAATGAGATTATGTATGATGAACTGTGATAAATTGATGTGTTGTGATTATTGTTATTGATGCATGTGTGTTAGATATAGGTTATATTGCCTTAATTTGGGTCAATAGAGGTAAAAAAATATAGTTTAAAGGTGTAGAATCGATGGGGAGGAATGTTGTCATCCCAGACAGCAAGGTCCCAGCGAGCGGCTCCTGGCAGTTTTGTTCAAAAACATCGAAAATTCATATCTTGAGCTTTGAGTGTCCGATTTGTGCGTCGTTCGAAGTTGTGCGAAGCTAAGACAATTTAATTTCATTTAAAAATAGTATCATGTTGCTAGAAACAATTTAAATAATATGAATTGATGTTGGAAGGTGAGTCGTTGTATAATGAACTAAAGACATGTTGCTATAGATGATGAATCTTGTTCTAAATGGGAGAATGGTGATATCCTATGACTAAGGATGGTAAAAACGATGTGTATGAATTATTTATATTGATGTAGAGGTGTAGGCAATGTGATAAGATTGTTTGTAGTGGATTCCGATGAATAGACGATGATAACTAAGTGCTAACGGCTTTGTGATGTTAATTATGTGTTGAAGGTTAAATGATGCTAATGTTGAGCTAGAATATAATGATAGAGTGTTGACGTTTATGATATGACAATACTTATATGATGATAATGATGTATTAATGTTTCGTGTATGTATTCATTGATATTTTAACATGATATGTTGTGTTTGTTAAGTTGTTATAATATGTGGTTGTTGTTGTTAAGTTGTGATGATATGTCATTGTTGTTGAATTGTGATGATATGTCATTGTTGATAAATTATTGTAATATGATGTTGTTGTTGTCAAGTCGTTATAGTATGTTGTTGTTGATAAGTTGTTGTAATATTTGGTTGTTATTGTTGAGTTGTGATGATATGTCATTGTTGTTGAATTGTGATGATATGTCATTATTGTTTAATTGTGATGATATGTTGCTATGGAGTTGTGATGACCTATTGTGTTGTGGTCTAAAGTTGTATGATACACTGATTTCATGAGAGTCATTGTATGTTATTGCATGTCGCCTCGTTGTAGTCTGTTGTCGTTGTTGGTGAGGTGATTGCATTCAATCACGGTTGAGGGTGTGATCATGAAATAGGGGTCACACTGGAATATGAAATAGGGGTCGAAGGTGTGATCATGAAAGAGGGGTCACACTGGACCTTGGAAAAGGGGTCGAGAGTTCCGACGGAAACTGTAATCATGAAACATGGATCGTTATTGGTACCACATGCATTGAGTCTACGGTTGAATCTCATTTGCATGCTTTGTTGTTGATGTATGTGTTATGGAGGTATTTGTGGTAGATTTTTATATTGTTGAAGATTATGATGTGGATGTATTGAAAGTTGTGATGTATATGATTTGTGTGATGTGTATGGATAACTTGATGATGTATGCTCTCGTATTTATATTATCTTCCTCTTTTGTTGATTTAAGAATCTCACCTATTCTGTTTGAATGTCACCCCTATGTTGGTAACATGCAGGTTAGCAGGAGTAGTTAGAGTTCGTGGTCGGTGAAGTCGTAGCACTTCACGTTAGTGATGTTTACTCTGATACAAACATGGGAGTCGGGAACGCTTTTATTAGAATTTATTGTTGTAGGATTATTAGTCGTTGATAAGACATAAAAACAAGTTCCGGTAGTTATTTGAAATTGTTACATTTTGTTGACTTAAATGTATGTTTTTCCTAATGCATAATAAAATATCAAAGTATGTTACGTGTCTTTTAAGGAGCATATTTTTGGAAGAAAAGTAATGCCTTAAATTTGAAAGTTAATTTTTACTCTGATTTCATTATAAAATTCACAGAGGAATTTAGGGTGTTACAAAGTGGTATCAGAGCAAGTCGGTCCGTTCAGCCAGGTTGTTTAGTTATGTTGTTTCCTAGTATGCGACATGTGTGTGAAAACACTATCGGTACTTGCTTGTTTTCTAACTGGTTGTCTTCAGGTGTGGGGTTGAAACAAGTGGAGGAGAAGATGTTGCTTCTTTGAGTTGTTTTGGATGTGGAGTATTGGCTCAACGTGTATTAGATTGTAGGAGTGTAAAGGTTATTAAGATGATTTTGTTCTCGATTTCGGAGGAAATGCGGAAATAAGGCTTGAGTCAACTAAGGAATTGCACAGGAGGTGGAGTAGTGCATAAGATGCCAAGAATGGAATTGGATTTTGGTGGACATGGTTTATACCCCCATCATGATTGTCGGATGTCTATCAACAAATTGAGGAACTGATCACCCTTAATCTCTTGTTGATAGTGGACGATATCATGTTGGATGGGATAGACGTGCCTTTCCAAACGGGATAATATGTATAGTGAATAGTTGGGAGTAAGGTCAAGTGCTTACGGAGGGATTTTCTTACGAACATTAGATGAGAAATCTGTTATGTTGTAGTGAGAATATTGTGTTTTAAGATAGAAATCGCAGGGAGGGAGATTGTAGAAAATCTTAGGGTTAGTAAGAATTTGCATCGTTCGCTTAGCAAAGTGTAGCTCGCTTCGCGAGCTGTTGGAGAATTTTTACCTTCCCAAGTCAGAGAGTTGCTCGCTTAGCATGCAGGGATGGTCGTTTAGCGAGACCTGGAGCGAAAAATAATGATTTATATTGATTAAAATTCATCATAATTCCTTGTTCAATGTTCTAATGGTTTGGTGATAATGATATGATGTTATGGGCTCATTTTAATATGTTATATGCATATTTTAGGTGATGATGAATTTAAATATGTGAATACAAGAATGTAAGGTCGCAACTTATGGTTTACGACAATTGAGATGTCACAGAAGAGTCTATCATGTTCGAGATTTGTAAATTGGACACAGTTGTAATTGTGTTGGAAAATCCGGAGATATTATTTGTATGGATCTAAGTTCGAAGTGTTTACTAATCGCGGGAGCATAGAATACCTGATTGCTCTAAAGGAATAGAGTATGAGACGACAAGGATGAGTGGAAGTTCCTGATGAGTTAAGTCTAGAAACTTTTCTTGTGACTGCTATAATGATTAGAGAATTGGAATTGAGCTAGTAGTTTAGAGACTTGTGTCTAGTGTGCGAGTTATCAAAGTAGAGGCGAGGTTGGGTATATTAAAAGTGAACAATAAGTTTTGGCGATTTTTAGAAAGAGTCGGAAGTTGGATGTGAGCTTGGTAGATTTGAAAGTTGCGAATAATCAGAGTGCGCATCGAAAATGTGAGGTGGCACAGTTTATTCATATGTGTGTGACTCGTAAGAGTTCAAAGGTCGAGCAATGAACCCGCGGGAATAATGAGACCATTGGGTGTTCCACAATGGAAGTGGAATGGTGAAAAGTGTAACTATTAAGCATATACTACTAGGTAGATAGAGGTATGAGTTGCATGTTTGACTGGTAAATCATAGGATCTTCGTCTTGACATTGTACGACCATGAGGTGGGTAGTATGGCTATGTCAATGTGGTTTGGGCGATGTGGTGTCGTGGAACTTTCTATTTTTATCTTTGTCATTGCCTCGTTACCTAAGGTGATGGTTCGAGTGCGAGTAGTTAATTCCTAGGATAGGGAATTAAGAGGTGTTGCCTATGGTGATGGTGACAGTCGTGTTGTGTTATGGCTTGTAATGAACTTGTGTGTTCTTATCTTAGTTGTTCTTTTTGTCTCGAGTTGGACGTCGAGGGCATTGCGTGAGCATCGCATCTTGTTGTTGTTGTAGTGGATGAGGTAGTTAGTTGTTTTGCGATTTTCGTGGTGTTGCCTTTCATGGCATGGATGGCTTTTTGGATGCGAGAGTGTGTCCGGGGTAGTTCGTAACCGGTAAATTTTCGATGGCGAAAATATTCTAAGTGGGAGAGAGTTGTAACGCCCTATTTTCCTTTTAATTATTATTTGTGAATAATTGGGAATTGTTATGATCGACAATGTGTTTGTTGTGCGTTGGTTATGTTGGTGTGCCCGTGTTGAAGGGTAGTGACCTTAAGAAGTGAGTCTTGGGGGTAGTAGGGGTGTGTCACCAATAATGTAGAAATCAGTGGTGAGGGGAGTCAAAATTAATTCTACTATTTTAATTTAATATTTGTTGACCATGGTGTAGAATAAGTATTTAAATTAAATTATGGAGAAAGTTGTTATTTATTTATTTCATTAGTTGGGTGATAATGAGAATATATTGGAATAAATAAAATAATTAGAGGTATAAGAGGTAAAGGGGCAGTACAGTAATTGGGTGAGAAGTTAGTGAGGGAATATTGGGGATTCCAATATTAGGGGTCCAAGGGTTATATTGGGGATTTGAGGAAAAGAGGAAGGGATTCGTAGAAAGAGATCGTGAAAAGTTATGAAGAACGTGAAGAGGAGAGAAGAGGAGGAGCTAGGACAAGAGGGAAGAAGAAGGAGAACCCATTGAAGATAAGGAAAGCTCATCACTATAAGGTAAGGGTGGGATTTCTTTAATCATTCAAGGGTTATATGATGTAGATATGTGGGTAGAAATCATTAGGTTGATTCCATGAAATTATTGTTTGTGGGTGATAGAAAACCTAGGATAATGAGATTATGTATGATGAACTGTGATGAATTGATGTGTTTTGATTGTTGTTATTGATTTATGTGTGTTAGATATAGGTTATATTGCCTTAATTTGGGTCAATATAGGTAAAAAAATGCAGTTTAAGGGTGTAAAATCGAAGGGAAAAAGTGATGTCATTGCAGAAACTTCTGGCAAGTTCGCAGACAGCGAGTAGTTCGCTAAGCGAGGTCCCAACGAGCGACTCCTGGCAGTTTTGTTCCAAAACTTGAAAAATTCATATCTTGAGCTTTGAGTGTTTGATTTATGCGCCAATCGAAGTTGTGCAAAGATAATACAATGTAATTTCATTTAAAAATAGTCTCATGTTGCTAGAAACAATTTAAATAATATGAATTGATGTTGGAAGTATATTGAACTAAAGACATGTTGCTATAGATGATGAATCTTGTTTTAAATGGGAGAATGGTGATGTCATATGACTAGGGATGGTAAGAACAATGTGTAGGAATTAGTTATATTGATGTAGAGGTGTATGTAATGTGATAAGGTTGTTTGTAGTGGAGTCCGATGAATAGACGATGATAGTTAAGTGCTAACGACTTTGTGATGTTAATTATGTGTTGAAGGTTAAATGATACTGACATTGAGCTAGAATATAATGGTAGAGTGTTGACATTTATGATATGACAATTCTTAAATGATGTTAATGATGTATTAATGTTTCGTGTATGTATTCATTGATGTTTTAACATGATATGTTGTGTTTGTTAAGTTGTTGTAATATGTGGTTGTTCTTGTTGTTGAGTTGTGATGATATGTCATTATTGATAAATTGTGATGATATGTCATTGTTGATAAATTATTGTAATATGACATTGTTGTTGTTGTTAAGTCATTATAGTATGTTGTTGATAAGTTGTTGTAATATGTGGTTGTTGTTGAGTTGTGATGATATGTTGTTGTTGTTGAATTTTGATGATACATCATTGTTGTTGAATTTTGATGATATGTTGTTGTTGTTGAGTTGTGATGACCTATTGTGTTGTGGTCTAAGGTTGTATGATACACTGATTTCATGAGAGTCATTGTATGTTGTTGCATGTAGCCTCGTTGTTGTGTGTTGTCGTTGTTGGTGAGGTGATTGCATTCAATCACAATTAAGGGTGTGATCATGAAAGATGGGTCACACTGGACCAAGAAATAGGGGTCGAGGGCATGATCATGAAATAGGGGTCACACTGGACCATGGAAAAGGGGTCGAGAGTTATGATGGGAACTGTGATAATGAAACAGGGATTGTTATTGGTACCACATGCATTGAGTCTATGATTCAATCTCATTTTCATGCTTTGTTGTTGATGTATGTGTTGTGGAAGTATTTTTGGTAGATGTTTATATTGTTGAAGATTATGATGTGGATGTATTGAAGGGTGTGATCTATATGATTTGTGGGATGTGTGTGGATAACTAGATGATGTATACTCTCGTATATATATCATCTTCCTCTTTTGTTGATTTAAGAATATCACCCCTTTTGTTTTAATGTTAAGCCTATGTTGGTAACGTGCAGGTTAGCAGGAGTAGTTAGAGTTTGTGTTCGGTGAAGTCGAAGCACTCCACGTTAGTGGCGTCTGCCCTGATATGTAACATGGGAGTCGGGAACGTTTGTATAAGAATTTATTGTTGTAGGATGATTAGTCGTTGATAAGATATAAAAACAAGTTTCGATAGTTATTTGAAATCGTTACATTTTGTTGACTGAAATGTATATTTTTCCTACTGCATAACAAAATATCAAAGTATGTTACATGTTTTTAAGGAGCATATTTTTGGAAGAAAAGTAATGCCTTAAATTTGAAAGTTGATTTTTACTTTGATTTTATTATAAAATGCACTGAAGAATATAGGGTGTTACAGAAGGAATTAGACCATTGAACCATATATGGGTTAAATAACATAAAATGTTTTGAATGAGATGTATGCAATTCGGAAAATAATGGTGGATTTTAAGATGGTTTTCAAGAATAGTTTAATTTTCAGATTATATAGTTCTTTACCAATTTTAAAAGTTGTGTTTATTTAATGAGGTGTATGGTAAAACAAACAATATACATTGGTATATAATAAACTATGGGTACTTCCCACAACGGTTTCTACATTAACCCTGATCTAATGTAATTTATTTGTTTTCCAGAACTGTATATATCACAACGATTGTTAGACATAACCGTTGTGATATATCACACGCTTTCCATAATACAATAATGGTCTCATGATCGTGATTATAAGTAACACACTTACGACAATACTCTACATAACAATGCCTTGATCTGCGTGATTATATATATTTTTCAACCATTGTTAAATGGGTTTTCCGTATTAGTGATTGCGTCATTATTGGATCTTTTCCTTTCTAGGTCTTATGGGAGACCTGAAACAGTTTCCCCTAAAGCCTTGTTTTTTATTTGCAAAGTGAGGGTTAGTAACATGTGTCTTTACTCAGTTGTGGGATCTATGTTTATGGAAGTTCTAAATTGGATGTTTTCGTTTTTGAGAAATGCACAATAAATGTTTTCCTTGTAAGACATAACATAATGTTGGGAAATACTGACACGTATCTTACAATAAGTAGTAATGATGTTTCTCCTTCTTTAGAATACACAAGTGTTTTTTGAACAGTTCTCAAGGAGATCTCAAATGTTGGTGATGCATGGTGATTGTGCGATCCTTAGTGCCCGAGCATGGTATAAAGGGCTTTGGATGCATTACTTTACCTTTTTTGTTGTTAACAATATGCAAAAAGAGTATTTCTTCATCTTTCTTCTTAAAGAGCATTCTTATTTTAACATTGCATCAAGTTCATATGACTTTGTTTATTTGCACTTGTATTCCATGTTCGATTGTTCCTTCCTCCAAGTTCCAAAGTTCAACATTCTTCTTTTGCTTTTGTTCCTATTTTTTAGGGTTTCTAAGAAAGTGAGTGTTTGAGCATACTTTCTTGCTACATCATACATGCATTCATTTTCTTTAAAATATATTTTAAACATAGAGATTGTGTCAATCACAACCAAGAAGGCCAAAAAAATATTCAAGGCGACTAAGTGGATTTAGACATACTGGGGACTATTTTAGCTTTTGTACATAAACATGTCTTAGACCAAACTTTTATTGACGTGGGTCCCAAAGTTGACTAGAAAGTATTTTCCCCATATGGAGATAAGATAATCTTTTGGCAATACGATGGGTGTGTCATTCCTTTTCACAAATTTTTATTCTCTCTCTTAGGTTATCAACTTCCCTTTAATGAATTTGAAGTCAACGCATTGAACCACCTGATAATTGCCCTTCACAATTACATCTAATGAGCAAAGCATTCATTAAATATTTCCAACATTGGTGTGAGTATAAGAGGAGTAAGCTGGTTGTGACATCATTCTTTCATCTTCTTAAAACTCAAAACAACCCCAACTACGCGAACGATTCTGGTTTGCTCTCCTTAAGGAAAAACATCATATATTTCAAGGCTTATTCCGATAGCATGAAGCATTTCAAGGATTTGTTTTACCTGGTTACTCCTCTAAATGAAAAGTCACATGTGATGATCTGCCATTTATAGTCTGGTCCTCCACCAGTATGCATAGACGTCTTCCAGAAGTATTGGACCAAAATTCAATACTCTGGTTGAAAATGTGAAAATACTTTTCTGTGAAGCAACAGAGAAAAACAAGGCTTGACTTCCGCCCATGCATCTTTTTCCAAGGTGGAAGTTGGTCTAGATGAAGTGAGCTAGTCCTTAGTTTCTGCTCGAAAATGGACTGAAAAGCTAGAGAAGTCTCTGAAAAAGTCTAAGAAAATTTAGAAGAAGCTTAATGACAGTATTTTTACGATGGGCCAAGAGAATCTTGAGTTCTCAAAGGATTTGGCAAAGTCAATACAAGAAAATTTCTTTATTCCTAAGGATGCCTTTGAGAGTTCCTTGAAGCGGGTTGAATATTTTTATCCTACCATGGAAGTCTCTCGAGATTGAGTTTATCTTGAGCAAGCTATTAAGGATGGGAAGGTGGTCTCTTTGGTGGATTGATGTGCCCCTGTTTTATTTGACCAGCGTGTGTGTAACCAACATATGTGAATCTTTGTTATTAAATTAGGATTTCGATATCAAGTTTGTTTCTTTAGGAATCAACTTTTCCTCCAAGTTTGTACTCGAATTTTATTGGACATCATAAGGGACCATTCCCTGCCAAGGGTTAGTACCCATTCCAATTCCCCTAGGTAAAAATATGGTTCGAGGTTGACGTATGGCAAACTCACCACTACTGAGGAGGGGTGAGCTAGTTATTTTCCAACTCGGGTCTTACTTTCTTTGTGTGTAAGAATTGACATCATGGGGTTTTGATTATTTTAATCATACGCACGTGGCATTTGTGACAACACCCCTGAGTCCCATGGATGGGCTTTTATCTATCTGATTGTACCCCAGATTCATCGTTCCCTTTCATTATCACAAAAAAGAGAAAGATAGTTTATTTGAAATTCATTATTTCTTTAATTAAACAATCATAATACATTTTGGTAATGTGTCATTTACTACTTATAAAATAAAAATGTAATATAACCAAAGGGATACGTCATTACTTTTTTGACATGGTAGTCATGGTAATTATTTTTTTAGCTTTATTTGGATCAACCACCTTTGCTTGTTTTCCTGAGATGACTTGCCTTACCTGCAGAGGGTTGGGTAGTCATTTCTCTTAACTCGTCGGTCATGGAGGCCATGTTGATCTCCATAGATTATCCATAATCTTCTTTCTTGTCTTGCTTTAAAGCTTTGTATATTCTTTTTCTCTCGAAATATCGGGGCTTATTGTCACTGGCTCGTCATGGAAGATGTGGTACTTCGGCTTATGATGGAACAAGGGGATATTAAGTTCAAGGTGAAGGGAAATCATGATACAAAAACAACGGAAAACCAAAGTTTCCCTTTAATTTATCCTTATGAATAACATGATAAGTGATAGAGACAGTTAACTCTTGTGGCAATTGAAACCTTTGATGCAGAATAGGATGAACAATCACAAGTGATGAACAAAGAACAACATATATACTCACTCCACACGAACAAAGTGCCTTTAATCTTTGTGCTAGCTGATATGAATGAAGAGAGAGAGAGAGAGAGAGAGAGAGAGAGAGAGAGAGAGAGGGAGATAGTACCTTATAGTGTTCCTTATTGAGATTGAATTGTAGGTATAGTACAACGTTGTCTAATAACACCTATAGTAATTTTATAGAGTTGTAACATGGGGAAATGATTTTCATTGAGTGTTTTAGAGTATGCATTTTAAATTAATTATGTGAAGTGATATCTATTTAGGTATAGAAAACATTTCAAACTACTTTTATATGTCATATTCATATAATCATTATTTTGAAAAATATATTGCTTAGTTTATAACTTAGTTCTTACGTGCTTTATACAAAAGGAACAAGAATGTATATTAAATATGGCGGAAGAAAATGGTCAAGAAAAGAAGCTTAAATGGGAGTATGAGTTATTGATAAAAATATTGAATATTAATGGGAACATGAAGTTACTAATTAAAATATTGAATATTAACGTGAACATGAAGTTACTGGTCAAAATATTGGAAATTAACAGGAACAAGAAGTTACTGATCAAAATATTGAATATAACCTGGAACATGAAGTTACTAATCAAATTGCTGAGAATTAACGGGAACATGAAATTACTGATCAAATTACTGGGAATTAACGTGAACATGAAGTTACTGATCAAAATATTAAATATTAAGGGAACATGAAGTTATTGATCAATATATTGAATATTAACGGGAGTATGAAGATATTGATCAAGATAGTGAATATTAACGGGAAGATGAAGTTATTGATCAAAATATTGAATATTTACTAGAATATAAAGTTACTGATCAAAATATTGGGAATTAAAGGGAATATAAAGTTACAGATCAAAATATTGAATATTAACGGGAACATGGAGTTACTGATCAAAATATTGAATATTAACGTGAACATGAAGTTACTGATCAAAATTTTTAATATTAACGAGAACATGAAGTTATTGATAAAAATATTAAATATTAACAGGAACATGAAAAGTTACTGATCAAATTTTGAATTTTAACTGGAACATTAAGTTACTGATCAAAATTTTGAATTTTAACAGGAACATAATGTTACTGACCAAAATTTTGAATAATAACGAGAACATGGAGTTATTGATCAAACTATTGAATATTAACGGGAATAGAAGTTACTGATAAAAATAATGAATATTAATGGGAACATGAAGTCATTGATCAAAATATTGTATATTAACAGGAACATGAAGTTATTTATCAAAATATTGAATATTAACGGGAACATGAAGTTACTGATGAAATTTCTTAATTTTAATTGGAACATGAAGTTACTAATCAAAATTTTGAATTTAACGGGAACATGATGTTATTGATCGAAATTTTGAATTTTAACAAGAACATGAAGTTACTGATCAAAATATTGAATATTAACGAGAACAGGGAGTTACTTATCAAAATATGGTAATATTAACGGGAACATGAAGTTACTGATCAAAATTTTGAATTTTAACTGGAACATGAAGCTACTTATCAAAATATTGAATATTAACGGGAACAGAAAGTTACTGATCTAAATATTGAATATTAACGGGAACAAGAAGTTACTAATCAAAATATTGAATATTAACGAGAATACGAAGTTACTAATCAAACTATTGAATATTAACGGGAACACGAAGTTATTGATCAAGATATTGAATATTAACGGAAACATGAAGTTATTGATCAAGATATTGAATATTAACGGAAACATGAAGTTACTGATCAAAATTTTGAATTTTAAATGGAACATGAAGTTACAGATCAGAATTTTGAATTTTAACGAGAACATGAAATTACAAATCAAAATAATATTTTTTTAAACAAATGCGCGTAGATATGTAATCGGTTCAGTTTGGAACGGTTTTTTATCAAAAAAATGTCTGAACCAGTGATATACCAATCGGTTTGGTTTTGTTCGCTTCTTAGTATTTTTCAAAAATGGAACCGAACCAAATTAATAGGTTTGGTTCGGTTCGTTTGATCGATTTACATCGTTTTTTTTCCTCAAAATATTATATTTATACGCGTATTCTCCGCTATCATAGTTTTTAGGGTATTTTGTATTTATTTTTTAACTGATACATTTCATATAATCTATTTTATTATCTACTTTTCAAATAATTTATAAGTTGTACTTAATCCATACAAAGTAATAATATGATTTTTATTGCAACAATAAATAAGTTTACTACCAAACTTTTTAATCCACATTCTTTTCGGTATGCCTCTAAGTTTTTACCAATTATTTCCTTTGTGATCCAAAATCTAATTCAAACACAATATTTTTCTTTTCAACTCCTACTTCTCATCAATGTAATGATAAATTACTCACAAGTAATTCAAATTAAGTGGATAATTATAGTCATTGGTTTGATTTATCGATTTGATAGTTCCTAAAAACTAAAACCAAGAATCAAACTAAACCACATCGATTTTTATTGGTTTTGTTCGATTTTTAAAATAATCGATTTTTTTTCTCAGTTTGGTTTGGTTTAGATTGTCGGCTTAATCGACTTTTTCTAATTTGCTTATACCCCTAAGTGTGCGTAACACACCGGGATTCGTACGAATTCTTGAATATCCCACTAATTATTCTTAAGAAAATGTTAAAGAAAAACTTTTTTTTCTTCTTTGTCACTATGTGTTCTTATGTTTTGTATTTCATTTACAATTTTATCTTATATATATTTTTGTTTTTTTTATTGATTTAATTTTTAATGAGGTTATTAGATAATTAAAATAATAATAAAATCACTTATTAATAAATAAATATGACAAAATCTTATTGTATGGATAATTTATTCATGTTTTTGACTTACTTTAAAATAGAATCAATTTCTTAATGATATTAACGAGGAGAGTGTTAACAATTCAAAATATTTATAAATAAATAAAAACAGAAAATAGTAATTTACTAAATAAATAAATAAAACATTAAAGTGATAAAATTCTTGAAAATTAAAAATCTCAATTTTATTTGGGTTTTGAGCTCGCTTTGGAGTTTTCTACCTGCCACACAACTAATGAAAAGATTAAATTGACCCAAAACTCAAAATAGTTTCACATTTAAAAAAAAATGGTAAAGACACAGATTTTCAAAATTTCTATCGATACCGAAAATTTTATTTAGTTTATCGGGGATTTCAATTTAACTAGTAAGAATTTCTACTTTTTTCTGAATTACCTGTAGAGACTACCGGAAATTTCATAATTTCCTATATTTTTTTACCGGGGATTTCAAATAAGCGATAAAATACAAGATTTTGTTTTCTTCTGGGGATTTCAAATTAGCGGTAGTTTTTATTTTTTTTGTTTTTCCCGAGAATTTCAAATTCCCGATAGTTATAAATTATTTGTTTATTGTCTTATGGTTTTTTTTTCATGTTTACAGTGAGATACAAAGGTTACGACGATACAATTGTTGGTCGGACGCTTGATTTGGCAGGAGCATATAAGAATACCATTGAAACTGATGTCACGGTTCCTTCGACCGAGTCATCCGTACACACTGACAGATACGTATGTGACTCTTCAGCGATCTGGGAAGTTAACTTCACAATGTGTTTAATGAATAAGAAAAACCTAAACACTACCAAATACTTCAGGGCGTTTCATCATTTGCATTATGTCATCAACTGATCTTGACAGCTTCACATCTAACTCGAGCGGACCCTTTGTTAGCCTACGACGAAATGATATCCACATTTCGATGTCTTCATCGTACTTTAACTCAATCAAATTGTATTTCACACTACCGTATGTATCCTCTCAATCTTCTCGAAACTCAATCTTCAACACCTTTCTATTGTCAGCATCAGGCAATAATTCATTCATCTTCGAAGTCAGACCGACAAAAGAGGTGGTGTTATCGGGGAGCTTGAACTCAACTGGACGACTTGCTCCGTTGAAGTAAACTTTTGCTTTGATTAAAAATGTTGGAATAATCATTTTTTACATATGTGTTTAACCACAAGACATAACCCCTATTTATATGAACATGCATCAATTATGGACCACACAAACTGTCGGTAAAATCTCGATCGTTCAAAAAAAACCTAAAATTATTACTACTGGGAATTTCAATGGATATGAAATTACCGGTATCAAACTGAACTTTTCAAAACTACCGATTTTTATTATATATCGAGAATTTGGAATTACCGATATACCGGTAATTTCAAATATACTACCGATAATTTTAATTCATATCAAAAAGAATTTATAACTACCTGAAATTCCGTTCGAAGATTACTTGTAAATATACTGAGAGACATTCCATTATGAAAATATGGGGTGGCGGTTAGAATTCTCCTCGCTTTGTAATATTTGCTCGGCCCATTTTCTTTTTTTGAGATAATCGTTTGAAAAAAAAATAAAACCGTTATTAGGTCTTTTCCGTCCTTCGCGGTAATTTTACCACTATTATATATTCAAATTCTTCTCTCATTTTTCACCATCATCAACAACCGAAACGATGTCGCTTCCACCAAATGCAAGAACCGATGCTCGCCGTAACCGCTATAAGGTCGCCGTCGACGCCACCGACGGCCGCCGGAGACGTGTAGACAACATGATCGAGATTCGCAAGAGCAAACGTGAGGAAAACTTGCAGAAGAAGCGTCGCGGAGGCCTTCAATCTCAGGACCAGTTCCCCACTCTCGACAAGGAGGTACTTCTCCGCCACCGCAGTTTTATAGTTGCTCTGTTATTTTATCCATTTTCGTTTCTGTGGTGCAAGTTAGGGCTCAAGAAATTTTCGTTTCTGTTATTCAATTGTGTCTGTTGATTGATGTAGCTAGAGAGTCTTCCATCAATGGTTTCCGGCGTTTATTCTGACGACAGTAGTGCTCAACTGGAAGCCACCATACTGTTTCGGAAGCTACTTTCAATTGGTAAATTGTGAATGATTCGTTTCTGTTCACCACTTTCTTGATTGTTCTTGTTTAGCCTCCACTAGTATGTGTTAATGTACTTTTCTTTTTGTGGTAGACCGGAATTCTCCTCCTATTGATAAGGTTATTCAATCTGGTGTTATGCCACGTTTGGTTGAGTTTCTTGCCAGGGAGGATTTCCCTCGACTCCAGGTTTCAAATGTTTAAATTTGCATTTTTTGTGTGTTCTCCTTTGTGGATGGTTAAATTATTTCTAAACGTAGAGTGTTTGAAATCTGTTGTTGTTTAGTTTGAGGCTGCATGGGCTCTGACAAACATAGCATCTGGAACTTCTGAGAACACTAAAGTGGTGGTTGATCATGGAGCAATTCCTGCATTTGTCGCTTTGCTTAGTTCACCTTTTGAGGAAGTTCGAGAGCAGGTATCTTATAATTGAACTTCTACAAGCCTCTTTCTTACTTTCATTTCATTGTTCAGTGATAATTATATCCATGAAATTCCAGGCCGTGTGGGCTTTGGGAAATATTGCTGGTGACTCCCCGTGGCATCGCAATCTTGTGCTTGGTCATGGTGCTTTTATCTCAGTATTAGCCCAGATAAACAAGCACGCCAATCGTTCAACGCTGAGAAATGCCGCATGGACTTTATCAAACTTTTGTAGGGGAAAGCCACAACCTCCACTTGAGCTGGTAGTATAACATCTATTGTTTCATTTAAATGATATCTATTTTATTGAAATCAAACCTTAGAGATAGGTCTGTTGAGTTTTTGGCTATATGACAGGTGAGACATGCTCTTCCAGTTCTTGAGCGTTTGATTTTGTTGGAAGATGAAGAAATTTTGTCAGATGCCTGCTGGGCTTTATCATACCTTTCTGATGACTCAAATGATAAAATACAAGAAATTATTGATACTGGTCTATGTATCCGACTGGTGCAGCTCCTTCAGTGAGTATTAGTTGTTTCAATGATCCTGATCATGTTGTTTCAATCGTTGGTTGCCTAACTTTGTATATGGTCTCATTTTCAGACACCCATCTGCTTCAGTGTTGATTCCTGTTGTTCGTACAGTAGGAAATATCGTGACTGGAGATGATATGCAAACTCAGGTAGTGATCTGTAACTGATTGAAATTATTATTTGATAGTTTATACGATCAAAAGGGACAAGCTTGCCGATGTCAGTCTTCACATTTTGTCAAATTCTATTTCTTTTAGATTTTGTATTGATTCTCCTTATTGTGTTTTTTTTCTCTCTCTCGCTAGGTGATGGTCGATTACGGTGCACTCCCTTGCCTTTTGCACCTATTGCTACAACCTCTTCAAAAATCCATCAAGAAAGAAGCTTGTTGGGCTGTATCCAACATTACAGCAGGAAATAAGGAACAAGTACAGGTAAGCCAGAGAATCATTATTTATTTGTCAATTGAATATAAGGTAGGGTCATGACATTTGTCGGACAAGCTGAAGAGTGTTGACTACTTAAATTGTCTAATCTATAAGAGATTAAATGAGTTTATATTTTATTCTGAAGTTTTTTTTTTTTGTATAAATTAAAAGCCGATGATACGATTTACATATGTAGGCTGTTATTGAAGTCGGTTTTATTCCTCTGCTTGTGAGTCTTCTTCAAAATGCAGATTTTGACATAAAAAGGGAAGCTGCTTGGGCAACAACAAATGTTACAGGTGGTGGAGTTCCTGAGCAGATCAAGTATGTGCTTTCTTTAATAGGTTCTTAAAAATGATTAACTTTCTGAATTTATGATATTAACTTATGGGGTTACAAGGTACTTGGTGGATCAAGGTTGCATAAAACCACTATGTGATTTGCTTGCTTGCCCCGATTCAATGGTTATTTTGGTCTGTTTAGAGGGCCTACAGAATATTTTGTTTGCCGGAGAAGTAGAGAAGGATCAAGGTGACTCTGAAGATGCCAACTTGTATGCTAAGATGATAGAGGATTCGGAGGGATTGGAGAAGATTGAAAGCCTACAGAATCACGACAACAATGAAATATATGAGAAGGCTGTTAAACTTCTTGAAACATACTGGTGTGAAGAGAAAGATGATATACTACCATCAGGCATTGGAGATCAATCTGGTTTCAACTTTGGAAGCAAAGAGCCTTCATTACCATCTGGTGGATTCAACTTCGGTTGAAGACATTTTCATGAATCTGTGTCTTGTATATGGAACAGAAGCATGAGCTGCCTTGTCAGTTGTGTTCTATTAAAATACATACATATTCAAATTTTCAAAGAAAAAATTAGTGCTTTGTTAGTACGTTGTTTCATGTTTCTCCTACTTTGATTTTTTCTTCCCTTCACATTAAAGTTGTAAATTGTTAAAGGATCAAATGCACATTTAAAGTAATAAATTGTTAGAGATCAAATGGTTTAGTGTTTAGCTATGGTTGTTTGGACCCAAATTTTGTAACTATCTCTAATTTCTCACTTTTCAATCAAATACCATACAACAACAAATGATCAATAATCAATTGTAACTTGCAAAGGCTATGAGTGCAACATCACATGTATATATTTTTCCCACCTATAAAATATTGAAAAGAATACATAATCGTTGGACACAAAAAAAGTAGAGTTCAAGTGCAATAACTAACAGGTGATTAACATATATTCTCTTTCGGGGATACTCTCATACATGTAGAGTTGTTAATATATAGACTTAACATATATTCTCATTTGGGGATACCCTAGAGTTGTTAATATAGAATGACTTGTAAGACCGATCCATTCGTTTATATTTTAGATTTTTTTTAGAAAAAAAAAAAAGAGGGTGGAAGCACAAAGAGAGAGAAAAGCACATGGTAATTAACCTATTAATAGAGACTTCAATACATTCAGCTAATAAAAGAAGAGAAATTTTAGCAGGAACATAGTAAAGTATCAAATTAAGACCTAGATTACAACCTATTTGGCGAGTACATGTGCACACTTATTTCACTCAAAGATAAATATGACAAACTCACACCTCCCAATTCAATTTCAACAATTGTTGAATTTGTTGTACCGATCGCATTTCAATTATGCTATCCAGTTTTAAATTTAAAATATTTTGAACTACCACTTTAGAATTTATATAAAGTTCAATTTCTTGAAACTCAAACCTCTTTTAGTAATCTTAATCCCTTTATCAGTGGCGGATCCAAGATCCTAGCTCGGGGGTGGAAAAAAAATTATTTCGTTAACTATTATTATATTAGGGGTATACAAGATCCATTATGATCTTATAATTCATCTCAACTCAAATACAATGAGATTGTTTGACCGATTTCAAAATAAATACGAACAAGATTAGAAGACAATATAATATATAAAGACACGCTTAAATTAAAGTTCAAATTATTCTTAGGATTATTCGTCCTATCCCAAATGAGTTGGAGGATAAATGAATTTTTATCCTCCCTAGGGATGTCAACAGGTCGGGGAATGAGCGGAGGATGCTTCCTCGTTCCCCATCCCGTCCCCCAAAAATTTCTCCGTCCCTGTCCCCCATCCCCGTTGCGGGGAATTTTTTTCCCTCATCCCCATCCTCACGGAGATCCACATATATCGAATCTTTAAAAAAAATCGATCAAAACTATGGCATTTCATTATTTTTTTCTTTATAAAAACTTATATTTTGCATATTTATTATTTTAAAAATAAAAAACATATTACATTAATAACAATTTGGAATTGTCATGCATATATTTTTTTCTTACTGTCATGCATAACTATACAAAAATTCATAGTTTGGAATTGTCAATTTGTCATGCATAATCTTTGTAAAAAGCAATTGCAGTTGCAAATTTTTTTTTTACTGTCATGTATTACTATACAAAAGTTCGTAGTTAATATATCTCATAATGCATAGAAAAGTGAGATTGTCTAGTATCCAAAATAAAATGCTAATGAATATCCCACGATTAATAGAAAAATAGAATTGGATGATAATCCAAAATATTAAAGCATTCACCCAATAAAAGTTATAATTGAAGTTACTTTGGAAAAGTTAATCTGAATAAACCAAAATATAAAACAATTATCCAAGAAAGTCATGGTATTATCTCCATCTTTGTGACTTTTCATGTGAGGTCTTCATCACTATTCCAGAATCATGTTTTACTTTCTTTTTCCTACAAAAATTTAACACATAATCATATCTACAAACACAAATAACTTTAAAGCTTGAAATTAGTTAACAATAATATTTACATTACATCATCATCATCCATATCCTCATCAACACATTTGAATGAAGCAAGTGTCTTTGAATTACCTAAACCTAATAAACAAATAGCTAAAATACATTAACAAATAATTATGGTTATAACAATGATAAATAGAGATAAATTCAATATAAATTATATCACCTTGCATTTCTTTTCGGAACCAATCTTGGGTGCACATTAAAGCCTCTAAAGTCTCTTACTTCAACCTATTACGTTGTGGAGTTATAACACGCTCACTAGTACTAAAGGCAGACTCTAAAGCAACGGTAGAGAGAGTGTAATACCAGTACCACAATGATAATTGTTGTTGTGTTGATGAGAATGAACAAAATAGAGTGATTGTTGTGATGATAATGCAAATAGAGAAGAGGATGAATGAAGAAGACAGAGTTTTGAGAATAAAAAACTCTTCTAAAAAGAAGAAGAGACGTAAAAGACATTTCACATTTGGTCTGTCCACTTTTTTAGGATTAATAAATAAAATATTCTCTAATAAGTAATGACTCTTTATTTCTAATTAATATAATATTTTTTTTATAAAAAAATTTACAATTACATAATTATATTTTATATAATATCATAAATATATATAAAGAATAATTAATAATTGGCTGGATTCGGGGAATTCGCGGAACGGGGGTATTTCCCCGATCCCCGCCCCGAAGTGTAATCGGGAGAAATTTTACCTCCATCCTCGTCCTCACGGGGGGAAAATTCCCCGACTTTGGAGCTCCGAACAGATAATATCCATGAGGATCCCCATTAACAAATGCAAATTGACATTCCTAATCCTCGCTTAATATCACTCTATCAATAAAGTAGAGAAATGTTCAAAATAAAAAAATTCTTATATATAGAAAAAATTCCTTCTAATTATATGAATCATTCACTTTTTTATTTAAAGTCATTTTCAGATTTATAAAATTGATCTAATTTGATGTTAGGATTAAATTTGGATTGCATATAACCCGACCTAGCATTTATTTGTACACCACTGTTTTGTATACAAAATTTGTATAGACTATTGATTTTTAGTCATAGTGAAATACTGAAATACAATAATTTGAAATATTATAGTGAAATACAATAATTTGAAAATAATATACAAAATATTGGTTTGTGACTAAAAATAAAAATAAATTAAGTAATCTCATGTTAAACAAGTCAAAGAATATTCATTTATAATATAATTTATTATGTTCCATTGTCATATCTTAGTAAATTAATTTTAAAAATATTTTATTTAAAATCTTGTATTCGAACTCGGATTATCATATTTCTTTCATCTTGTTAATATTTATTTTGTATGTGTTAGACCGGTGAATATTTTTAAAATGTAAAGTAGTGTTTATTTTAAAACAAAGATAAAAAAGAAAAAGATAAAGATAAATGAGAGATTATTAAATTTTATTAGAAAATTAAGTTAACACAAAAAAAAATTATTAAGTAATAACTATTTTGTTTGTCAATAAAACTTTAATTCATCAATTTGGTTTAATGGCACAATTGTAAAATCTTTATTACAATATTTATTCAATAAATATGTTTTATATTTAAATATTTTGTAGAAATATTAATAACAGAGTAAAATATAAATCTAAACACTTGAAAGAAAGATAGCAGCAAAAAAAGTGATAAAAATAATATGGTGTAATAATTATGTTATGGGCTCAATTCATGACACGATGCAATATATTAATATGTTAGAAAATAGTAAAATTCACGGGCTGCAATTGATATAATGTAATTGGTATAGAGTGATAAAGTCAATGCTGTTTATATGGAATTTTAAAATTCCAGGGGGTGCAGTTGCACCCCCTCACCCCAATGTAGGTCCGCCAGTGCCCTCTAACACTCTAAAATTCAACCATATATGCACTACACAAACTCAAATATCTTGTGAAGCTTTCAAGTCACTCACACATAGAACATCTTAAAAAATCATTATTGATATTTATTTCCTATTAATTTTATTTGTATTCTAATGCTTAATTCGAACGACAGTAGAATTGATAGGATTTAGTTTTATAGAATTTGGTTCCTTAAGGCATATCTGGTATGTTATAGACTTATAGTATTACTATGCTGTGATTGTTTGACTATAACTTACTGTCAAACGTGTTGCTTTATCTGATAATAAGAATTCAAATTTGCTCAGGGTCGATTGATGCTTCATTAATGTACTCTATAGTCAAATAGGAATATAATTGAAGTTAAAAATTGAATAATAGAATTGATAGTTTAGAGTTCTTGATTCAACCGATCATTTGATTTTTACTCATACGAAGATTTTTTTTTGCAAATTTCCCTAAAACTGTCAAGACTCGAAAAGTCACTTTATAACTTTATTGATTCTAAATTTAGGTCATTTAATTAGGAGTCCTTGCCATAAGATTCGAGTATCGATTCCTTAAACTACATTTTATTAACTAGTTTTTGACTTGTGTGTGACAATATATCAAATTGACGTTTTACCGAGGGTTTTCTAATAATATTAGCCAATTTCATAATTCTAATCTAGAGTCCTATTAGTATTTTTATTTTTGTTTTTATTTTGTTGATTTTAGGGTTGCAATAAAGTGGTATCAAACATATGAATTTGTGAGCTATTGTTTCAAATTACTTCAAAAAAATTCATAAAATAAAAATAGGTGGCCTTCGAGTGGACGGAAGAGTGCGAGCAAGCCTTGACACATCTTAAGAAGGCTCTATCAGAGCCCCCGGTTCTCTCCCGTCCTGAGGCTGGTGAGACTTTATTTCTGTATTTGATCATCGCAAACGAGACCGTAAGCGCTGCCCTCATATGAGAAACGTCCGAAGGGCAAAAACCATCTATTTTACAAGCAAAGCCCTGTAGGGACCCGAGGTGAGGTATCAGCAGATTGAAAAGGTCGCACTAGCCCTCCTCAAGGTGTCACTCTCAATCAACATAAAACATGCTCTTAAAATTTGATACATAACATGAAACGGAAAATTATTCAAATTAAGCAGCGGAAAAGCCGAACTTTAATGATATCATTGCAATTAGAAAATAGTTTGAAAATTTCTAAAACAACATCAACGAGTTCCAAAATATAATAAATAAACTAAAGCAATAAAATGACGTTCCCGACACCCATGTTGCGTATCAAAGTAGACACCACTAACGTAAAATACTTCTATTTCACTGACCATGAACTCTAACTATGCCTGAGCACCTGCATGTTACCCACATAGAGGCAACATTCAAACATAAGGGGTGAGATTGTTACATCAATTAAAAGAGGAAAATGATATAAATATAAGGCATATATCGCATAAGTACAACAACAACACACTTATCACGACAAGAATCACAATCCAACTATACATCTACAACAAACACATCAACAACATATACATCCACGTCATACACATCAACCACATATGCATCCACGTCATACACATCAACAACAATGCATTCAAAAGAGACTCAACCATAGACTCAATGCATGTGGTACCAAGAATCGATCCCTATTTCATGATCCAGTTCCCGTAGGAACTCTCGACCCCTTTTCCATGATCCAGTGTAACCCATCTTTCATGATTACACCCTCGACCCCTATTTCAAGGTCTAGTGTGACCCCTATTTTATGATCACGCTCTACGCCGTGATTGAACACAATCACCTCACCAACAACGACAACATGCAACAACGACGGCAATATGCAATAACAACAACAACACCTACATATTCATCATTACATCAACATCACTCATTCATCAGATGCATTTTAGCTAACATACATCATTATATTACTACACAACTCTACTTCCTTGCACTATTCAATCATGCAACTATAACCACTACACAACGTGATATAACAATTATGCAACAACATTCTACTACAACAACTCATTCACTTTAACATACCACAACGATTACACACTACAACAAGTTCATACTACAACGACATAACGATAACATACTATGACAAGTTAGCAACGACAACATATAATAACTACAACATATGCACATTTCGTTATTCATGTATTTCTCATTATCACATTTAATATTCACCAAAACAAGTATATAACCTATCAATACATGCCCCTAACACCCCCACATCAACACCAAAACCACTAGGATATAGAATAAATAATTTCACATACACGACTAAACATACGTCATGCATTCAAATGCTTCACACAACAATATTCAACATTGACAAAGTACACATACAACCTCTCTAAACCTATTCACTCTCCATCATTAACACACCAGCCTTCCTAAAACATAAAACACAATTTTTTTAGGAATTTTAATGAATTAAAAATACGTTTTCTCACCTCCAGGTCTCACTAAGCGGCCCCTTTGCTCGCTAAGCGACCTCCTCTCGGGTTGGGGAAATTTCAAATTTTTAACTGCTCGCTAAGCGAGTATCTGCTCTCTAAGCGGGCAAGACAGATTTGACAAAAAAAATCATACGATGACAGTAAAACTCCTGCTACAATTTTTCACTCAAAAACTCGTCTTTCACCATTTTTAATCACAAATTTCAGTATAAAACATATAACTAATACACATACATCATTTACAATGAACAACACACATCAATTCATCAATAATTCCTCGAAATCTAGTCATCAACCTCTCTAAACCTACTCACTCTCCATCATCAACACACCAGCCTTCCTAAAACATAAAACACAATTTTTTAAGGAATTTTAATGAATTAAAAACATGTTTTCTCACCTCCAGGTCTCGCTAAGAGCCCCCCTTGCTCGCTAAGAGACCTCCTCTCGAGTTGGGGAAATTTCATATTTTTAACTGCTCGCTAAGCGAGCATCTGCTCTCTAAGCGGACAAGACAGATTTGACAAAAAATCATGCGATGACAGTAAAACTCCTGCTATGATTTTTCACTCAAAAACTCGCCTTTCACCATTTTTAATCACAAATTTCAGTATAAAACCTATAACTAATACACATATATAATTTACAATGCACAACACACATCAATTCATCAATAATTCCTCGAAATCTACTCATCAACCCTAGGTTTTTCCATAACCCCAACTAACATACCTAAGGACATCTACCCTAACATTCATATCATAATACCATTAAAAGATGAAAGAGATCTCACCCTTATCTTAATTTGATGAAAAATCTCTTTCTTTCTCACGAAATCTTTGCCTCTAACCCTTCTCCTTTTTTCTCTTCTTCACGCTCTCCCAAAATTCCACGATCATTTTTACGAACTGATTGTTCTCTTTCTCAAATTTCCCAACATAACCCTTGGACCCCTAATATTGGAATCCCCATCGTCCTCTCACTAACCTTTCACTTATTTACCAACATATCCTTTCCACTTAGTATTCCTCTAATTAAATTATTTCACCATATTAATATAAATTATTAAACTTATATCAATTCAAATAATATAACTCTTCTTACTCGACACATCTTCCTTCATCTCATCACCTCCACCCTTCACTAAGGATATGCAACTTCCAATAAAGCACAACAACACCTAACAATTTCTATTAATTGAATAAATAATTAAACCATTAAATTGGGGCGTTACAACTCTCCCCTACTTAGAGTATTTTTGTCCTCGAAAATTCACCGGATACGAACTACCCCGGATACGCTCTCGCATCCAATAGTCAACCACTATGCCACGAAAGATGATACCATGAATAATGCAAAACAATGATACAACTTATTGAAGACAACCACAACAAGGCGCAATTCTCATGCAATATACTCTACAACCAAATTAAGACACAAAATAATCAAGTTACGAACACATAATTTCACTTGTGAACCGGGCACAATACTATAGTTACCATCATCTTAGGTAACACCTCCCTAATTCCCTGTCGTATGAATTAGCTACACACATCCAAACTGTCACCATGGGCAACAACAAAGATAGGAACGCCAAAATTCATAACACGACATCACCATAATTAGACTACCAACTTTGTTATCATACGACATCAAAACAACCATTCTATGATTTACCAGTTAGTCATGTAACTAGTACACCCACCTGCCTAGTAGTACAAGATTAACATTTAAACTTTTCGCCATCTCACTTTCATTCTTAAACATCCAATGGTATCATTATTCTTGTGGGTTCTATCTTCAACCTTCGAATTCTTACAAGTCATACCTGTCGCTCCCGGGATTTTCATCCTAGTACAAACGCGAAAGTGGCGCGGAAAAGTTAGAGTCGCCAGCCAGACATTTTTATCCCGAATGAATGGGAAAGGTAATGTTGCACAAACCTAAGGAAGAAGGAAAAGGACGAGGCCTTGCGAACCAAATATCTGAGTCCGGAAGTCGGTTATGAATTGGGAAGGTATTAGCACCCCAATTCGTCTGCCGTACCCGACGGGATCCACGCTTATAAGTCTGTTTTCAAAGGGTGAGAAATAATATGATGTTTGAATGAAAGAAGGGCTATCTGGAATGAAATGGAAATGAGAAAAGAGATGGAATTGAAAATGGAAAGAAAAGGGGGAAAATGTAGGGAAAATAAAGATTGTGCTCGAATGGGCCCTACCCCACTGCCTACGTACCTCATCGGGATAAATGAGGATCAGAGACGCCGTAGTTCGTCTAACTAAGGCTGAAACTCGTTTGTGGTTTTTAGGATGACGTTGCCATAGCTCTAGCTCAGGTGTTACCGGCTCTGACTCGAGGGTGTTTACTATGTCGCTGTTTGAATTGTCGAGACAAGTCATGTTCGTCCGCAAAGAGTATGAGATGAGATGAGAAGATGTGACTTCTTGGTTTGTTGTCTTTTATAAGAAGTGTTTTGAGATTGTGTTTTTCATATGTACAACACTAAAGACTATGACACAGGAGCGAATACTTTCCAAGATCGCCCCCAATGGAACGTTTGTAAAGCATCCTAGAAGAGTGAAGGAGACCTCCACTAGTCATTTCCCGTATAGCTTAAGGCTCGTGGCGCATTGTACACCTTTTCCTTTATTAAGTGTTTTTTATTTTCTTCTATAGATGAGAAGTGAGACTTAAGTTATAAAAAGGAAAAATTCTAAGGGAAACTAGACTTACCCTAAGTTAGTCGAATTTGAAGATAACCTATGGTTAGTGAGGTTTGAGAGATTAAATCTATCTAAGAGGTATTAAACTAGAAATGCAAGTAAAAGAGTTAATGATGAACAATATGGTCCTCCTAAGTCATGGTGGGTAAAAACGTGAATGAAACATAAATGGGATAAAATGATGGATCGGGTGGGTCGATTGCGTGGTGCTGAGACGCACGACTTATGGTGTGCAACATACAAGGCTTGATTTTGGTTGAATGGAGTGGAACGATGCTAATCGGGGAACCCTAAAGTCACATGCAACTTTATTTATTTTTGAAAACTTACTCGACGTTGGATCGAGTCTTATTTATTTCATTTTTGAGATTTTGTTTTCTATCGATTCATTTTATCTTTTCTATCCTAATTATAGAAACTATAAAAAGCATACAAGTATTACATCACAAAGTACAAAATACAAAACATAATCGAGGTGTAACAAATATCCAAATCCATTAGCAAATCCTCGGAAAATACCTTGCATAAGAAGAAAAATAGTTAGTGAATGACATGAATCATGAATATGCATAATATGGTGGACATGAATTAAAATGACAAAAATATCAAAAGTCATGGGAAAAAAAGTGAATTTAATTTCCTAGGGTCTTAAACCTGATTAAAACATTATGTTAAAAAATCCCTCAAAAATTCTAATCCTAACTATGGAAAATGGTCACTTAAATCTAACCAGGGTTTAATCACAAATTTATACAAATCACACTACCAAAGCAGTAGAAAAAATGTCCTAAAAAATACACCAAAAATATTCTAGGTACTTTAACTTGTCCTTTAATCACAACAAAAAGAATGGATCCAAAATGTTATGGGAAGTGGCAGAAATAAATTGTACAAATTTATGTGTTTATGAAGGAATTTAATATGAATCAATTAAAATGAAAAATCGAAATTAAATTGAAAAATGCAAAAATTCATAAAGTAAAAATTGAGAATTCTTATAAATTTCCTTAATATTCTATCCTAATTTTTGTGGATTTTTATTATGCATTTTTCTATTTTTTATGGATTAATTTGAACAAGCATAAAACAGAAAAAATAAGAACATATAAAGAATGGAAGGGGGTGCAGTAGAAATGTTTTATAGTTAAGAAAATATATGGGCTAAGAACGGGGGTGTGGATAGCACTTGAGACAGGCCCATAAACGCGGAAAAGGCTGAGGGCGTAGGGGACTTACGGTGTGAGTTATGCGTGGGATAGTGAAGGGGTGGTCCAACCGGACAGTGACAAGTGTCACCGCCGGGATGGACCACCAAGGAATTCTTATCTTAATGAAATCCTAAAACGGTGGAGATTAAAAGGTTTTTATTGAAATTTTATGATTTTTATGGAGGCATTAACAAGATTAATAAGTTTTAATTTACAATTAATCCAAAATCAACATAATTAATAGAAATCCAAACACAGACCTCATACACGTTCTTCCTCTTTCTTCTCCTCAACCCTAGCTTCCCCTTTCTCTCAGCGGTGCTTCCTCCAAACGCATTCCTATCAATAGCTTCATCTTCTTTCCTTATCCACAAACCCTAACGCCGCCGTAGCTTCTTCCTTGCCTTCACAAACCTAGCCGTCGTTCCCCACTTCACTGTCGGATCGAGTAGATCTTCACCATGCTCCGTCTCATCGTCGTCGTTATCATGCGGTTGCTCACGCGTGGAATCCTCCGCGGCGCCGTCCTCGCATCGCCGCCGTCGAACGAACCTCATCCATCATCTTCTCGCCGTTAGATGCTTGCCTTGTCCTTATTCAACAATCGTCAATGAAAACAAGACAACATATGCGAAAAATAAAGTATCGGAGCTTGCTGGCGTCCGATTCAGGTATGAATTGTTTCCTGCTCTTGTTGCTACCTCGATCCTTCCTCTCTTCCATTGCTATGAATTCTCGATTGCACACTGATGTTGAACCTTATGATTGTAGAGAAACAAGCCGGAAGGATGAAGATACATTGATGAGGAGCGATTAGGTAGCAGATTATTGAAACTGCTTTGCTGAAGAATTCTTGCGTGATTTTGCGGAGTTGTCACGGTGTATTCCCTTGCCCTGTTTCAATTTCTGAATCTGAATTGATGGCATGATCTGAATTTCTGTATGTCCTTGACGGATTGGTTCTTGAAGCGTTGAAACGTGGAAGTATTATTGATTCTTGAATCGGCAGATTGCTGAAGGTTGAAGATGTGTCCTTTGATTGACCCTGCATCAAGCTGGTGGTGGCATTTATTTCCAATTGACGAAGACGATGGTATGAGGATGATGAGTGTTTCTTGTTTGAAGGCATCTTGGTTCAGAGAAATGATCAAGGCCTAATTTTTGGTAAGATTATGTGTCTTGTGCTCTGCATATTGATTCGGATTTGCGAAAGACTCACTAAACTCTTCGATTTCTTCTTAACTCAGAATCTGAATTATTGTTGCCTACTGAATTTTGCAGGTTGAATTTGAATCGTGATTAATGAAGGTGGTTGAATGGTTAATACGGTGATGATGAATGCAGTCAACGAAGGTGTGATGAAGAGGATGGTGAAGTGTTCTACCTTGAAGGCTTTGTTGAAGGTGATAATGATGATGAAAGTTGCGATGTTGCAGTGTAATTCTCTTCTTCTGAAATTTGAGATTCTGTTTGTTTATGATGATGCAGGTTCAGTTTAGAATGGATGAGGAAGAAAAATTGATGAGTATGAAGAATGGATCCTGGAAATGGAAGAATGGTGAAGAAGATTTGAAGAGGAAGATTCAGGACCCCCAAAATCTGCAGCAAACTGGTTTTTTATATCAGTAGAATAGTGAGGGCAAATTTGTATTTCCCTCTGATTTCTGTTAAGTTAGTTAGGAGCAGCTAGAAATTTGTTATTTTGTAACTGAAATTTGTGTATGGATCCCTTGTATCACATTTTAGTAACCGAAATTTTGATGAACTTTTCCTCTCTATTTTCCTGTAATTTTCTGCTATATCAGTACCATGACTGCTTCTCTTCTTTATTAAAATCTGGATTTTATTCCGAATTTGTTTGAAAGGCAGTAGGCTCCAAAGGATGACCATGAGAACTCTTCCTCTTTGATGCATAATGATGGACCTTTATCATGTTCGAATCTTGTATAATTTGAAGTAGGGCTGCAATATGGGTGCATTTAGCATTTGTACCCAACCTAAAAAAATTCATGTTTTGGTCTTTTTCTCTTCCCCTTTTTAAAACTAAATTTTCTTCTTTTCCTGCCACTAAAATGCCATATGGATGAAAATAAAGAAATAACTCCCCACTATTTTGTTTTTATTGGTATATAAAAAAAAGGATAAGTATAGAAACATAATTAAATAAAAAGGGAAGGCCTAGCCATGAATGAGTTTTGAAAGTTGGACATGGTTTTGGATTCGGATATGAATCTTAGAGAAAAATGGATATGAACCAAATTTCTAAAAGAAATGGTTTATGGATTTGGTTAAAAATGGACAAGAATATAGGTCGGACTTTAGAATTTGAATTGAATATGAATTGCATATTGGTTTATTTGAAAATGGATAAGAAAAAGGTTTATAAATGGATATGGATAGAAAAAAAGTTGATGTATTATTTGCCTCGATAACTTGAACTCAAACAAACCACGTGAACACTTCTAATTGCACTGAAGTCTATAAGCCCAAATTAACTTTTTTTTAAGAGCCACATCTTCCATGCGATTCTTTAATCCGTATCAAGCTTTCATGATTATCAGCAGATATTGCCAATGACCATGCTCACCCTCGTCATAACTTAGAATCCTTGGACATGACAAGGATGGAGCCTCAGAAGAACTCCTTGGTACCCAACGATCTTCAATTGAGAAATGCTAAACCTTATTGAAAATGTAGAAGCTAATATTTCTCTTGAAACTTTCACTTCAAACAATGATAGAGCCCCTTTGGTGACAAGACGTCTAAGTGCCACTCTTTATAAGGAAACCCTTGATGGCCAGATGATTGAGGAAATAAACCCTAATCGAATGTTGATGATGAGTATCACTGATCTTCGTATTTTCCAATGAACCGCATCTGAAGAGATAAATCACATGGCACTGCAAAACTCTGATTCTTCAAGCTTTTGACCTAAATAACAAGCCTATGATTATAGATACATGACATTTTATAGATGACCTAATAGAAGATACATGTGAATGATTGTGAAAAAGTCAGTTAGATGATAATAAATAAGAGGGCAAATTTTGGGGTGTTACAATACCCATATGAAAAAATTGCGCTACTTCACGCTCTCGTTGCACACTTTAATTACTTACGACTATCAAATACACTAAGTTCACATCCAACTTCTTATGCTTCCTAAAAATCACCATAAATCATTATTCGCGTTTAATATACCAAACCTTACACTCCATTGGGTTTTCTCTCATACCAGACATGAAGCTCTGAACTACTTACTCAATTTCAACTCTCTCTAACCATCAGATCAGACATTTGAAAAGACTTTTGACTTAACTCTTCAGGAATTCCAATCCTCCTTGTTGTCTCGTACTTTATTCCTTTAGACCAAACAATCATTATATACTTTTATGAATATTAAACACTCTGAATCTAGGTCCATAAAAACCATACTTCATAATCTTCAACACACTCACATCCGCAACCAAGTCCAAAATTTGAACGGTATGGATCCCTTCATGAATCCTCTGTTGTCGTAAAGTATAAACTATAACTTTACCATCTTGTATTCACACCCTTCTAAAACTCGTCACCAACAAATCTCAATACTCCACAAATAGTGTATTAGGATTAGATCGAATCAAAATGGAACCATAGTCGACTTCTACTCCGATTCTCTAAAACCCCCCTTACGACAAATATCCCAACCCTACAACTTATTTTTCGCAAGTTAACTGAGATAACAGAATTTCTAAATTTGGAAAAACCTTCCAAAACCTGTAGCCAAAACATTTTAATCTCCTTTCCTACTTCAAAGCTTCCTCATTGTAGAACTACGTCTACTTTTATGGATTTACAATGATACTTTCATCTGAATTGGCATAACCAAACAAATTCACCTCTACCAACCAAAAATCATCTTTCGACAACTTAGCATATAACTTTATCTCCTTCAACACCTATAATACAATTTCCAAACATTCCACACATTTTATTTACTCCCTCATTGTGTCATATTTCTAATGCTTCAAATCTCATGTCCAACAGATTCTCGATTCTTGAATTCCATAAAAGACAATGGTTGCATATCTTACATTTTATATTCGTCTTATCAATCTAAGGCATATAACCATGCTTCTATCTTACCATTACAGTTCCACATCAACAACAAATAGGTCACAATCAATTTCGCGTCTCATGGTTCACCATATCAAAATAACAATGAAATCGTACATATAACACTCTTATAACAATGCTTCAACATCCCTACAACATAAAAATACTTGTCGTTAATTAATTTCAGCAAGGAATTACATTTTTTACACTTCCAAAAACACTTCTACTCCATACCCTATCATACCCAATCCGAACTCAATACTGATATCATTAGTCTCTTTATCTCATATCTACAAATCACAAGGAATTTATCCACATAGTTTAACAGTTGTTGGTTCCAATTACCACACTTCATGCGTATTCTTTGACTCATAACAACACTAATACCATTAGAGAACTTCAAACCATTTGTGATTCATTGCAATCCAAAGCCCAAGTTATCCCGAACACAATTGTGAGTTTCCATACTACTCACCGACCAACACATAACCTCGGGTAATTATTCTCTTCTTCACCAATAATAACGAAACTCTCTAAGACGGCACTCTTGATTTCACAATTTTCCCTTTTATTAAATCTTTTGACTACTCTTCCCATAATACCAAATCATAACATCGACATCTTGTACGGTACCATAGAATCCAGTACCAGGAACAATATTAAAGTAGAAATCCACATCCCTCTCTTAACGGAACATCTGATATCTTCTTCCAGAACACCTCTGAAGTTCACGCACAACTGATAGTCCATCGTTATAACCTTAATTCCAATTTATGGAACACTATCTTTGCATCCATGGAAAACCTCATAGCCTTGAATCCGTCTCACCTCTAAATACAGGAATTTACATCGAGAAATCAAAACACTCTGCAAGCACCTGGCTTAACTCCACACAATTCATTGTGCATGCTATCACATCTTAGCAAGTCTCGTCTATCTCATCCAACATGATCTCGTATGTTATCAACAACAGATTAAGGGTGATCAGTTCCTCAATTTATTGATAGACATCTGACAATCATGGCGGGGTATAAACCATCCTCACCAAGCCATAATAACGTTTAACAACACACTACACCATCATCCCAATAATTGGCAGACACATGGTTTAATTCCATTAATTAGTCCCAAGAATAACATCACTTTGTTCCAACTTAAAGATAATTGTGTACCTCTTAAGCAAACACGTCAGGATACTCCACACATCACTAGCCCACATCTGGCCTAAAACATCTCCTCCCCCCTTCACAAGGAAGCAAACAACGAGAATACTTGACTGTCTTCCCTCAAGGATAATATCATTCTCTAAATATATTAACAGTCTAACGCAACACTCCCTCTTACAGCGACACGATATCCAGTACCACAACATCTGGAATATCTAAGAGAAGCAAACGCTTCTCCCCCACTTGCTTCATTATCACATTTAATATTCACCAAAACAAGTATATAACCTATCAATACATGCCCTTAACACCACCACATCAACACCAAAACCACTAGGATATAGAATAAATAATTTCACATATGCAACTAAACATACGTCATGCATTCAAACGTTTCACACAACAACATTCAACATTGAAAAAGTACACATACAACCTCTCTAAACCTGCTCACTCCAAATCAACAACGCACCATCCTTCCTAAAACATAAAACACAAATTTTCATGAATTTTAATGAAATAAAAACACATTTTCTCTCCTCCAGATCTCGTTAAGAAGCCCATTGCTCGCTAAGCGACCTCCTCTCGGGTTGGAGAAATTTCATATTTTTAATTGCTCGCTAAGCGACCTCCTCTCGGGTTAGGGAAATTTCATATTTTTAATTGCTCGCTAAGCGGGCATCTGCTTGCTAAGAGGGCAAAACATATTTGACAAAAAAATATTGCGATGACAGCAAAACTCCTGCTACGATTTTTCGTTCAAAAACCTGTCTTTAACCATTTTTAATCACAAATTTCAGTATGGAACATATAACTAATACACATACATCATTTATAACACATAACACACATCAATTCATCAATAATTCCTCGAAATCTACTCATCAACCCTAGGTTTTTCCATAAAACCTCAACTAACATACCTAAGGACATCTACCCTAACATTCATATAATAATACCCTTAAAAGATGAAAGAGATCTCATCCTTACCTTAATTCAATGAAAAATCTCTTTCTTTCTCACGAAATCTTTACCTCTAGCCATTCTCCTCTTCTCTCTTCTTCACTCTCTCCAAAAATTCCATGATCATTTTTACGAACTGACTCTTCTCTTTCTCAAATTTCCCAACATAACCCTTGGACCCCTTATATTGGAATCCCCATCTTACTTTCACTAACCTTTCACTTATTTACATACATATCATTTCCACTTGGTATTCCTCTAATTAAATTATTTCACCATATTCATATAAATTATTAAACTTATATCAATTCAAATAATATAATTCTTCTTACTTGACACGTCTTCTTTCATCTCAACACCTCCACCTTTCACTAAGGATATGTAACCTCCAATAAAGCACAAAACACCTAACAATTTCTATTAATCGAATAAATAATTAAACCATTAAATTGGGGCGTTACACAAGCACTATTTCCTAGCACATACGAGCGTCGCTCGGACGGACCAGCCCATCAGACAACTTCTTGGTCAACCAGATATGGCCGGAAGGATGCTCAATTGGTCCCTGGAACCATCTAAGTTTGACGTTAGATATGAAAGTAGGCTAGCCTTCAAAGCATAAGTCCTTGCTGATTTCGTGGCCAAAATGACCACCCCTGAAAATGTAGCTTACGTGTCTAGGAAATGGACTATTTTAGTGGACGGGGCATTGAGCTCAACGGGTAACGGGGCAGGGATTATTTTGGAAAACAAGGAAGGCGTCCTAATAGAGGTATCCCTCGCACTTTCACTCCCCACTTCCAACAACCATGCAGAATACGAAGCTTTCCTCGATGGCCTGAGGCTAGCCGAAGATTTGGGAGCCGAGTAAATAATCATCTGTACAGACTCCCAAATTATGGCCTTACAAGTCAAGCGAGAATACCAGGTCAAAAACAACAACTTGTCAGAATACATGACCCTGGTCAAAGAAAAAATGATGAAGTTTGCATCCTCATAAGTTAAACATGTTCCTCTTGAACATAACGTACGAGGTGGCGTGCTATTAAAACTCGCGATCATGAAGAGGAAAGGTAGAAACAAATTTGTCCTACAAGATTTACTCCCTCGGTCGAGCATTGAAAAAGTATCCTCAATGATAGACGTAAACATCATCGGTGACGCCAACTATTGGATGACCCCGGTCTACAACTACTTAACGAACGAAGAACTCCCCCCAGATCCTAAGGAGGCCAATATAGTCAGGCGATGAACTTGCTCATATGTATTAGTTGAGGGTAAACTCTACCGACGGGGATTCTCTATTCCTCTCCTCAAGTGCGTCGAAGAGCAGTTGATCCCACACATCCTGCGAGAGATCTACGAAGGCATCAACCCCCAACATCTGGGTGGGAGATTGCTGGCAAGGAGGATTTTACTGGTCAACAATGCAAAATGACGCCAAATAGCACGTGAAAAAATGCGACAAATGCCAAAGGCACAGGGATATTCACTTGGCACCTCCAAACGAGCTCAAAACAAATGTCCTCCCCGTGGCCATTCACATGGTGGGGCCCAGATATCCTCGATCCATTTGTCATTGGTTCAAACCAGAACAAGTACCTGATCGTCGGTGTAGACTATTTCATAAAATGGATAGAGGTTGAAGCCTGGGTTAAAATAATAACACTCAATATATTGTGTTTCTTCAAACGAAATATTCTCGCTCGTTTTGGGTTAACCCAAGCCATAGTCACCGACAACGAGAGACAATTCACGGACAAGAACTTCCAGGAATTCATTGCCAACATAGGAATCAAGCAACATTTTGGTTCAGTCGAGCATCCACAAACTAACGAGCAAGTAAAAGCAACGAATATGGTAATCGTACAAGGACTCAAGCGAATATTAGATGAGATTAAGAAGCACTGGGTCGAGGAACTACACAACATCCTGTGGGCATACCAAACAACGTCTCATTCCACAATCGGGGAAACCCCTTTCCGAATAGCATACGGAACATAGGCCTTCATCCCCATTGAAATGCACATAATATCCAGATGGACAGAAGCTCCAATGGACAAGGATACTAATTCAGAGGCATTACATGAGGAGTTTGATCTGGTTGAAGAAGTTTGGTCAGGAGAAGCCTTACGCGAGGCATCACTTAAATTAAAAATCTCCATCAGACATGACTCTAAGGTCATCAAGCGAGCATTAGAATTCAATAGTATCGTCCTGAGGAGAAACCAAAATGACTCCATAGAAGGTAACTTGGTCGTAAATTGGGAAGGTCCCTACCGTTTCTGAGCGAAAATGGAGGATGAAACCTATTACTTAGAGAACTTGAATGGGGAAGAACTTGCTCATCCTTGGAACACCTAGAAACTAAGCCAATATTATAGTTAAGGCGCATGTCGTCTTGCTCTAATATTAACGATGAAGCATAAGCACCGACCTAACATGCATGCCTAGGTACAAGCATTGCATACCAACATTTCTAGCCAACAGGGTCCCCCTCGTGAACGAGGAGGACCATTGTTACACAACTGGATCCTCGATCAAGTGTGTTGTTGTCTTAGTACCACGAATAGGTAGAGCACCCAGCTCGCGATGGGACATTCACGACACGGAGCACGAGCCATAAACATGACTCGAGCATTGTTCCCCGACCAGAGCTACTCTGGCATTCTGCTCGATTAACCAAATCGTCAGACACAGATACACCGAGCACAATTTCCCAAAAATGTACAAACATACCCCAAGTCCCTCAGCGGACATATAAAAGAACAACACATGCGTACTCAAGAGAACATCTAAACGGCCGAGCACCATTCAAACACTTAGTAAAATTAAAGAAATTAAAGTGTGACCTCCGACGGGTGCACGTACATGGATAGAAGATAAGTGTGATGAAAAATAAAATAAATAACAACCACCAAGGTCCGAAAAAAATTATAAAATGTGACCATAAGGACCGACTTGTTCGAATATTACATAAGGGGGAAATAATTCCACCGAGCAAACTAAAAGGCCCTGGCACGTAGGCCGACCGTAAAAATCAAAAGAAGAAAAAAAAATCTTCAGGCATTCTCCTGCATATCCACATCCTCGTTAGGCTGGTCTTCGGTAGGGATCTCCTGAGCAGGATTTCCTTCTGCCATGGCCATGTCATCTTGTTTCGCCTGCCTAAGGAATTTGGGCACAAAAATCTTCTTGTCCATGACCTTGTAAAGGAAATCAATCCCTTCATCGATAAATTCAACCTCAGGATTAACTATCCTCAATTGATCCACCTCTTAAAGGCCACCGCTGTTATTTCCTCGAGGTCCTCGTCCCCTTGGTCAATCTTGGTGATCAGGTCAGCCCGGGTCAGAAGCAGCTTTTGATCCTCGGTTTAACCTTCAAAAGGGGCCATAACAACCTTAAGGCAGACAACTTCCTCTTTTGTTGTCTTCTTCTGAGACTCCAGAGTGGCTAGGGATTCCTTCAAATCTTTATTCTTTGTAAGAGAATCTATCACCGCTTCAGAAGCCTTACGGGCCTTATCCTTGAAAATAGACAACGAGAGCTTCAACTTTTGAATTTCTTGCTCCTGGGTAGTTGTCCCCTCAACGTACATCGACGTCATAACTAGAACCCTCATCATTGCACTTGCATCCGGGGCCAAGGAAAATCGCTTGTCTAGTCGGCTTAACTTCTCTAGGTGCAACGTCCTAGCCCAGTGAACCTGAAGGGTAGTCTCCTCAAAATACTTTGGCTTGAGGAAGAAGGTTGGAAGCTCGAACGAAGGCTTTAGAGGAGTCCCTGTTAGGTTAACTACGTCACCAACCCGCGAACTTTTCCCCAGTTTAGATCCTGTGCTCGGAGACCACTAGGGAGCTGAAGAGTAGTTACCCGAACCTGTGCATGTCGTTGCAAACCGATCAGCCTGTCGAGTTTGCTTCATTTTCTTTGCCCCTCTTCTCCTGGCAGCATTCTCCATCACCTTATCTTGCACGTCTGACATAGAATCTGAAAAAGACAAAAGAAAACATGTTAGAACATATAAGTATACGAGCAAAGAACTAAATACATGCAAATAATTCCTAACGAGCTACCAAGGTAGGCCAAAACATCCTCATCCATTTCACAGGCAATGAGCTTCATCGCCTTTATAAACTGAGGGGCCATTTTTCCTCCCATATCCTTATCCAAGAGTGGACGACCCTGGTCGTCTACGTATTCGATCATGGAGAAGCCGAAAACAAACTTCATCAAGACATCATAACTAGTCTTTTCCTTGATGCTCAAGTCAGAAGAAATTGTCAGGTATTCATTTGTATCGTGCAAGAAGTGTTCACGCGACCATAAAAAGTGGAACTTCAACATAAGATGTGGCACTTGTCTTCACTGGTCATCGAGAAAGATCATTCCCTAGTCATTGGTATCTACCCCCCAGAAGTATACAGAGTCTCGGGTATGCTCTGATATCGATTCTACCAAGTAGTACATATCCTTGAAGTCCTTGATTGACTCCGAGTAAGCTTTGTAGGTTTTTCTCTTCTGTTTAAGAGAAACCCAGCCATACCTACCTTGGACAACTTGCCTCTAAAGGTGAAAAATATGAAAGAACAGAGGAAGATTTTCCCCAATCTTCAAGTACCCACAGGTCATATCGAAAGCTTTCAAAAAGGAAAACGAGTTTGGGTAGAGTTGCGAGGGTGATAGCTCCAAATAGATGAACATAGACGTTTGGAAGTCCGAGTAAGGGAGTCTGAACCTAAGCTCCTTGAAGATAAAGTAGTACATGGAAAACTTGTTAGGTCCATAAGGCGAGCAAATGTTACCCCTGGCGTCGGGAGACCTGACGCACCAGTCTTCAGGGTCCCCAATTACCAAACCAGGACCTTCTTAGGGCTCAACATATATCGATTTTATATTTAGAGGCGCCCCAGCAGCCCAGTCTTCAACGGGGATGTCCTGCTCGACATCATTCTCCTTTGGATGGTTATCTTCGGTACGAGCAGAAGTAGTTTCCTCAGAATCAGTTTGTGCAGAGGTCGTTCCTTTGGAGCCACTGGGAGACGAAGTTGTGTCATCAGAGAGTACCTCTACGTGCATAAAGTCGGGGGCTTCCGTGAACATCTTTTCACCTGAAAAGCAGCGAAAGAAAACGTGAATTCAATGATTAAAATCAAATCCATCCTTCCATTACTAATCAAGTAAAAGGGCGTGCAGAGAAACGGGGACGTTGTCCTCGACCTATGCCCTCATTCAAAGTGACTCGTATCCGTACCCTCGAAATTACGCCCACATGTTAACACGGGGAGAGAAATTTGCAAGCAAAAAACTTTCAACTCACAAGGGATCCAACTCCCTCGATATGAAAATCCATAACTCTGGTTGAAGTTCAACTGGAGCCACCGTGAAAAGACTGGGGAAAATACCCTGAGAAGCTCTGTTCACCGCAATGATGACAAAAATTTTCCCCCCTCCACCGGACGAAGGCAGGGACACCGTGTCAGAAGCCTTAACAGTCTAAATTATAGGTCATCTAAACCCTAATATTAGCCCTAACCACATGCATCTTTACTAGAAGTAGATCATTTTTTATATCCTACATCCAGGAAGTTAAGAAACTTACGCGTTTTAGAAGATAAAGATGTGGTTGGTTGATTGTCCTCGGTAATAGTGGTGGCAGACGAAGGTTCGCGGAGGAATCTGAGAACTTGGCACTGTCGAGCAGAGAAACAGTGAATGAAAAAGGATGAAAATGGATTCCAACGTCCTATTTATAGCCTCCCTCAGCACGTGCATGAGAAAGTGTGACCTAAGACTTATAAATGGCACACTCATAACCTAGGGACGACCATAGGCTAGTCGTCATTACGCATTAAATATTCACACTTCCTAAGGCGCATGCGTGAGGTGACTTTTCTGCATACTTAAAACTGTAGAGATCCTCGTTTGTCAATCATATCTTAACGCCCATGGGCAATCGAGCACACCCTGGTCGAGTTTATGACGAAAAATTCTTACAAGTCTCAATTTTCATCCCGTATATAGCGAGCCACCCTTAAGTTATCACTTTTGTGACCAAAAGCAATTACTTGAGGGGCTCCAATTCCAGACTGGCCGGTGATTAGGGATGGCCTAATCCACTCCTACTTCTAGGATGGACCAATAGCCCAATGTCTAAGGGACCCACTAACTTTGTGGCCCTCATCCAAGGAGGACTTGTCAACCACGGTTACCCTTGGTCGGATTCCTCTGCTCCTTTCGAGCTTCTACCCAACATACGAAGAAGTCATCCAAATTCAACCAAAGGTAGCTCCTGCTCGGATAACCCTTTATCCAGCACGCATCCATTTGACCAGGTATGCTTGGAGTAATAGCTAGTTTCTGGCAGTTACTTATTTTCGGGGGATCCACGATCCAGACCCAAAATAAGAACCAATAGCCAAGCGCCGAGGGCTCTATATAAGCCATCTCACTTGAGAGGTCCATGTATCCAATTTTCACTCTCTTTACTCGTAGTTGTTCACTCTCCAGCCCTCTCTTACCTTGGCATCAGGGTGTCTTGTGTAACACCCACTTTTCCCAATTTCAAAAATATATTTATCAAGAAAATCAGAGTTTTATCAACAGTGGAGTTCTACATTTTCAACAAAAAATCAAGTTCACATAGTTCACATAGATCACCAATATAAAACCCTTTCTCCCCCTTACCTCGAAATTGAGCAATTATTCACAAACCCTTGACCTTGGAGCTCTACGATCCTTGATCTCCCTTATCTTTTCCCTTTTCTCCAGAGTCCTCTGTTCTTCGTTAAAAAACACGATAATGAGAAAATGTATCATGTTCTCTCTTTTCATAACCCAACACAAATTATTACCTTTCCCCTTAGACCTCCAATTTTATTATTTTATTTATTTAATAACAATATTCCAATAATCTCATATTATCAATATATTATTATTTAAATAAAATAACTCTCTTGCTTACAAATTCAAAAACACCACATTATTCGCCATAATTATTTTATAAAATAATTTATGAAATCGGGGTGTTACAACTCTCCCCCACTTATATTATTTTCGTCCTCGAAAATTGTACTCAGTGGAACTACTTAGATGTACTATCGCACCTGGCTAATCACTTCTTTGCCATGACCGAAAATTCTACAATTAATACAAAACAACAAAAATAGTTCCAAGACAACTACTACAACCACAAAACACCACAATCATCAATTCACAACACGCGGGTATACACCTGAAATATAACACAACAAAAATCGTTACCATTACCATAGGTAACACTTCCCTAATCCCCATCATAGGAATTAGTTACACGCACTCGGACCCTCACCATAGGTGACGAGATGACAAAAGAACAAAAACCAAAATTTCACGATATACATCGTTTAACTTCACAACACTGATAACTGACTAACCTTGCAGTTTTCTCCACCGAAACAACATAATCCCTCAATGAAGCTCATACATTACATATATTAATATCTCTGCATATCCCTCATCCTCGATATGTATATAACCTCTCACTATTACCCGTCCATTTTCGGAACGTCCAATAGTCTCAATATTTCAACAAATCATATTGCTCAATATTTCTAACCATTTACGTATAAATAATTACACAACTCACTCTTCCGCTACGCACTCTGATTACCCGCAGCTATCTATTCCATTAAATTCACATCTAACTTCAACTTTTCTAACCTTCACCACAATTAAAATAATTCACTTAACATACCTTAATATCCGAACGCAAATCTCTTGACTGCTAACTCAATTCAAACTTTTTAACTATCAATGTAAACATAGGAAAAATTCCCGACTCCTTCCCTCAACATTCCGACCATCTTAGTCGTCCCATACTCCACTCTTCCTGATCAAATCGGAATTGCATGCTCATGTGATTACCAAACACTCTAATCTCCAATCGTAGCAATAATATTATCAAATACTCAACCCAATTTCACTCTCATCCACTTCCAATCCATGGTTAAGATAAATACTTCCATAATTTCCCTCCCATAGCATAATACCAACTACAACTCTACGATCAGGTACTAATAACCAATCAACTTATCACAATCATTATCCAACATTCTATTTATAGCTTGTTAAAATAAAACAAAATCAGACTGTAACCACAACTAACTCTTACTCCGGCTCTCCAGCACTCTACCTCAAAACAACCTTTCTCAACAAACAACTTATCTTTCACAAGTTATCCAAACAACAAATACGAACTTGGAAAACTTGTTATAACCTGCAATAATAACTAACTAAATCTAATTACATTCTAATCTCTTATAACTTACTCGTTTCTATCACTGTAGATCCACATCTGCTTCGGACAACTCATAACCATAATTTCCCTTGAACAACACTATCAAACTCATTTCCACCTTGTCATTAAAATCATCCTTTATAACTTAGTATATAACTGTACCTTTTCCAATTCTACTATTTCAATTCCCCATGTTCTACAAATCCTTTTTCTACTTTCATCATAGATCATGACATCTTCCAAAAGTTATCATCTCAATTATCCAAGTAAATATAGGGGAACAATTTACACTCCATACTCACTTTAATACATACTAGTCACTACTTTCTTCTACACAACATCCATGATCATTTCATAGTTTCACATTACTTCTACTCTCTCGTTGGATCATCCTTCCAACGTCTCAAATTTCCATATTAATTATACCTTTAATTCATAAATTCTAGAAAAATACACATTGCACACTCACTATTTTACTTTTGTCTTATTAATCCAACAAATACAACGATACTTATATTTCTCTCGTTTCATCCCATAATAATCACGACAGTTAACTCTTAATCAATCCCGTAGCTTACGGTTCACCTTCTCAAAAACATCTACGAAACTATCCATACTCTGTATCAACATGCACCACAGTACTAAGTGTAACACGGTGGGAGAACTGACTTTAGTTATGTTGCGGATAGCAAGAGTCGCCACCGACTTTTATTTTATCCAAAAGGAAAGGGTATAAAAGAACAGGAAAGACCTTAAGAGATATTTTTGGGTCCGGGGGGTAGGTTATGTAAAGGGAAGGTGTTAGCACCCTTTACATCCATGGTTATCCATGGGCTCTTAGTTACTTAGCTCACTTTTGAATTGTTTTTGAAAAGTGTAGTGTGTGAATAGAAAAATTTTCATAATAGTTAATAATGATCCATGTACGGATGCGTAAAAACTTGTGTTTGAAAATTTGTTTGAAATTATGAAAAGTTTGAAAAGTTTTGAATGAAGTGAGCAAGTACATAAGAGGAACCTACCCTAAAGTTTAAGTCTTTCTGTTCTTTATCCTTTAAGTGGTAAGACTATCCCCATTATTAAGGAATAGGTAGTCATTACCTTGGATGTAAGGGACAAGTGAGGGTCATTTGTTTATAAAGGCAACTGTGGGGTGTATTAAGCATTTAGGAGGGACTATCATCATTATTCGAAAAGAGACTTGATTTTTAAAGGCAACCATTAGGGACTTGATGATTTTTTCTTTTAAGGGACTTGCTTTATACACCCCACTTGACCTTAGGATTAGGCAACGTTGAGGGATAACCTTAGGAATGTGAGATGGCGATTAAAAATCGACTTACGTGTGTGAGTGTTTAATATTATTTATCTTTTATTAAAGTGATCTAAATTTAATTTTAAAATACAAATAATTTTCACTCCCTAAATTACTAACCATAGCAAAAAATTAAAATTAAACATTTACAAAATTTACACCAAGGAGCAATTACAAAATAATTATAATAATAAGCAAATTAAAAATAAATAGCAAAATATAAAAGCAAGATATAAATAATAAGCAAAAATAAATAAATAAGCAATAATAAATAAATAGGGGTTAGTAATAATAATAATTAAAAATAGGGTTAGTAAAAATATTAAAAATAAATAAAGTTAGTGAAATAATAATAATAATAAAATATATAAGATTAATGAAGCAAAAATAATAAATAATAATATGGTTAGTAACAATAATTAAAATAAATAGAATTAAATAAAAAATATTATAATGACATGATTAGAATAATAAACACAAAATTGAATTTTAATATATAAACATTTATTTAGAAATAAGAATAATTAAATAATTACTATAACATAAAATTTTTTAAACATAATATAATTATAAATATTACAAATTTAATTATTTCTAAACATACATATATATATTAAAAGAATAAAAATTTAGATTATAGACAATTTATAATTACATAAAAAAAAGTTTGATTATATTTATATTTATTAAAATTAATTATACTAAATAAATATGTACAAAAATTAGAAAATAAAATTAGGTTTTAATAGTTATTTAGAAAATAAATTAGGATTTTTTACAAGATTAGGGTTTTATTAGAAAAATATTTAGGGTTTTCAATTTAATTATACAAAATTATTTAATTAACATGTATATATTATATTTACATACATAATAAAGAAAATAATTTTTTGAATTAAAAAAATAATTTCTGCACACTAGAAAATATTGAATAAACATTTTATAAGATTATTTTTATAATATATGATTATGAACAAAACTTAAATTAAATAAAATTGAATAAAACAAAAAAATAGAATAAAATGCTAAAAACAAACCTGGCTGGGATTTGAACCCAGGTCACCAGGCTCACAAGCAACAAGTCCTACCACCAGGCCAACCCACACGCAGGCAACAAGGAGAGGGTTTTAATTTGTTTTGTTCTTTGCCACAAAAAACCTGGAAAAATAAAAGAAACAAAAGGCCTGGGGTGGTGTTGAACCCAGGACCTTTGAACACAAGCAAACACGCATAACCGCCTGGCTGGAAGAGCCCATCTGTTAATCAAACAACCACAAATAATAATATATTAAGAATGCAGTTTAAATGAGAAAATGTCAAAAACATTGGTTGGAGGCAGGATTCGATCCCCTCCCCTTTTATCAAACGCGTGCACACTTTTCCACTGGGCCAAGCACTGGCTTGTGCTAATGAACCAATAACATAAAATAAAATATTTTAAACACAAATTCAAATTTCCTGAGCGCGCCAAGCTTCTTCTTCAACCTAGGGAACTACGAAATTAGCTGCGAATCCAGCTACGATATTTCCTGCGAATTTAGCTGCCTGTTCTTCATTGTTCAAACCTACGAAAACCAAACATTCACAAAACAGCATCGATTCATTAAATTAGTTAATGTTTTATGATCCTTGTGATTCATAGAACATTCCTATGTTCTTAGAATTCATTTAAATTTAGTGAATCATCAAGCCCTAATTTCAAGAGTGAAACCCTAACAATGGCCGATTCTAATTCAGGCCATGAACCTTTGGTTTAATGATCCAGAAACAACCTACATAACATCACAAACACAATTATGCAAGCAAAATTCAATAACCAGCAATGAATCAATGGAATCGAAAAAAATTATTTTCAAGCATAAGCAAGCCACGGGTTAGGCATTATGGCACGATTTGGATGCATATGAATGATGGTTTTGCTTCATGGATGATCAAGGAACATGTCTATGTTCTTATTTTACCTTAAAACCACTTGTATGAAGGAATCCGAATGTCACTTTTTCAATGGTTTTTTGACTTTGTGAACTTACCTTTGGATGCAGCAAATTCGTGTCTTGATGATAGCATTAGGTTTAGTACTTATAGGAGATGGAATTTAGGTCATAACATTGATTGATCATGTGGAAATTTTGATTTGAAAAGATTGAAATTGATCATGTCTTAAAATTCAAATATTTGTGCATGAAGGCTTGCTATTTTTAGATCAATCTCATGATTTCCTTCCCTTTCAACTTCAATCAATATTGAAGACCTTCTAGAAACCAAATCTCCCTTAAATAATATATTTTCATATTTTATTTTCATTTAAAATGATTTTTTATGAATTAAATCAAAATAAATAAAAATAAAATAATAAAAATTCTGATTTTTAATCATTTGGGTCGTGCATGATGATATTGTATGGATTGGATCACAATTTGGTCAGCCCATTTGGAAAGAATTGGTTCTGGACCTCCATTTTCATCATAAACCATCACAAAATTTCCCAACTTTGCAAGGGCACATCTCCCTCAATTTTAATGCTATGAGGGTGTTCTTGGACATTTTGGAAAGCTTAAAGAGTCCTCTAAACAACCCCATTGGTTTCATGTCCATATCATTTACCAATCTCAAGTTATACCCTTTTGAAGTTGTTGACTTTTTGTTGACTTTTGAAATGACCTATAATGTCTTAGCTCATACCTTCCAAATGAAGCATTTTTGGGCTTGGCTTGTGAGACACAAAGTTGTAGAGAATTCAATTTCCTTCAAAATTAGCTTTGAGTGGAGACTTGGTGATGAAGTATGTGAAAGTTATGGCTGGTCAAAGTTCAGTTGACTTTTACTGAGAAAACCCTAATTTAGAAACTCCTGATTATTGATGATCTGGAATCTCCTTGATGAATCATGATCAACCCTTGATCAAATGATGAATTTTACTTCATGTACTTGATGTTGGCAAAAAATCATGAAGTTTGACTTTGGTTTGACCACAGTTGACCTCAGTTTGACTTTTTAACTGCTTTGACTGATTTTGACTTATCTGATCATCTGACTGAGCAAACTTTTGAGAAAAGTATTGAAACTTGTCATGGGGGTTCTTAAACATATATAAGATGTTATGAAGCTCACTTGAAGTCTTGGAAGTTCATTTAACCTGATTAAAATCAAAACCCTAGTTTTGGATGCACTGCTTAGGAGGTGCATTGTCTGAGGGAATTATCAACTCTTCTGACCAATTGTGAACCTTGTGAACTATCATAAAATGTCTTGTGAACCTCATGAGGGGTATTGTGAAGCTTGTGAACCTTGTGAACTATCATAAAATGTCTTGTGAACCTCATGAGGGGTATTGTGAAGCTTGTGAACCTTGTGAACCTTCATGAAGTAGCTTGTAGACTTCATGAACCTCATGAAAGGTTTGTAATCATTGTGAATCTTGTGAACCTTGTGAACCTTCTTAGAACACAAAGTCTTGTATTGTGAGGGCAAATTTTGGGGTGCAACAGCTGCCCCTGTTCAATTTTCTGAAACCTGAGGGGTTTGATTGGTATGTTTGCCAGTCGTGACCTGGAAGGTTGAAGGGGATTGAACACAAAAGCCCAAAAATTTGCACTCACCAGTGCATAGCATGATATTGATGTTTGGTTGTATATGTTTGAGTGGGCTTAAAGATGCCACTTAGAAGAACTGGTGATGGGCTTAGAGATGCCATCTAAAGTATCAGAATATGATGATGTCTTTATGTTGATACTGGATATCAGTACTAGGTCTTTGTATAGGCCGTCTCTGAATCATTTATGCAACATGATTTGAGTTGTTGGATGGACCAGTAAAGATAAATCTTCAGGAAATATTTTGGATTAGGGAATGGATCTTTGTACAGACCGTTTGCGTATTCTCCAAGGGCCAAAAGAACGTCAGGATTTGTTCTTAAGGATCAAAAGAACGTCAAGATTTGTTCTTCTGAGTAAAATGTCTTGAACCAGGGAATGGATCTTTGTACAGATCATTTGTCTGCTATTCAAGGGGCCAAAAGAACGTCAGGATTTGTTCTTCTGAAAAAATCTTGAACAAGGGGCCAAAAGAACGTCAGGATTTGTTCTTCTGAAAAAATCTTGAACAAGGGGCCAAAAGAACGTCAGGATTTGTTCTTAAGGGTCAAAAGAACATCAGGATTTGTTCTTCTAAAAAATTCTTGAACAATGGGCCAAAAGAGCGTCAGGATTTGCTCTTAAGGATCAAAAGAACGTCAGGATTTGTTCTTCTGAAAAATGTCTTGAACAAGAGGCCAAAAGAGCGTCAGGATTTGTTCTTAAGGGTCAAAAGAACATCAGGATTTGTTCTTCTAAAAAATTCTTGAACAAGGGGCCAAAAGAGCGTTAGGATTTGCTCTTAAGGATCAAAAGAACGTCAGGATTTGTTCTTCTGAAAAATGTCTTGAACAAGAGGCCAAAAGAGCGTCAGGATTTGCTCTTAAGGGTTAAAAGAATGTCAGGATTTGTTCTTCTGAAAAATGGCTTGAACGAGGGGTTAAAAGAGCGTCAGGATTTGCTCTTAAGGGTCAAAAGAACGTCAGGATTTGTTCTTCTGAAAGAAGTCTTGATCAAAGGGCCGAAAGAGCGTCAGGATTTGCTCTTAAGGGTCAAAAGAACGTCAGGATTTGTTCTTCTGAAAGAAGTCTTGATCAAAGGGCCGAAAGAGCGTCAGGATTTGCTCTTAAGGATCAAAAGAACGTCAGGATTTGTTCTTCTGAAAGATGTCTTGAACCAGGGAATGGATCTTTTTACAGACCGTTTGCCTGCTATTCGAGAACATCTTGAGTAGTGTATGGATCATTTCTGACCTGTTGTAAATTGTTGATGCTGTTTTATCTGCATGTAACTATCCTGCAAGGAAAATGTTAGTTTATGTTATATGTATGCATGCATAGTATGATGCACCTAAGTAAATGTATTATGTATTTATGGATATGTGTGTTATGGTATGATGTAAATGATGTATGTATGATATGATACTGCCGGAAGTGTCTGGATGTCTTTGTACAACAACTGCTGGCCAGGGAAAATAAATCCCGATTCGTTGTTGAAGAATATATTATACATAACCTTCCGGATGCTGGGGATAATAAGGTATAGATAACCTCCCGGATGCTGGGGATAGTAAGGTATAGATAACCTCCCGGATGCTGGGGATAGTGAGGTATACATAACCTTCGTCTTCGTTTGATGGTAGGGCAGATATAACCTCCTGTCTTCGTTCGTCGTACCCTTATTGGAAAGTAAATTCCCGAATATCCGTATGAGGATAAAAGAGATGGATATAAATTCCAGGGGAGATAAGACTTTATGAAGATGGATTCGTCCTACTGAGGGTTTATAACTGTCTTGTAAAGATGAACCGGCGAAGCTTCGTTGAAATCCTTCCCTCGTTCGTCCTTAGTAAATATTATTACTGCATTTTTATGCATTTCTGGTAAACATCAATCATATTAAAAGCATACACGCATTTCTTGTAAACATCAATCATATTCAAAAGCATACATACATTCAAACACAACCAATGGACGTTTCGCTTATGTAAATAGGGTAAAAGTAAATCTGGATTCAAAAGATGGAATTTATTTATATCAAAAAGTGACCCATACACGGGTAAATTTGTACAAGGAGACATAAACCCTAGTAAGAGGATTTTGTCATAAAGTTTTTACAAAACAGAGAAAATCAGCTATGTGGGAAACAATCCTACTGAGTTTCAATTCTACTATTGCCATTATCTTCAAGTATCTCATCTTCTGCTGTTGGGACGGAAATGATTGGATTGAGCTTTATCTGTTCGAGCTTGAGTAAGTAGTACAACTGGTTGCAGTTTCATGGGTGATCCAAACGAGACATAGTCATACGCTTTAATCCCTAACTTTTGCCTGGATTGCCCTTTCAGGTTTTCAATCCACCGGGATACCCTTTTTTGCCCAAGCCGCCTTTTCAGGTTTTCGACTTGCCGGGTGTACATCTTTTTATATATATCCCTAATTTTTGCCCAAACCCTTTTGGTTTGCCGGGATGCCCTTATTTTTGCCTAAGCCTGTCAACCTAGCGGGTCTCTTTTTATGCGTAGTATTTTTTAACTATGTCTGCGTTTACAGGCTGTGGGAAGTCTTCACCATCCATTGTAGTCAGTATCATGGCACCTCCTGAGAACACTGTCTTGACTACAAATGGTCCTTCATATGTTGGAGTCCACTTGCCCCTAGGATCACCCTGTGGTAATATGATACGCTTGATTACCAAGTCACCAGCCTGATATACCTTTGGCTTAACCTTCTTGTTAAAAGCTTTGATCATTCGTTTCTGGTACATCTGGCCATGACAAACTGCTGCTAGTCTCTTCTCATCAATCAAATTTAACTGGTCCAGTCGAGTCTGAATCCACTCATCTTCATCCAAGCCTGCATCCTTCATAATTCTTAAGGAGGGAATCTGAACTTCAATGGGCAGAACTGCTTCCATACCATAGACCAAGGAGAATGGGGTTGCCCCTGTTGAAGTACGTACTGTGGTACGATAACCATGAAGAGCAAACGGTAACATCTCATGCCAATCCTTATAAGTAACAGTCATCTTCTGTACAATCTTCTTAATATTCTTATTAGAAGCTTCGACTGCCCCATTCATCTTTGGACGATACGGAGAAGAGTTGTGATGCTTAATCTTGAACTGTGTGCAGAGATCAGTAATCATAGTGTTGTTCAGATTAGAGCCATTGTCAGTGATAATCCTCTCAGGGATGCCATACCTACATATGAGATTATTCCTAATGAACCGAGCCACAACATTCTTAGTAACAGATGCAAATGAAGCTGCCTCTACCCACTTCGTGAAGTAATCAATAGCAACCAGGATGAAACGATGCCCGTTAGAAGCAGTAGGTTTGATCTCACCAATCATATCAATGCCCCACATGGCGAAGGGCCAAGGAGCAGTCAACACATTCAATGGTGATGGAGGTACATGGACTTTATCTGCATAAATTTGACACTTGTGACAAGTTCTGGAGTGTTGATAGCAATCAGCTTCCATGGTAGACCAATAGTAACCTGCTCTCAATATCTTCTTTGCCATAGTATGACCACTAGAATGAGTGCCAAAGATCCCATCATGCATGTCTTCCATAATCTCAATTGCTTCCTTCTTATCCACACAACGAAGCAAAGTTGAATCATGATTGCGCTTGTACAAAATGCCATTACTCAAGAAGAACTTAGCAGAAAACTTTCTCAGAAACTTCCTATCTTTGACAGATGCCCCTTCAGGGAACTCTTGAGCTTCAAGATATCTTTTCACTTCATAGAACCAAGGCTTCTTCTCTGCCCCTTCTGTGTCAATCTCGTTGCAGTATGCAGGCTTTTCGAATCTATCAATAGTAATCTTGGGAGCTTCATCATCCCAACTGATCTCAAACATGGATGCCATGGTGGCCAAAGCATCTGCCAACTGATTCTCTCTTCGTGGAATGTGTCCAAAGGTAATATCTTTGAAATGTGGGATCAAAGATAACACATGCTCTCTGTAAGGAATGAGGTTATCATGCTTGGTATCCCAATCCCCTTTGATCTGACTTACTACCAGGGCTGAATCTCCATATACGTCAAGGAACTGGATTTTCATATCAATAGCAGCTTTAATACCCAGGATACATGCCTCATACTCAGCCATGTTATTGGTACAATAGAAACAAAGTCTGGCAGTAATCGGGGTATGACAACCTTCAGGGGAACTAATCACAACACCAACACCATTACCAAGTGCATTAGAGGCACCATCAAAAACCATAGTCCATCGGGATCCTTGTTCAGGTCCGTCATATTGTCCAGGTTCTTTGGTAATAATCATAATGTCTTCATCAGGAAACTCAAAACTCATTGACTGATAATCATCCACTGCTTGATGAGCCAAATGATCAGCAACAACACTTCCTTTGATGGCCTTCTGAGTAGTGTACTGTATGTCATATTCTGTTAAGATCATTTGCCATCTTGCAATTCTTCCGGAGAGAGCAGGTTTCTCAAATATGTACTTGATTGGATCCATCTTCGAAATCAATAAGGTAGTATGAGTCAACATATATTGTCTTAGTCGGCGAGCAGCCCATGCCAAAGCGCAGCAAGTTTTCTCGAGCAGTGAGTATCTTGTTTCACAGTCGGTAAACTTTTTGCTAAGGTAGTATATTGCCTGCTCTTTTCGACCAGACTCGTCATGTTGCCCCAATACACACCCCATTGAGTTGTCTAACACTGTTAAGTACATAATCAAGGGCCTTCCATCAACTGGGGGCATCAAAATTGGTGGTTCTAGCAGGTATCTCTTGATTTCATCAAAGGCAGTCTGGCACTCATCATTCCATTCCATCACCTGATCTTTCTTCAATAACTTGAAGATTGGCTCACAAATGGCAGTCAATTGGGAAATAAATCTTGCAATGTAATTCAATCGTCCCAAGAAACCTCTAACCTCCTTCTCAGTACGGGGAGCTGGCATTTCTCGTATAGCTTTTACTTTTGCAGGATCCACTTCAATACCTTTTCCACTGACAATAAAACCCAGGAGCTTTCCAGATCTAACTCCAAAAGTACACTTGTTCGGATTCAATCTCAACTTGTATTTCTTCAACCTCTCAAATAATTTGTGCAGATGATCAAGATGTTGCTCTTCATTCTGAGATCTAGCTATCATATCATCCACATATACCTCTATCTCATGATGAATCATATCATGAAACAAAGCCACCATAGCACGCTGATATGTTGCCCCTGCATTCTTCAAACCAAATGGCATCACCTTATAGCAAAAAGTTCCCCACTGTGTCACAAATGTTGTCTTCTCCATGTCTTCAGGTGCCATCTTGATCTGATTGTAACCAGAGAAACCATCCATAAAAGAGAATACCTTATGCTGAGCAGTGTTGTCTACCAGAATATCAATATGAGGGAGTGGAAAGTCATCTTTAGGGCTAGCCTTGTTCAAATCTCTGTAGTCTACACACATACGTACCTTACCATCTTTCTTAGGAACTGGTACCACATTTGCAACCCACTGAGGATAAGAAGTTACTGCTAAGAACCCTGCATTGAACTGTTTCATTACCTCTGCTTTGATCTTCTCTGACATCTCAGGACGCATACGACGAACCTTCTTCTTCTTTGGACGACAATCTTCTTTCACTGGTAAACGATGAACCACGATGTCTGTATCCAACCCTGGCATATCTTCATAAGACCAAGCAAAGATCTCCATATAGTCACGTAACATCTGAATCAACCTGTTCTTGACACTGTCCTCTAAATCAGCCCCTATCTTGACCTCTTTTCTGTTTTCTTCAGTTCCCAGATTCACAACTTCGACTGGCTCTTCATGTGGCTGTATAGCTTTCTCTTCTTGTTGTAACAACCTAGCAAGCTCTACAGGTATTTCACAATCGTCCTCATTTCCGTCTTCAGCTTGATAGATCGGATTCTCGAAATTATAATTGGCAATAGTAGAACTGTTATCAACAGGATCCAGAGTGGATGAGGATCTGCATTTTAGTGATGTGGGTGTGTGTAAGAGCACATAGCTGATAAAATAAAAGAAAAGAAAGACAAGGAACATAATATTTACGAAAACGAAACGTCCACTGATTTTATTGAATGAAGTATGCAAATGAAATGACAGCCCGTAACAAGCACATCATTGTGCCCTGGGTAAGGCACAAGGCTTTGAGAGTTTTATTGTTCAAGAAATTACAAACTAAAAAAACAACACAGTAATAGTATTTACTCCTGACTAAAGGAGATAGGGATAACATCTTCAGCTTTCCAATTATTGAGTCCGGCACCCACAGTAGGAAAAATCCATGCATCCAAGTTGTAGTCTTCATCATGACCTCCCACAGCATTGATCTGATCTTTCATAACCCCTTGATTGGTGATACGAACAGCACGAGCACGACGAATAGCCTTCTGGGACTCTGCAGTGAAACTCAAACCAAATTTGTCAGACTTGTATGGGATATCAGGAAGCTGACCCCAAATAGTACAACCACCTTCATCTACCACAGCCCTAGCATCATTGAGGGAAGCCATTGCCATTGTTGGAGGTTTTCTGGTGACCACGGGAACTTTCTTCGCAACAGGAGGAGCTACATAATCATTAACAACCCAAGGAACCACTTCAAACGTCTGACACAGAGTCTCAATGTATTCACCTTCCATTTCCAGATACTTGAAGGTATTCACATGGCTGACAAAGTATTCTTCTTCTCCATAGACAGTAACAACCTTTCCATCCACCGGATATCTCAACTTTTGGTGCAATGTAGAGGTTATAGCACCTGCCCCATGGATCCAGGGACGACCAAGCAGACAAGAGTACGAAGGACGAATATCCATCACAAAAAAAGTAGCAGTAAACACCTGGGAGCCAACTTTGATTGGAAGATCAATTTCCCCATGTACTACTCTTCTAGAACCATCAAAATCCTTCACCACAATGTTACTGGGCTTCAGCACAGCCTCTTCAGGACTCAGCTTGTTCAGGACTTCCTTGGGCAACACATTCAAAGAGGAACCATTGTCTATCAGTACATGTGACAAGGTAGTGCCCCTGCATTCAATTGAAACATGCAAGGCCCTGTTATGATCCCTCTTGGAAGGGGTCAAATCAGCATCAGAAAATCCTAACCCATTGTCATAGGTCAGGTGGGCAACACAGTTCTCAAATTGGTCAACAGAAATTGCATTGGGTACATGAGCAGTCTTCAGAAACTTGATCAAGGACTTGGCATGAGCCTCAGAACATAACAACAAAGACAGCATAGAAATCTTTGAGGGAGTATGCCCCAGTTGATCAACAATGTCATAATCACTCTTGCGAATGATTTTCAATACTTCTTCCATCTGCTTAGAGAGATCATCAACAGCTGGCACATCCGTAGATACAGGCTCAATAACAGGACCCTTGCCCCTAGCATCAGTGGTGGCAGTAGGAGCAGGAGTAACTGCATTCTTAGAAGCAACTGGAGGAGAGAAGACTCTTCCACTACGTGTGATCTTACTAGATCCAGCAATATTGTCAACATCAACAGGCACATCAGCTATAGGCTCTTGCTTAACACCATGGATGTAAACATCAGATCCATAATGCCAAGGCACAGCTTTGTCAGACGTATACGGGATAGGACCAGGAGTAGTAATAACCACGGGAGCAACTCTGGCTTCAGCAACAACTTTCACAGGACCTTCAGCAGTAATCTTGATTGGACCCTGATGAGTGATTTTAATGGGACCTTTTGAAGTGATTCTCACCGGTACTTTGTCAACCATGTCAACCTCTTCAGTCTTCTTACCCTGCGTAATATGATCTACCATACTCTCCACAGAAGACGGTTTTCTTTCAAACACTATGGTGTAATTATCTATGAGACGCTGAATTCCGTCTTTCAACCTGAAGCACTTCTCTGGATTATACTCACAATAAACACAATCTTCACGACAACCCGGAAAGAACCCAGCTTGTACCAACTTCTTTCTGATGACAGACAATGGTGTGGTCAATTCATCCACTGAATGGATATGCAGATCTTCCTCAATGGCATTGACAGTCTTCTCATGATTTGGCATTGGAGCAGTAATCAGATTTGGAGTACCCGGAGGATCAAACTCAATTTCTCCAGCATCAATCATATCTTGAATTTTATTCTTCAATATCCAGCAATTATTAGTATCATGTCCCTGACAATTTGAATGGTATGCACACCGTGCATTGGGATTGTACCTGGGAGAGGTAACATTAGGATTCTGAGGAGCTTCTTTCAAAGTAATAAGTTCAGCTTTCAACAAGTGTTGCAATGCCTGTGCCATTGACATGTTGATCTTCATGAACTGCCTTCTAGCCCTCTGTTGGTTGCCCTGTGGCTGTTCTGTTGGTGCAGGAGTTGGATTTGAAATATGTACTGCACTAACAGACTGATGTCTTCTGTTACGATCAGGCTGACCATAAACAGCATTAGATTCCTTCTTCCCAGTGGGAGGCTTCTTTGCAGCACCTGATGAGGAAGCACCCACTTGGATCTTACCATTCTTTATACCATTCTCTACTCGCTCTCCTGTCATGATCAACTCAGTGAAGCCAGATGATGAGCTTCCAATGAGATGACTGTAGAACGGACCATTCAGCGTACACATGAACATATCAACCAATTCCCTGTCAGTCAAAGGGGGTTGAACTCTTCCAGCTAAATCTCTCCACTTCTGAGCATACTCTTTAAAACTTTCTTTGGCACCCATAGACATGCTCTGAAGCTGCATGCGAGTGGGGGCTAAGTCAGCATTGTATTGATATTGCTTATAGAAAGCTTCAGCAAGATCATTCCAGTCCCTGATGTTGACACTTTCCAACTGATAATACCACTCCAGCTGAGCTCCAGATAAGCTCTCTTGAAAGAAATGGATCCACAACTTCTTATCAGCAGTGTGGGGTTGGATCCTTCTGACATAAGACCTCAGATGCAGCTTGGGACAAGAGACCCCATCATAAACAACAAAGGTAGGAACCTTGAAACCAATGGGTATGACAACCCCAGATATCAGACTCAAATCTTCAAAATCCAGCCCAGAAGATTTCTGCAACTCCATAGCATCCATTCTATCCACCAGCATCTTGAATTTGTCTTCATTAGGATCATGGTAATAATTAGCCTCAGAATCAGAATCCCCCATTGTATGGTGGAGACTGCCTATCTCTTGCTCAGACTCTTCAGATTCATAGTCTTCAACCTGTTCTTTGGTCTTGACAGGACCTCTGAACCTTCTTCCCATGTTGATCAGGCCACCTGACCTTCTAGTCTTCTTAGTCTTCTTGGCCAGCAGTGTCTTCAATTCATCCTGCCCCTTGGACAGGTTCAAGATCAGCTCTTGGAACTGTGCATTTTGTGCCTGGAGATCCTTAACTGATTGTTCAAGAGCCATTGCTGAAATAAACAGCGAGAAGATGAGAAACCTGTGCACAATTATAAACCTGTGATGCAATGAAATGATATGGGAATGCATATGCAATGTTTTCAAGGACCGCAGGATTTAAATTTGCTTAGACAAACAAGAAGGTAAACTTTTATTAGTAATAACTTTGTTTTGCCTTTTGGGCTTACAAAAAATGAAATAAGTACAAAAGATGGGGTTTTAAGTCTCCCATTGACGTTTCCTCTTTGTGTTGAGGTATGAGTTGAGATTCCGTTCCTCGTGAAGTTGCTTTGTTAGTTCTAGGACTCTTTCTTGGCTTGCTTTGTAATGAGCCTCGAAAGTATCCCTTTGCTCCTTCAGTTGGATCCATGATCTCTGCAAGTCTTCCATATCAGTAGGCATGTCTGGGTGAAGGATGGTATAAGCTGTGTCTCCTTCAGCAACAGGTTCCATGGTAACTGGTAGGACGGCAGGATATGGCATCATGAGAGTCTGAGCACGAGATCGCACCCATCTGAGATAAGCTTCCATAGGAATAGTGTACTTAGGCTCCAGTGTCTTGCTGTCAACCCTGTTTACTTTTCCCCATGCTCGTATGAATCTCTGACGGTAACCTTGAAGATCGTTGTCGTAGTCAAACACAATGCCCTGAATCAACATGTCATGTGGACCATCACTCCAAGCGTAACCAAACTGTCGTAAAGCTAGAGAGGGGTTGTAGGTGATGCCTCCTCTTATGCCTAGAAGTGGCACATTAGGAAACTCCCCACAACGGTCAATAATAGTGACATTCTCCATAGATCTGGAGCACCAATGAATATCTGAATGCGAGAGTGACATGATCCTTTTGGACCACCTGAACCCTTGCTCATTCTTCATTACTGAGCGAGGAAGGTGAGAAATAAACCACCTAGAGAGCAAAGGTATGCAACACATCAAAGTTCCTCTTGCCCTTGTAGTACGGGTGTGAAGAGAATGCAGGATATCCCCAAGCAGTGTAGGCACTGGATTGTGACTCAGGAATATGTTGATGGCATGCACATCTATGAACTGATCTGGATTGGGGAACAATACTAAGCCATATATCAGCAAGGCTAAGATCTCCTCAAAAGCATCATAACTCATGGCCTTCAAGAACATTTGAGCCTTCTCTATCAACACCTTGGCTAGAACACCCTTGACTCCGCTTCTCGTTTCTAGGACAATGTCAGACTTCTTCAGATGTAGAGCTGCAGCAATAACCTCTGGTTTAAGCTCCTTCTCCAAGCCTGTGAATGGTCTTTGATCAAGAACAGGTATGCCCAGAAGTTTAGAGAACTCCTCCATGGTTGGAACCAGCTGACAGTCAGGGAATGTAAAGCAATGGTGCTTAGGGTCAAAGAACTGAAACAGGACACTCATCATGTCTTCATTGAACCCTGAAGTAACTAGATCCAATAGGTGACCATGTCTCTTGATAAACTGGGAATGATCAGACACTTGGGAAACCAACTCTTTAAGCTTGGGAGGTATCCCTACAAAGTTGATCCTGATGGTGTTTCTACGAGCAGAAGCCATGACCTGCAACAAAGAACAAAGATAAATCCTTTGGTCCTTGAAATGGTTAGTGAAAATGCTATGCTTATGATGCATGATGATGTCATGATGTTATGCTCAATCACAAACATGTGGCACACACAAACAAGTCACACCATAGCCCTAGGTTTAAAGGCTTGCATGAAGTTCAATGGTAAATACCCTCCCCTGAAGTTAGATGGTTCATCCTGTCCTACAAAAGTAACCAGGTTCTAAGGGATCTCAATATCATTGATCCTTCACAAGGGTGGTTGTTCAGAAGGCAACTTACTTGCCAACCAAAACCCTCCAAGTTTAAGATCTCAATGAGCGTAGTATCGAGTGTCAACCAACTTCAGTCTGCACCAAATCCAGTTACCTCACTACTTTCTAAAGGCCAAGATGAGTTAACTAGGGTTCTAAAAGTTAGTTAGTGCATTGACAACATATGGCAGCCTCATATTATCCTCAACTTGACTTAAGGAACATAAGCACCAACCAAGAAGTCGCACTAACTATGGCCACCAGATCAACCGTATCGATATACGTCGTACAGTTTCCTTGGTCTATTGCCATTTACCTAAGGTACACTAGATCCGGGTTAGGATCTTTCACACATAAGAGCCCAACAAGTAATATAAAGCAAACAAGGCAAACAATTTAAAGTGATCTAATTCCTAAGGGTACCCCTCTTAAATTTAAATCCCCGGCAGAGTCGCCAGTTCTGTAACACGGTGGGAGAACTAACTTTAGTTATGTTGCGGATAGCAAGAGTCGCCACCGACTTTTATTTTATCCAAAAGGAAAGGGTATAAAAGAACAGGAAAGACCTTAAGAGATATTTTTGGGTCCGGGGGGTAGGTTATGTAAAGGGAAGGTGTTAGCACCCTTTACATCCATGGTTATCCATGGGCTCTTAGTTACTTAGCTCACTTTTGAATTGTTTTTGAAAAGTGTAGTGTGTGAATAGAAAATTTTTCATAATAGTTAATAATGATCCATGTACGGATGCGTAAAAACTTGTGTTTGAAAATTTGTTTGAAATTGTGAAAAGTTTGAAAAGTTTTGAATGAAGTGAGCAAGTACATAAGAGGAACCTACCCTAAAGTTTAAGTCTTTCTGTTCTTTATCCTTTAAGTGGTAAGACTATCCCCATTATTAAGGAATAGGTAGTCATTACCTTGGATGTAAGGGACAAGTGAGGGTCATTTGTTTATAAAGGCAACTGTGGGGTGTATTAAGCATTTAGGAGGGACTATCATCATTATTCGAAAAGAGACTTGATTTTTAAAGGCAACCATTAGGGACTTGATGATTTTTTCTTTTAAGGGACTTGCTTTATACACCCCACTTGACCTTAGGATTAGGCAACGTTGAGGGATAACCTTAGGAATGTGAGATGGCGATTAAAAATCGACTTACGTGTGTGAGTGTTTAATATTATTTATCTTTTATTAAAGTGATCTAAATTTAATTTTAAAATACAAATAATTTTCACTCCCTAAATTACTAACCATAGCAAAAAATTAAAATTAAACATTTACAAAATTTACACCAAGGAGCAATTACAAAATAATTATAATAATAAGCAAATTAAAAATAAATAGCAAAATATAAAAGCAAGATATAAATAATAAGCAAAAATAAATAAATAAGCAATAATAAATAAATAGGGGTTAGTAATAATAATAATTAAAAATATGGTTAGTAAAAATATTAAAAATAAATAAAGTTAGTGAAATAATAATAATAATAAAATATATAAGATTAATGAAGCAAAAATAATAAATAATAATATGGTTAGTAACAATAATTAAAATAAATAGAATTAAATAAAAAATATTATAATGACATGATTAGAATAATAAACACAAAATTGAATTTTAATATATAAACATTTATTTAGAAATAAGAATAATTAAATAATTACTATAACATAAAATTTTTTAAACATAATATAATTATAAATATTACAAATTTAATTATTTCTAAACATACATATATATTAAAAGAATAAAAATTTAGATTATAGACAATTTATAATTACATAAAGAAAAGTTTGATTATATTTATATTTATTAAAATTAATTATACTAAATAAATATGTACAAAAATTAGAAAATAAAATTAGGTTTTAATAGTTATTTAGAAAATAAATTAGGATTTTTTACAAGATTAGGGTTTTATTAGAAAAATATTTAGGGTTTTCAATTTAATTATACAAAATTATTTAATTAACATGTATATATTATATTTACATACATAATAAAGAAAATAATTTTTTGAATTAAAAAAATAATTTTTGCACACTAGAAAATATTGAATAAACATTTTATAAGATTATTTTTATAATATATGATTATGAACAAAACTTAAATTAAATAAAATTGAATAAAACAAAAAAATAGAATAAAATGCTAAAAACAAACCTGGCTGGGATTTGAACCCAGGTCACCAGGCTCACAAGCAACAAGTCCTACCACCAGGCCAACCCACACGCAGGCAACAAGGAGAGGGTTTTAATTTGTTTTGTTCTTTGCCACAAAAAACCTGGAAAAATAAAAGAAACAAAAGGCCTGGGGTGGTGTTGAACCCAGGACCTTTGAACACAAGCAAACACGCATAACCGCCTGGCTGGAAGAGCCCATCTGTTAATCAAACAACCACAAATAATAATATATTAAGAATGCAGTTTAAATGAGAAAATGTCAAAAACATTGGCTGGAGGCAGGATTCGATCCCCTCCCCTTTTATCAAAGGCGTGCACACTTTTCCACTGGGCCAAGCACTGGCTTGTGCTAATGAACCAATAACATAAAATAAAATATTTTAAACACAAATTCAAATTTCCTGAGCGCGCCAAGCTTCTTCTTCAACCTCAGGAACTACGAAATTAGCTGCGAATCCAGCTACGATATTTCCTGCGAATTTAGCTGCCTGTTCTTCATTGTTCAAACCTACGAAAACCAAACATTCACAAAACAGCATCGATTCATTAAATTAGTTAATGTTTTATGATCCTTGTGATTCATAGAACATTCTTATGTTCTTAGAATTCATTTAAATTTAGTGAATCATCAAGCCCTAATTTCAAGAGTGAAACCCTAACAATGGCCGATTCTAATTCAGGCCATGAACCTTTGGTTTAATGATCCAGAAACAACCTACATAACATCACAAACACAATTATGCAAGCAAAATTCAATAACCAGCAATGAATCAATGGAATCGAAAAAAATTATTTTCAAGCATAAGCAAGCCACGGGTTAGGCATTATGGCACGATTTGGATGCATATGAATGATGGTTTTGCTTCATGGATGATCAAGGAACATGTCTATGTTCTTATTTTACCTTAAAACCACTTGTATGAAGGAATCCGAATGTCACTTTTTCAATGGTTTTTTGACTTTGTGAACTTACCTTTGGATGCAGCAAATTTGTGTCTTGATGATAGCATTAGGTTTAGTACTTATAGGAGATGGAATTTAGGTCATAACATTGATTGATCATGTGGAAATTTTGATTTGAAAAGATTGAAATTGATCATGTCTTAAAATTCAAATATTTGTGCATGAAGGCTTGCTATTTTTGGATCAATCTCATGATTTCCTTCCCTTTCAACTTCAATCAATATTGAAGACCTTCTAGAAACCAAATCTCCCTTAAATAATATATTTTCATATTTTATTTTCATTTAAAATGATTTTTTATGAATTAAATCAAAATAAATAAAAATAAAATAATAAAAATTCTGATTTTTAATCATTTGGGTCGTGCATGATGATATTGTATGGATTGGATCACAATTTGGTCAGCCCATTTGGAAAGAATTGGTTATGGACCTCCATTTTCATCATAAACCATCACAAAATTTCCCAACTTTGCAAGGGCACATCTCCCTCAATTTTAATGCTATGAGGGTGTTCTTGGACATTTTGGAAAGCTTAAAGAGTCCTCTAAACAACCCCATTGGTTTAATGTCCATATCATTTACCAATCTCAAGTTATGCCCTTTTGAAGTTGTTGACTTTTTGTTGACTTTTGAAATGACCTATAATGTCTTAGCTCATACCTTCCAAATGAAGCATTTTTGGGATTGGCTTGTGAGACACAAAGTTGTAGAGAATTAAATTTCATTCAAAATGAGCTTTGAGTTGAGACTTGGTGATGAAGTATGTGAAAGTTATGGCTGGTCAAAGTTCAGTTGACTTTTACTAAGAAAACCCTAATTTAGAAACTCCTGATTATTGATGATCTGGAATCTCCTTGATGAATCATGATCAACCCTTGATCAAATGATGAATTTTACTTCATGTACTTGATGTTGGCAAAAAATCATGAAGTTTGACTTTGGTTTGACCACAGTTGACCTCAGTTTGACTTTTTAACTGCTTTGACTGATTTTGACTTATCTGATCATCTGACTGAGCAAACTTTTGAGAAAAGTCTTGAAACTTGTCATGGGGGTTCTTAAACATATATAAGATGTTATGAAGCTCACTTGAAGTCTTGGAAGTTCATTTAACCTGATTAAAATCAAAACCCTAGTTTTGGATGCACTACTTAGGAGGTGCATTGTCTGAGGGAATTATCAACTCTTCTGACCAATTGTGAACCTTGTGAACCTTGTGAACTATCATAAAATGTCTTGTGAACCTCATGAGGGGTATTGTGAAGCTTGTGAACCTTGTGAACTATCATAAAATGTCTTGTGAACCTCATGAGGGGTATTGTGAAGCTTGTGAACCTTGTGAACCTTCATGAAGTAGCTTGTAGACTTCATGAACCTCATGAAAGGTTTGTAATCATTGTGAATCTTGTGAACCTTATTAGAACACAAAGTCTTGTATTGTGAGGGCAAATTTTGGGGTGCAACACTAAGGTAATGGCCCAACATTACTACATTGTGAAGACACGTGGTTATAATTAATTTCTACAAAAATTAGACCTTCATACTTTCAAAATTCATCCACGTCTTATCATACTATGCCAAAACATAACTCAATACTCAAATCCTAAATCCTCATTCCACATCCCTCAACGCAGTAAATTCATCAAACATGACATGTCAACATATGGTTCTGATCATCACATTCCCTTTATGTTATGCTTACAAAGTCCCAACTAACTCAAGGTTCTGATAGGCACGATAACCCAACTCACAACAACAGTAACACTACGGATAAATTCCAGCTTACCCTTGATCCTTTATCAATCGAGTCCAATCCATTCCCATCACAATTGTGAATTCTCCTAATATTCGCTGATCAATACGCAACTTCATACCCTCATATTTCTATATTAATAACATCGAAGGTTTCCCAGAAGACATATTTGCTTTTATCTTTACTTATAACAATACTTCTAATATATTCTTCAAAACACGATTACAATTCGTACTCTACAGGCGGTCTATCGTCGTAACCTTACTCCCAATCAATACCATATATGCAACCAATTCACACATCAGAGTCCCCTCTTAAAAGTTCCTCTACGTACCCAGCAGATACAACATTCAACTTCTTACAATCGTCCATCTCAAATTCACTTCCTACTCATTGAGGAGTAACCTTTAGTAAGATCCAATAAACATACTCAATCTTCAAATCCATCTATTTTCCAAATACCGGAATCTACGTCTATTCCTTTGAATCGCTAATAACTTTGGCTTAACTCCAAACAGTATACTGAACATACTACCTTGGCTGAAAAATATGCCTTTCACATTCAACACGATTCCGTATACTATTAACAAGAGATTGAGGGTGATCAGTTCCTTAATTTGTCAATAGATAGCCGACAATCATGATGGTTATAAACCATATTTCTCAACTCTAATAGCGTTCCTCGCATCTTGTGAACTAAGTTGCTTCACCAGCAAATCCATAGTTAACACAAAACCTTAGCAACCTTTGTACCACTACAACTCCAACACACCACAAGCCCACTCCAGAGAAGCAATAGCTTATCCCCCACTTATTTCCAACCAACACCTACAAACAAACAATTAACAACCAAGCAAGTACCGATAGTGTTCCACACACATATCGCATACTCAGGGACAAACGACACGCGACAACCTGCCCGGACGGACCAACCTGCTCTGATACCAATTGTAACACCCACTTTTCCCAATTTCAAAAATATTTATTTATCAAGAAAATCAGAGTTTTTATCAACAGTGGAGTACTACTTTTTCAATAAAAAATCAAGTTCACGTAGTTCTTTATTAAAACAACGGAAAATATATATCTATTTATTCATCATACTGCAATTCGCCAAATATCCACAACATTCAACAATTCTCTTGATTTACAAGTTTCAACAAAATGTGATACGTAACTATTACTAACTAACAAGAAATAAATAAAACAACAAAGATCCCAAACTCCCATGTTACGTATCAGAGCGACTCCTAAGACTCAACCAAGCAACTCGTACTCCGAGCATACTCAAGTACCTGAATCATTTGTACTTCCGAAGAAGCACAAACGCAACCAAACAACAAAGGGGTGAGAAAACAATTCAATATTTTAACGGTTCAAATAACATCTTAAAGGGTAATCTCACCTCTAATCATCAACAAATATCATATATCATTCAATCAATCAAATGTCTCACACAAATCATCAACACATATCACATATCATATTTCACATATCATTTATTCAATAAAATGCAAAGTGACACATGACACAATGCAAATGCGGTACCGACTTTAACAAATGTACATCGATTCGGACCGGATTTATCGCTTATGCTCCTACTGAGTCACGATCATCCCCCACCTTTTGATTCACAATGAATCCGAATAATCAATTACGCTTCATCTAAGACATGATTATTCCACCATACATGCATATGAAAACTCGATTATGCATACCAAAATACATGCATGGACATCATCATACATAGCACGATCCTCCTGATCCTCATAAATTATCACACACCCCATCACATGGGTCACATAAAAAAATCAGACAATATTCAATGCATATTATCAATATAATCCATATGGTTCATCATTGAAAGTTATACAAATCAACATGAGAACATATATCCTTACATACTAATTACCGGTTATCATGTCCTATTAACTCTTCACTAATTTCATCCTCAACTATGCCTCGTGTAATTGCCCAACATAACCCGATCCTCAAATCCTTCGTCAATTATCAACTGTTCCTTCATATGGTTTGTACAGGACACGTAATACACATTTTCATAATCGATACATTCCAATTGATCTATTAATAAATTTATGCAATTCAAGTTAATCATATAAAACTCACGCACTAATTATCGGTTGTCAGGTCCTACAGTTACACATGGATGTTATCCTCAAACTAAAGGAATGAACATTGTCCCAGCTACACCATATTCATTCCTAGACACTATTAAAGAATTAATAAGTATTCCGTGATTTTCAAAATAAAATAATAAAAATATAATTTCTCACGCTCCAGGTCTCGTTGAGCGAGCTCTCTGCTCACTGAGCGAACAACTCTCGGGATTCCCACTTTGCCTTGCTCGCTGAGCGAGCACTGCGATTTGTCCAATCGCTATCTGCACTAAATTCTAACCTGTTATGGATGCTCATACTAGTCTGAATCCAGTTCCTCTTATTTCACTCTTAGCACCCAAAACAATCCAATTAATACTATTTTATGCCTCTAACATTAATCATTCACCTAATCTAACATTTACAAATCAAAATAGGAAAAGTCTAGGTTCTCTTTATCTTCTCCAATTACTCTATTATCAACAGTACTCATAAGCCAATTCACATAATACACATACATAGGCAATTCAACATCAAAATCTCAAACATACACAATCAATCATCATATTATTCATACTAACATCATGAATTCACCCAGATCAATTATATTATATAAATCCCTAAGGGAGTAAGGAACTCCCAATTACCCTTTCATGTTAGATCACAAATATAAAACACTTTCTCCCCCTTACCTCGAAATTGTGCAATTCTTCACAAGCCCTTGACCTTGGAGTTCTACGATCCTTGATCTCCCTTCTCTTTTTTCCCTTTTCTCCAGAGTCATTTGTTCTTTGTTAAAAAGCACAATAATGAGAAAATGTATTGTGTTCTCTCTTTTCATAACCCAACACAAATTACTACCTTGCCCCTTAGACCTCCAATTTTATTATTTTATTTATTTAATAACAATATTCCAATAATCTCATATTATCATTATATTATTATTTGAATAAAATAGCTCTCTTGCTTACAACTTCAAAAACACCACATTATTCACCATAATTATTTTATAAAGTAATTTATGAAATCAGGGTGTTACATCTTGCAGATTCACCCCCTTTCTCTCCTTGATGACCGAGTATCATCATCATCATCAACGTCCGTGGTCCAATAGATGGACAAAGCCCAACCTAGTCCAGAATTGGGCACACCCCAATAAGGAATATAGTAATTAGAATTATAGTCATTGGGGATCCCCCTCACACGTTTGACAGGTATTCAATTTAATCCTACCTAATTTCACACTTTTTTAACGCTTTTCTCTTGTTTTCACACTCACACTAAAACTTACTTGAGCGTCAGAGTACCTAGCAGGTACCCCACTACCTCTCCTACATTGATGTTACTGTCATACGCTGAAGGCCACAGAGACATGTTCGACTTCTTCATAACAGTGGCGTCGTCTGTGGGAGAACAACTCCAGCGTCTTTCTTGAATTAAAATCCAATCTTTTCAACCCAAGATAAAAGCTTTCAACCTTATTTTCGTCTTTATGGTTATTCAGCTCAACGACATTATCAACAACCATGTTGTCATCATCCCCAATGACGGTGATAACACTGTCATTTGTGGAACCACTATTCATGAAACCAACCGCGCAGATGGGCGTAACACTTCCCCATCTTCCAATAACTTGAAGCCAACTGCTATTTCCCCAGAGGATCACGTGTTCGAACATATCACCGTCCCCCAAAGACGCGGATCCCAATACCACTACTCTCATTGTTTCTCTCAACAAGTCCAATTTGGCCCTTTCCTATCAAAACGAGCGTCTGCAGATACTAGAAAGCGAGAAACGACCATGTTCTCCCCGCGAAGATTTCAACGAAGGAACACACAAAGCCCTGCCCAGTCTTAAAAAATGTTCCACATGGCATGCCACATAAGCAACCGTTAGTGGTATTTGACATAGGGACTAATTGTTTAGACGGAAAATTTTTGAAGGGAAAATTTCTTGAAAGAAAATTTTAGAAGGCCTAGAAACGAAACTTGCAATATTTAAAGCGAACGAAAACTTATTTATCCCTTTTTTATTTTAGTAAATAAGGACATTGTTGGAATTATCAGCATTATTGTTTTGTTTGTTGCATTACCAGATCGATACCCTCTTATATACACCCCTTTAATTATGAAATAGATATAAATTTTCATTCACTTCGTAGAACTAATAAGAATATTATCAATGTAAACATCAATGATAGTGAAAGTGATTATTTTTATGTTTTTAGTCATAATTTGTTTTATTCTGATTGTGAATTTACATATCATAATATGGATGAAGCTCAATGAACCCTAAGAGAACTTGATGCACATGATGTAAATTATAATGCATTATATATTGAATATCCTAAAATTGGTGTATTTTTTGAACTCAAATATAGTTTGATACAATTGTTGCTAAAGTTTTATGGTCTTGCAGGTGAGGACCCTTATAAACACTTGAAGAAATCTTAGGCAATATGCTTTACACTATTGAAGTCCAAATGAGACACAAAGGACCATATCAAGTTTAAAGTCTTTTTGTAATACCTTGTATTTTAATAAATGTTCTGGATAATATTAATTAAGATTAATAGGGTTTTGGTGTGCTCTGAGAGTTTTCAGCTTAAATAATTAGAGCAACCGACGAACTCAAATTTAATAGTTAATATTATCTAACTCAGAGGTTTTGTTATTTGCATTATGCCTAACAAAGGCTAAGACAATGCTTTTTTTAAACCTTTAACAACGCTTAAAAGCGATGTTTAAGGCGGCGCTGTCGTAAGAAAAGACAACGCTTTTTTTAAAGGAAAAGTCGCTGCTAAAGGCCTACTTTAAAAAGCGCTTTACCTTTAAAAGCGCTTTCTAAAGTAGGCCTTTAGCAGCGCTTTTTCCTTAAAAATCACTCTCTAAAGTGGACCTTTAGACAACGCTTTTAAAAGCGTTGTCTAATATATACGAATAAAATTTTAATGATTTTTTATATATACCTTTAGAGAGCACTTTTTAAGGATAAAGCGCTTTCTTTTGTCCCCCTTTAGACAATGTTTTTGAAAGTGCTCTCTAATTTATACCTATAATTTTAATGAATTTTTTTCTATACCTTTAGATATTGCTTTTTAGAGAAAGCGCTTTTTTTGTGGACTATAGTGAGCGCTTTTTTTTAAAAGTGTTGTCTTTTCTATAAGAATAATTTTAATGATTTTTTAAAAAAATCTCATTTTAACCATTTTTTATGCAGAAACCTGTATAATTCAATTCATTTCAATAAACTTGTATAATTCACATTTCTATAAACCTGTATAAACCACAAATATTATTATAAATCATTTCAATCCAAAACTATATAATTCAAGACATATACATCTAAAAAACTAATACCATTTCACTAATACCACTAATACCATTTCAATCCAAAACTATACAATTCAAGTCATTTATATAAACCACAAGTCAATAACATTCACATAATCCCATAATCATATACCTTAAACTATTCTTTTTTCAATAATATGTTCGCATAATTCCTCCATAATCTCACACACTTTTTAGGGTGTGTAATGAGAACACGCGAATTCATCAAAGTACTACATAACAAAATAAAATATGCATTAGTTAGTTTAAAATAATAAATTATGACATATCCGATAAATATTAAAATAAATCCTAAGTTATAAATCCATGCATGCCTGAATAGGAATCTCTAATCGATCCAATTGAAGGATTACTCTCATAAACCTCAAAACGTAATACCCGCAATCTATGTCATTTTTCTGTTGAGGACACAACACATAGACAAACAAATAAGAATTAATATATAGTTGTTTTGTGTTATCAAGTAGCATCACTAATAAGCAACATTGTGAAAATTAAATTAATCTACCTGCACATGGACCCATGAAATAATGTTTTCTTTAGCCCGTGATACTCGAGCATCTCTTTGTGCTCTGTATACTAGTATAGATCTATAAAAGAAAAACGTAAATTTAGAACATTCTCATAGAAATAATTAAATATACAAATACACATGAATATTTCGAACAATCTCACTTACGTATCAACCACTTCCTTCATACTCGGATATGTTGACCAATCATGCTCCAATGAATTCATATAACAAACCACTTCTTTTGTAGGATTAATGGCAACCAACAACCAGTGTCCACTATAAAATATAACAAAAGTTTAGATGGATAATTTCTACGCAAAAAGAGTACAAATATTAGAATGAAATTAGAATAAAAATCTTACTTGTTTCCAGTATTATATGGTAAATAACAAAGTTTTTGTATTGGCCTCCGTGAATATCTCAATTAAGTGGTCTCTTACTGAAACTGAATTCAAACCAATTGTCATTGCATTGACATGGGTGGAAACAAAGAAACAGAGTCTGTTTGACAATTGCGTCACGCGCATGATTTTGTCATACAAGAACCTTAAATGAAAACATATATAATAAACATTAGACTATTTTCATTGAAATATGTAAATAAATTGTTCAACTAAATAAATAATAGATTGATCGGAGTACCAGATGTATGCATGCATAACAACGATGCCTAATTCAAGATGCCTGAAAATATGCTCCATGACCTCTTTTTCGATTATCTCAGAATGAGGAAAACCAAAAACACTATCGTCCATGTTTATTTGACGAATACAACCTTGAATCACATCTGATGTTGACACAAGTGTCTCAAGACATAACCGAAAGTGATTTACAGGAGCTCTTTTTGCCTGCATGGTTCTTGCAAGAACCTTTTTCTTGCTAATGACATGCTGTGAAGCTTGAGCCGGAACCTAACAATCATATAAGTCAGGTAAAGTAGAAAATCATGAAACTTTTGAATTCGGATCATAAAATAACACTTTAAATGTACCTCTCTTTGTGATACAACAAACTCTTTTTCTGGTAAAATCCCTTTATCCTTAGATGTAGGTTTTGTATGAGTCTAACATTACCATGTAAAAAAATGTACACAATGGTTCAAAATGATTTTTATAATGGTTCAGAATTGACATTTGAATACTAAGAGATTCATAGTGGTTTTAAACTTACCTCATCATCTATGAAAATGAGGTCTGACGGTCATGCAATAAACGAGCCTATTGCATATCCCACCAATGTTATCTTTGAAACCAAGTCAGGTATAGGTAGTACTGCATCCCTGTCTATATTAATATCAACTAACATTTTCAGATATCCACGAGAAAGTGGATTATGGTGAAGTAACTCTCCCACTTTGTTATGCACTTTTTCCCTTGCTAACCATGCGATAAGTCGGTAACGACAAATACAACCGACAAGATGAAATGCCCTGAAGCAATAGTGAATGCATAACTGTTAATGTGTATAAAGGTCAATTAAAATAAACATGTCAATTTAATTTAAATTAATTTTTGCTAATTACCTCGGGAATTTTATTTTCACAACCGATACTAGCTTTGTCACTAGTATCTTTCAACCCGAAACCGCGCTTTTCTGCCTCATATCTCTCTTTATCCTTTTGTAATTCAGGGACTTGCGTTTTTAGTTCCTCCAATGATTGCATCACTTCTTGATTGCTAGGATTTTTTTTCTCTTTGGTGGCTTATACAAGGAAGATGGAGTCACACCAAATCCTTTACCCCTCACCCGACCGGAATGCTCAGGAACATTTAGTACTCGGCTAAGAATGCTCCTGCAATCCTCCTCACCGGTGGTTAAGGATTTAGATAGAGTCTCTTGAAGGTCATTGACAAATCGAAAATTATTAGTGGGGATTAAAAATTAATTATATTTTAAAGACATAATGTTATACTTACACATTCCTCATAAACATGTTGAACATCTTCGCTAGCAACTCTACTCTTACCCACACGAGAAGCCTTCCACAAAACATGTTCTGGTAGAGATTTTCTTCACTTTTCTCCTCTTTTAACTACACATTGAGACAAATAATAAAATCGTCAATTATAACATATTGAGATAATTAATAAGATCATATCATTTATATATAGTTACCATTTGTTATTGTAAGCGTGCATATCTCAAACACCCTTTTATGTATGGATATGCGGGTTTTGATGCTCTTTGGCGATTAATGACACTTAAATCCTGGATAAACAAGTTTAAGTCATATCAGAACAAACTAATGCAACAAGTATATAATACAAATAATAGACATGAAAAGATAACATTACATTGAGTTTTTCGGTTTTCCGTTTGGCTACAAAAGCACCTCATTCTTCTAGTGTAATCAAATCCGCATACAAGTGTGGAAGTTCTGCTTCAACAATTTTTTTCATCATCCCTCAGATATTTGTTTGATAATAAGGCTTGAAACCCCTTATGTCTCTTTCTGGCCAATTGGAGACAATACTTCCGCCGACTTTCATCAATATTAAAGACCTCTACCAAAAAAACATACACAAATAAACATAAAGTGTGTTAGTATAAGTAAAACAAAATCTAATAACACATCAATCATGTTTGGTAAGTATCTGTATCTCACTCCATATCTTATCTTTACCAACTTTTAACAATGGATTCCTCCAATTATCACTGGGTAATTGGAATGTGTTGGCGGACAAGTGAATCAATGTATGAAGACAACATTGAACCGTTAGGCTCAATTAGTTGGTTCTCCTTACTCCAATGTACATCAAATTTCACCCCTTTGTCTCTAGCACGAACGATTGACTCCATAATTGTTATTCCATGTTTTATTTCACTTTCTACCTTCGAAGTTTCATTATGAGCTTCATTTGTATCATGTATCTCGTGTGTCTCATGTGTGTCTTCCTCATTACTAGCCATTAGTCATGTAAGAAAGAAAAAACAAAAATTAAATGAAAAATTATAAAAATACATAATCTATAATCCATTGAGTGATATAACATGACAAATATAAATATCCACAATCTATTTATAACTAGTACCTTTTTTAGGCACGTCTCTTTCTTTTCTTCGTTGGAATATGTTATACTCGTCTCTTAACAACACAGACGGTTGGATTGATCCAAATTCCCTCATTATGATAATTTATAGTATATGATGCATTCGTTATAATATTTTCATCTTGGTCATTTCTAGTAAATGATTCAATATCAACATCAATATCACCTTGATCTCCAATGTTTTCATCAATTACTTTGTTAGATAAAAGCACTATAGACCGTTTTGTACTTGTCGGATCAGTGACATAGAACACTTGTTTAGCTTGAGAGGCTAGAATAAAAGGCTCATCTTTGTACCTCAACCTATTAAGATCCACTTGCAAAATTCCTGACTTATCCATTCGTACTCCATTATTGTTTTCAACCCACTTGCAACGAAATATAGGAATTTGAATCTTCTCATAATAAAACACCCAAATGCGCTCGATAACCCCGAAATATGACAAATTTGCAAATTTGGGGTTTAAGTCTTTCACACTTGAAATGTGTATTTCTTCAGCTACCACAGTGACACCACTATTTTGCATAGTACTTTTATCATCTTGTTCTTTGGTATAAAATGTGTATCCATTAATTGTGTATGCGTTATAAGAAAACACAACCAAACTTGGACCATATTCTAAACATCTCAATATTTCTATTATTGAAGCGGGGTCTGAATAATACTTTTCGAAAATGTGATCCTTAAACCAAGGTATGAAACTTTGATTGTGCTCTCGTACTATCCAATTTTCATTTTTATTCGGATTTAAACCTCAGAGAACATCCTTGTGCATTTCAACATACGGCTCAACCTCATTCTCATTGTGCAGAACATACAAATGAACTTGATCCTGTTCGACCCTTGATACTGTCACAACTTCATTTCTAATTAACTTTTTTCCTTCTTTTTTTTCCGACAATATGAGATTTTGGGAGTCCAATTGATTGTACATTGGACATATATATAAAGTACAAAACTCAATCGCTTCTTCAACAATGTATCGTTCGGAAATACAACCCTCTGGTCGACTTCGGTTTTTCACATACCCTTTTAATATTTTCATATAATATTCAACAGGGTACATCCATCTCATATAAGTCGGTCCATACAATTGTGTCTCTTTCACCAGATGAATAACTAGATGAACCATTATGTCAAAAAAGGAGGGAAGAAAATACATGTCAAGATCACACAAAGTAATAACTATTTCGTTTTGCAATGTTGGTAAGATCGCATGATCGATCACCTTATTGAAAATTGACTTGAAGAAAAAACACAATTTAGCTATTGTGCTTCTTACTTTTTCAGACAGAATAGAACGTATACCTATTGGTAGAAAATGTTCCATTATAACATGGTTGTCATGCGTCCTTAAACTCTTTAACTTAAGGTCTTTCATAGACACAAGTCTTCTAATATTTGAAGAGTATCCTTCTTGAACTTTAACTTCACTTAGAAACTTACAAAATAATTTTTTCTCCTTTCTAGATAGAGTATATGCAGCAGGTGGTAGATATGTTCGTTTTCCTTTCTTCAAGGGTCCTAATTCAGTTCTTATCCCTATCACTATCAAGTTATTTCTTGCTTTAAGGCCATCCTTAGACTTTCCTTGTATATTGAGTAACATACCAATAACATTGTCAAACACATTTTTTTCAGTATGCATAACATCGAGAAAATGTCTTACATATAACGACTTCCAATATGATAGTTCAAAAAATATTAACCTTTTCTTCCACCCTTTCTTGACAAGTGTATGTGCAAAAGACTTGCCAAAATGAGTACTCACATATTTCACCTTTTCAAAAATTTGACCACCTGTCAATATATGTGGAGCTCTACCTTGTTATGTGTCTCCATTGAAGGCTTTTCTCCCCCCACGATAGTGATGTTTCGAATTTAAGAATCTACGATGACTGAGAAAGACATTCTTCTGACCAAAATCCAATCGCGTCCAATCTGGTTTATCTTCACAAACAGGACATGCATATTGACCTTTTATGTTGTACCTTGATAGATCTCCATATGCTGGAAAATCATTAATTGTGCCAAACAACATCGTCCTCAAGTTGAAACTTTCTTTCCTATACCCATCATAAACCTCTGCATTGTTCTCCTACAAAAACTTTAAATCTTCGATTAAGGGTGTCAAGTATACGTCTAATTCATTCTCTGGTTGTTTAGGCCCAAATATTAACATAGATAACATCATGTACTTACACTTCATACATAGCCATGGAGGTAGGTTATAAATCATTAAAATCACAGGTCAAGTGCTATGTGAGATACTTTGAAGACCGTGTGGATTCATTCCATCGGTAGATAATACCAAGCGAAGGTTTCTTGCTTATTTTCCAAATTCAGTATAATCATTATCAATTTTCATCCACTATGGTGAATCTGTCGGATGTCAAAACTTTCCATCAATAATTATTTCATCTACATGCCAAGTGTCTTGAATCGGTTTCACTACGAAACATGCGTCTGAATCTCGGAATTATAGGAAAATATCGTAAGACTTTTGTTGGAGACAACTTCTTCTTACATCGAGAAATACCGCATTTAGGACACTCATTTAACAATGCATACTCGTTTCGAAACAAGACACAATCATTTGGACAGACATGTGTCTTATCATAGCTCATGCCAATAGAGCACAATATCTTTTTGGCCTCATATGTTCGATTGGGAAGAACATTATCCTCTAGAAACATATCTTTCATAAGGGACAATAACTTTGAAACTTTTATCCGACCATCCATTGCCCTCCTTTAAGTTGTACAACTTTAATAGCACAAACAATCTTATGAATTTAGTGCAACCATTATACAACGGTTTCTCTGTATCGCTTACCAACCTCTCAGACATTTCAGGATAATCCTTAAGATCATCTTCAAGTGCTTCTGCAATCTCTTCGACTCGATCATAGTCGTATGTATTTGTGCCATTGTTGTTTGAAGCATAGGTCGTATTATCCCCCGGTTCAACATTCCCGTTACTTTTCTTACCATGCAAATTCCAACATGTATAACTTCGATCAATTCTGCATCAACCCGACCCACAAAACAATAACCCAAGCAAGAAAATCTCTTTCGAATGGGGTGTTTGGCGTGCATAACAACAAACTTAATGAATTGCGATACCCCATTCTCGTACTCTTTCGAAATCGACTTGAAGACATTCATTTCTTATCCATAGTTATACTAATTAAACTAAATAAAAACAAAAATAAAAAAAATTTACCTGTAGGGAAACAATCCGACTTTCACACTTTGATCACAAGTAACCCCTATATATAGAAAATTCAATAAGTTAGAAACCCCATCATATCAGTTCATTCAAATCACTACTAATTACAGTGGCGAGAAAGAACAACTAATTACCTCTAGAGATATAAACACCTTCTAGACCCACACAGTATCCAGATAGGTTAGAATTACCAAGATCCCCCTGTACACGTATCATAAAATGAAATATCATTAATTGACCAATTATGAGTCATAACTTGATAAGTGGCAACAAGTAATCATAGACAAACACCTATTATTCACGAATTATTACTTAACCAAAGTGTTAAGGTAATGTATTGTTGTCTATATATTATAGTCTAGTTATTTTTTTAACTTATTTTATAACTTACACAAATGAATCATACAGACAACACCAACCTTGTTTCATACTTCCAACCTTTCTAACATGAACCAAATCATTATTTCCTAGTCTTATCTACAACAACACCAACCTTGTTTCATACTGTAACTTTACCTTTTCATCATTGTCCAATTCAATTATTTAGCACTTTTACTCACCCACTTGGTGTCTTAAGGCTTGTAAATCTAACACTTTCCTAGTCCATAATACAATTACATTCACAAAATTCCTAATTCCGTCTAAGAACAAACACGTAGGGTGAACATTTTGAGCCAAATAAACCAAAACAAACAACAGAATAAACAACAACAACAGAACAAACAACAACAACATTCTAAACCCTAACAACAACAGAACAATGGAGAACAACATCACAAACAGCAGCAACAACATTTCTTTGATTAACAAGATCACAACAAAAATCCTAAACTTCTGTCATCGAAAATCTTAAACCCTAATAACAACAACATCTGCAAAAACAATGTATAACAAGAACGAAAACAACGTACCTCTTATTCTTCTTCATGCAACAAAAAACAGCAAGCAACAAAACTTCTTCTTATTGTTCACAAAAACACAACGAAAACAACAATGTAATGGTCGGAAGAACGATTGAAAGCAAGAAACAATGTATATCGAAAGCTTGAATGCAAGAGAAATGCTTACAAATGGTCGGAAGAACGATTGAAAGCAAGAGAAGAAAATGATTAGAAATAAATAGTAGGGTTTCTGAAAGTTTTATATTTTAATTAATAATTGACCTTAGAAAGCGTTTTTCTTAGAAAGTGCTTTCTTAGGGTTTTTGAAATTTTTATTTATTTTAATAATTGATCTTAGAAAGCGTTTTTTAAAAAGTGATTTCTTAGGTCTACCTATAAGAGCGTTTTTTCCTTAGAAAGTGTTGTCTTAGGGTGGTTTCTAATTTTTTTGTTGTTGAAAAAACATCAAAAAAAGGGGTCGAACCCACGCCCTTGAGGTAGAGAAAGACATTTTATACGCGCATTAATCACTGGGGTCGTGATACATCCATAAATTAAATTGCAAATATAACGATATATTGGTTCTTGGAAAGAATATTATTAATTTTAATATATATTTTTCAATTAATTATTTAAACACTCAAAATAAATCATTTTTGAATAATTTTTTGCACATAATTTATTCATACATTCAAAATATTATTTTCACAAAATAACAAAAAATATTATTATTTTATTAATTTTAATTATTTTAAGGAATTTTAAATAATAATAATATTTGATTAATTTCTTTAAAATATTTTATTAATTTCTTTAAAATATTTTAAATAATTTTAAATCATAATAATATTTGATTAATTTACAATATTTTAAAGAATTTTAAAGAAAATATTTGATTAATTTCTTTAGAATATTTTATATTAATCAAATAATAATATTTTTTTAAAGAAATTATTTGATTAATTTCTTTAAAATATTTAATGAATTTCTTTAAAATATTTTAAAGAGTTTTAAATAATAATAATAATAATATTTGATTAATTTTAAATATTTTAAATAATAATAATATTTGATTAATTTCATTAAAATACTTGATTAATTTCTTTAAAATATAATAAAGAATTTTATAGAATTTTATTATTTTTAATATTTTTATTTATTTTAATTAATATATACGCGCATTAACCACTAACGTGGTGATACATTCATGAATTAAACTGTAAATATAACTATATATTGGCTCCTGGAAAGAATATTATTAATTTTAATATTTATTTATATTATTTTTCAATTAATTATTTAAACACTCAAAATAAATCATTTTTGAATAATTTTTTTGCACATAATTTATTCATACATTCAAAATATTATTTTCAAAAAAATAACAAGTTTTTTTATTATTTGATTAATTTTAATTATTTTAAATAACTTTAAATAATAATAATATTTGATTAATTTTTGTAAAATATATGATTAATTTCTTTAAACTATTTGGTTAATTTCTTTAAAATATTTGATTAATTTATTTAAAATATTTTAAATAATTTAAAATAATAATAATACTTGATTAATTTTAAATATTTTAAAGAATTTTAAAGAAAATATTTGATTAATTTCTTTAGAATATTTTAAATTAATCAAATAATAATATTTTCTTAAAGGAAATATTTGATTAATTTCTTTGATTAATGTCTTTAAAATATTTTAAAGAATTTTAAATAATAATAATAATATTTTATTAATTTTAATTATTTTAAAGAATTTTAAATAATAATAATATTTGATTAATTTATTTAAAATATTTGATTAATTTCTTTAAAATATTATAATTTTTTTTAAAGAATATTATTATTTTTAATATTTTTTATTATTTAATATTTAACCAAAGAATTCCTTAAAATATTTTAAAGAAATTAATAAAATATTATTATCATTTAAAATTATTTAAAATATTTAAAATTAATCAAATAATAATATTTTAAAGAAATTAATCAAATATTATTATTATTATTTAAAAAAATTAAAATATTTAAAATTAATCAAATAATAATAATTTTTTGGTACTTTTTGTGAAAATAATATTTTGAATGTATGAATGAATTATGTGCAAAAATTTATTCAAAAATGATTTATTTTGAGTGTTTAAATAATTAATTTAAATATAATATAAAAATATTATATATATATATATATATATATATATATATATATATATATATATATATATATATATATATATATATATATATATATATATATATATATATATATATGTATATATATATATATATATATATCCAAAAGGAGGATGGGAGTGTTCTCACTGAGCAATCAGAGATTATGCAAGAAGTAATGGGATTCTATAAGAGGCTTATGGGGGCTAAAGCTAGTAATCTCAAAAGCATTGACATACAAGTTATGAGAGAGGGTAAACAAATCTCTAATGACCAAGGGAAGATGCTAACTGCTAGAGTAACAAAAGAGGAAATAATGCAGGCCTTGAAGAGTATTGGTGACATGAAAGCTCCAGGGATGGATGGTTATGGAGCCAATTATTTCAAAGCTAGTTGAAGAATAATCAGATATGATGTATGTGCAGCAGTTCAGGAATTCTTTGAAGTAGGTAATATCTATAGGGATTTCAACTGTACTCTGGTTACACTTATCCCACAATCAGACAATGCTAAGACAATTAAGGATTATAATCCTATAGTTGGGTGTTCTACCTTTTACAAAATCATCTCAAAAATCCTAACAAAGAGGCTTAGTAGTGTGCTGCAGGGTATTGTCCACCACAGTCAGGTAGCCTTTGTGCCAGGACAGGTGATTCATAACCACATTATGTTGCAACTGAATTAATAAAGGGATACACTAGGAAGGGAGAGGCACATAAATGTATGATGCAAATAGACCTCCAAAAGGCTTATGACATGGTTGATTGGAGGGCCCTTGAAGGTGTGTTGAATGAGATAGGTATGCCTCAGTAATTCACTAATTGGATTCTCAAACTAACCAAGACAGTTAGCTATAAATTCAATGTGAATGGGGAACTGACTGAAGTTCTTGAGGCTAGAAGAGGAATAAGACAGGGGACCCCATTTCCCCCCTCTTATTTGTTCTAATGATAGAGTATTTGAATAGGTTGTTGGTTAAGATGCAAAAAGTTCCTAACTTTAACCATTATAGCAAGTGTGAGAGGCTGAATATAACACATTTATCTTTTGCAGATGATGTTCTCTTGTTCTACAGAGGAGATAAGAAGTCAGTGGAACTTATGCTATCATCTTTTCAAACCTTTTCTCAGTCAACGGGTTTACAAGTCAATCCTAGAAAGTGCAAATTGTTTTGTGGTAGTATGGAGAAGGAGATTATGAAGGAAGTGCAAGAGTATATAGGATTTGCCATGGGAGTGCTACCAGTCAAATTTTTGGGGGTACCAATATCTAGCAAAAAGTCGAACATGATCCATTATTTACCTTTGATTGAGAGAATTGTGAATAGAACTAAACATTGGTCTACTAAGTTGCTCAACATTGCAGGTAGAATCCAATGGTGAAGAGCATAATTCATTCAATTGCAAATTATTGGATGAGTTGTTATCTTCTACCAAAAAAGGTAATCCAAAAAATGATAGCATCTGTAGAAATTTCATATGTATGTGACAAACTGAGATGAAAAAGAAGAGTCTCGTGGCTTGGAATTTAGTGTGCAGACCTGCCAGAAGTGGTGGAATGGATATTATAAATCTGACTGTGTGGAATATAGTGGCTCTGTTAAAATGTTTATGGAATATTTGTATGTAGGGTGATATCACATTGGTGAAATGGATCCATGCTTACTTCATCAAAGAGGAGGAGGTAATGGGTGCCATTGTAAATATTGCTACATCCTGGTGCCTGAAGAGTATCATGAAGCAAAGAAATGTGATCGCTTCGATTCAGCAAACGTGGGATGATATGAAGAGACAACACAAGTTTTCAATGAATCATGTGTACATAGATTTGATAGAAGACAGTTGTAGACCTGATTGGTATGCATTCCTGAGGAGGAATGGGGCAAGGCCAAGAGCGAAAATGATTTTGTGGTTGGCGTGTCAAAACAGATTAGCCACTAAAGTTAGATTAAACAAGATGAATTTTTTGGAGGAAACAATGTGTAGTCTGTGTAATGAGGAGATTGAGGATATAAAACATATGATGTTTACCTGCAGAAGCACAAATTTGTTATGGGCTGAAGTGTTACATTGGTTAGATGTTGGCCATGATCCGCAAAGATGGGACAATAAGCTGAATTGGGTGTGTCAGCAGGTCAAAGGCAAGGGCTGGAGGAAAGAACTGTTGAATATTGCGTTTGCGGAGACCGTTTATGGTATATGGAAGTTTAGGAATCGTGTTATTTTTTAGAACAATGATGATCATGTTAATATAGGAAATGAAATACAAGCCAACATTGTGTATAGGGGTTGGTAGGTAAAATTAAACACCGCTTAGCTAGATTGATGTGCTAAGTGTGTGTAGGTTTTGTTTGTCTTTTTGTCTTTGGTGGGCTAGATCGGTGGATCGCCGTGTTTTCACTATTTTTTGAGATATATAATAATCTGTTATTTCAATATATATATATATATATATATATATATATATATATATATATATATATATATATATATATATATATATATATATAAATATATAAATATATTAAAAACAATAATATTCTTTTCAGGAACCTCAAAGGCGTGAGTTCGACCCCCATTTGTCATTTTTGTGATTCTGAAAGTTTTATATATTTTAATTAATAATTGACCTTAGATAGCGCTTTTTAAAAAGCACTTTCTTAAGGCTACCTATAAGAGCGCTTTCTAGAAAGAGCTTTCTAAGGTTACCCTTTAAAAGCACTTTTTTTAGCGAATTTTTTTGAAAACATATAAGAGCGCTTTTGTATAAAAGCATTGTCTATGTTGCTCTGTCAAAACTCAATTTTGGCATAGTGTTGAGTGACTCAGAGACATTTTTGGATACCCTCAGTTTGAACCTTTTACTAACTAATAATATATGATACGTTTTCTTTTCTTTTCCTTCACATTTTCAAAACCTTACTTTGTGAGAGAAAGAGGAAAATGAGGAAGAAAAGAAGAAAGGAAAGGAAGAAGCTTGAAGAAGAAGCTTGGATAATCACTTTTCTCCATCAATCTTCATCATTTTCATCAAACTCCTCTTCGTTGTTTAAAGGTGGGTTCTAGTTAGTACTTTTGTTTTAGAAGTTTTGCTCGAGTTTAAAGTCTTAGGTCAATATGATAAATTTGTTAAATATATTATCTAAACGATTAAAGTGTGACATAATTGGTATATGATAGTTGGTATATGTATGAATGAGATACATGATAATTGTTATGCCTTCTATGTGTGAAAAAATGGAATAATACTGGTTTTTAACATGAAAAACACAATATTTTTGCCTACTGAATGCAAGTAACCGGTTACCCTTCTAGGAGTAATTGGTTACCCTTTGAAAAACTAGTAATTTACGCAGATTTGACAGTGGTAATTGGTTACCCACCTGGGAGTAACCGGTTACCACTGTTGTGTTTTGAAAAATAATATTTCTTATAAAAGTCATAATTTTCTTTACTTAGGTGTCTGATTGAGGCATACTTTATATCGTTGGAAAGCTATGACAACATACTATCCAATGGTAAGAGAAAATATTAATTTTGATGTGGAAATTATTTCTTTATTCCATGTCAATTAAAAATTCCGATTATGTGAAATGTAATTCGTGAACCATAAAACATGCAGATTATGATATTGTAAAAGAACCTTAATATGGAACGATAATGAGTCCTAGAAATGTATCTAGGGAATGGTAGAACCTAGTGGTTGATAACGAGAAAAAGTATCGATTATATTGCTATGTTTCAATACCGTTTTATCGCATAATTGTCGTTTTAACACCCGATTCCTCGAGTTTTCTTTGCCATTTTGCAGGTATATCATATACAGAGCTAAATCATGAGCCACAAGTGAAATGAGCAAAATCAACCATTAAAAGATGAAGAAAGGAGGAATTCTGCTTAAACCTGCATTTTTTGTAGCAGTCACGGTCGTCACAAGTCCCTCACGACCGTGACACGCTAAAAGGAGCAGTCACGGTCGTCACAAGTCCCTCACGACCGTGACGCGCATCAAACACGGAAGACAAACGTGACACCCTTGTCACGACCGTGACAAGGGGAAATTAGGGTATTGTGCTGAGACTTGGTCCTGAACGTGTACGCTACGTGAAATCCAACATGCCTATTTTCCAGCAGACCAAGTATTCCAACGTTTCCCTGGATTCTCTCAACACCTACGAGGCCCATGCACCAATTCCAACTGCCAAGCCCAAATAGCTTTCTATAAATAGCTTAACTTCAAGAAACAATTTACAGAGTTTTGATTTTAATTTTCTTGCGGAAGCTCTGCCGTTTTTATTTGCACCCTTTTATTTTTCCAGCATTAATTTTCTTGCTTTAATTTTCTGTATCCCAACCAACCATATAACAATTTCCAACATTAGGAAATTGTTATAATTTAATTTGTTTCAAAGCCTTCAGATTCTTTTAGAAAATTTATTTCCGATTCCGGTCAGTACTCCGAGCTTTCCAGCCTGTGGAAGAAGGAGTCTACTATTTTTATTGTTATCCAGGTTTATATTTAAATTGCATTTATATTAATGTTGAGTATTTATTTTTCTGCCATGCATATTTTATTTTATATTTCTCTGCCTCTGTCTGGTTCAACAATAATGAGTAGCTAAACACCTTAGGGCGGTATGTAATTAAAACAAACTAAATCGGTAAAATCAACTCTAGGCTTAAAATAATTAAGAGCTTAAAATTCTGGCTGAGACTTTTTATTATAAAATCAGCCTTTTTGTTACGAGAGTAAGGAAAGTGTATTAGGTTAGGTCAAGACCACGAGAGTGTGAGATTTTAACCAGATAGCTAAAGTTAGGCATTTAATTTAAACACAGCGAGAGCGCTTTAAATTGAATTAGAATTACTAAGTTTACAAAAATTATTTCTAAACACCTATGGGCTAGCGAGAGCAGGCATAGGGCTTTAGGGGTAAGATCTGAGATAAGACCACGAGAGTGTGAGTTAAAGATATTTAAACTGGTAACCTCTACAGAATAGATTAAGTGAACCATCTTTATAAGCCTAGGTTAGATTGACCCGCCTAAGTTAGCATAATTACATACCGACCGCCTTAGTATTATTTATTTAAACTTAAATTTAATTCCCGCCTTTAATCTTTAAAAACAACCAAAAATCGTGACAACCCTTCACCTTAGCTAAACTAGAAATTCCTCTAGCACTAAGTAATCATAGAGTCCCTGTGGATCGATAATCTTAAATATTACTTCGATAGGCTGTGCACTTGCAGTTCAGATACCGCTAGACACATAATTAGATACGTCTTTAGCCCATCAAGTTTTTGGCGCCGTTGCCGGGGACCTTAATTTAGTTACTAGTGCACTTTAGGGTAGCATTGTCTAGACTAAGGTAACATCTATTTTCTTTTCTTAATCTAAATTCCCGAGTGTATGCCAAGTACTCGCTCCCAAGGCGAAGACTTGCAACCTCTAATCCCAGAATCGGAACGCTTCTTACACGTAAGAAGACGGATATTCGATTACGAACAAAATTACAATATTCCAGATCTTCAATTAGATCCACCTAAACCAGTCGTAACATCAAAGGACGCAGAGATGGCAGAAGAATAGAATCACCCACTCAAATATTACGCTAGTCCTTCGCAAGCTGAACCGCATTCCAGCATTGCCGCACCGGCTATCAACCGAAACGATTTTGAACTAAAACCTTCGCTGATATCAGCCTTGCAACAAAATCAATTCGCCGGAAATCCTACCGAGGATCCGAACCTTCATCTTTCGATCTTTGTGCAATACGCAGATACCGTAAAAGCCAATGGAGTTACCCAAGAAGCTATCAGACTACGTCTGTTTCCTTTTTCACTTCGAGACAGAGCAAGAGCCTGGCTTCAATCTCTGCCTTCGAATTCAGTAACTACGTGGGAGGAACTAAAGAGAGTTTTCTTGACCAGATATTTCCCACCTAGCAAGACAGCTATGCTGAGAGCTCGGATCAACAAATTTAAGCAAAAGGAAAACGAATCACTTTTCGAAGCTTGGGAACGCTATAAGGATATGCTGAGACTTTGTCCACATCACGGATTAGTAGAATGGATGGTCATCCATACCTTCTATAATGGACTCTTGTACAATACAAGAATGACAATTGACGCTGCCGCAGGCGGTGCACTAATGGACAAAGAATATAACGATGCTTATGTACTTATCGAAAGTATGGCTCAAAACCATTACCAATGGGGAAGCGAGAGAGTCGCAACTGAGAAACCAACAAAAGGAGGTATGTACGAAGTGAGTAGTATGGACCAAGTCAATGCAAAGCTTGACCAACTAAACCAAAAGATCGACAACTTGGCCATAACACCAACAGCCACCGTGGCTGCAGTAACACCTAACTGTGAGTTATGTGGAGTTCCAGGACACGAAGTTCCTGATTGTCAACTATTAACAGGAATTCTCACAGATCAAGTGAATTATGCTCAAGGAAACCCATACTCAAACACATACAAACCAGGTTGGAAGAATCATCCGAACTTCTCCTATAAGAATAACAATGCTTTATACGCACCAGGTCAAGCACCAGCTACACCACCAAGATATCAAAAGACTGCTCCTAATGTCCCTAGAAAATCGAACCTTGAATTGATGATGGAGAACTTTATAGCTAACCAATCTCAAACAAACAAGGACTTCTTAAACCAAAACATACACACTAATGAGCAGATTAAGCAATTAGTGAGCAAAGTAGATGCATTAGCTACACATAACAAAATGCTTGAAACTCAGATTTCACAAGTAGCTCAACAACAAGCACCTACCGCTGCACCAGCTGGAGTATTTCCTGGACAACCTCAACCTAATCCGAAAGGATAGGCCAATGCTGTGATATTAAGAAGTGGCAAGGAACTTGACGGACCTACCGATCCAAGACTTGACAATCCAGCCATGTACCAAAAACCGGATAAACCGACTGAAATGGTGAATGATCCTGAAGAAAAGGAAGATGATAATCAAGAGGCAGTGGAGAAAGAAAAGACTTATGTGCCTCCACCACCCTATAAACCACCAATTCCGTACCCTCAGAGATTAACCAATTCCAAGACGATGGGCCAGTTTAAGAAATTTGTCGAACTTCTGAAACAGTTGAATATTACTATTCCGTTTACAGAAGCTATCACTCAAATGCCCTCGTATGCTAAGTTTTTAAAAGAAATCCTATCCAATAAGAAAAAGATAGAGGATAACGGAACCGTTACACTTACTGCTGAGTGTAGCGCCATAATTCAGAATAATATGCCTCATAAGCTAAAAGATCCAGGAAGTTTCTCTATACCCTATGTAATAGGAAAATTCGTCATTGACAAAGCTCTATGCGATTTAGGAGCCAGTATCAGTGTTATGCCCTTAACGATTTGCAAAAGACTAGACATGGGAGACCTAAGACCAACTAAAATGTTTGTTCAACTAGCCGATCGCTCTGTTAAATATCCTGTAGGCATACTAGAAAACGTCCCAGTACGTATAGGACAATTCTACATTCCTACTGATTTCATAATCATGGACATCTCTGAAGACTCCACTACACCTATCATACTAGGAAGACCATTCTTAGCTACCTCCGGAGCTATAATAGACGTAAAGAGAGGAAAGCTAACCTTTGAAGTAGGTGAAGAGAAAGTTGAATTTATTTTAACACAATTCTTACAATCACCAGCTATAGAGGATACATGCTATCTATTGGACGTAATTGACGAATGTGTAAGAGAAATGGAAATGAAAGAAACTACCTATTCTGAAATTATGAGAATTCAAATCCCTCCGATTTTCGAAGATGATAATTGGCGTAAACCATATCAGGATGATAGTCTAAGTGAAAGTTTAGCACTTACACCGGATCCCATGCCAATTAAGGATAAACCTACATTAGGGTTAAAAACTTTACCTAAGAACCTAAGATACGAATTCTTAGACATTGAATGTACAAGACCAGTTATAATAAATTCCAGTTTAGGAACAATCGAAACAAAGAAACTTTTAGATGACTTAAAGAAATATCCAACTGCGTTAGGATATAACATATCTGATCTCAAAGGAATATGCCCTTCAATCTGTATGCATCGTATTCTGCTAGAAGAAGATTGCAAAACCTCCAGAGAATCTCAAAGAAGAATTAACCCAATCCTTAACACTGTAGTAAAGGAAGAAGTTAAGAAACTACTAGATGCCGGAATAATATATCCAATCTCTGATAGTAAATGGGTTAGTCCAGTACATGTAGTACCAAAGAAAGGAGGTATCACTGTTGTGAAAAACGCTAAAGGCGAATCGATATCGCAAAGAGTAGTGACGGGACATAGAGTGTGCATCGATTATCGTAAACTAAACAAAGCCACTCGAAAAGATCATTTTCCACTACCTTTTATAGATCAAATGTTAGAACGATTAGCCTAGCATTCTTATTTCTGTTATCTTGATGGTTACTCAGGATTTTTCCAAATCCCTATCCACCCAGATGATCAAGAGAAGACTACATTCACATGCCCTTATGGAACGTTCGCTTATAGACGAATGCCCTTTGGATTATGCAACGCTCCTGCGACCTTTCAAAGATGTATGATGTCAATCTTCGCAGATTTTATAGACAACATCATGGAAGTGTTCATGGACGACTTCTCTGTATGCGGGCAAAGTTTTGAAGGATGCCTATCAAATTTAGAAATGGTGTTAGAAAGATGTGTAAAAGTAAACCTCGTGCTTAACTGGGAGAAATGTCATTTTATGGTCAGAGAAGGAATCGTATTAGGACACATTATATCCGACAAGGGAATTGAAGTTGATAAAGTTAAGATAGAAGTCATAAAAGATCTTCAACCCCCTAAAACCGTTCGAGAAATACGAAGCTTTTTAGGACACGCCGGTTTCTACCGACGATTCATCAAAGATTTCTCGAAAATCACTAAACCTCTTACCGGTTTACTAATGAAAGACGTTGAGTTCATATTCGATGAAGATTGTCTTAAAGCATTCGAAACTCTAAAAACAACCCTCATCACCGCACCAATCATGCAACCCCCTGACTGGAGATTACCTTTCGAAATCATGTGCGATGCGAGTGACTATGCTGTAGGCGCAGTTCTGGCCAGAGGAAGGACAAGAAACTTCATGCGATTTACTATGCTAGTAGAACCTTAGATTCTGCTCAGATGAACTACGCCACTACTGAAAAAGAATTGTTAGCAGTTGTCTTTGCGCTTGACAAATTCCGTTCTTACCTAGTAGGAGCGAAAATAATCGTTTACACAGACCACGCTGCTATCAGATATCTATTGACTAAGAAAGATGCTAAACCAAGACTCTTGAGATGGATTTTACTCTTACAAGAGTTTGATCTCGAAATAAAAGATAAGAAAGGTACTGAAAACGTCCTAGCGGACCATTTATCTAGAATAGAAGGTATTAAACCCGAACAAGTGCCGATTAACGATGATTTTCCGTATGAACAGCTGATAGCACAAATAGGAAACTACCCAGTTCAGTTAGACGTAGATGAACCAGAACCCGTGGAAACAATCCAAACGACTGTAGGACTGCCATGGTACGCTGACATTGTTAACTACCTAGCTGCAGGAGCTCTTCCACCTGATTTAACCTATCAGCAGAAAAAGAAATTCTTTCACAATCTCAAACATTACTATTGGGATGAACCATTATTGTTCAAAAGAGGACCCGATGGAATCTTTCGTCGATGTATTCCCGAAGAAGAAATAGAAGATGTCATTGCTCATTGCCATTCATCTCCTTATGGTGGACATGCAAGCACTTCCAAGACTTGTGCAAAAATCTTACAAGCCGGCCTATTCTGGCCTAATCTATGGAAAGATGTCCACATCGCTGTTATAAATTGCGATCGGTGTCAACGCACCGGTAATATTTCAAGAAGAGATGAAATGCCTCAAAAAGGAATATTGGAAGTAGAAATCTTTGACGTCTGGGGAATAGATTTCATGGGACCTTTCCCATCATCTTTCGGTAATAATTACATACTCGTAGCGGTTGATTATGTTTCAAAGTGGATTGAAGCTATAGCTTCTCCTACAAATGACACACGAGTAGTAATAAAGTTTTTCAAAAATATAATCTTTCCCAGATTTGGTGTGCCTAGACTCGTCATAAGTGACGGTGGCTCGCACTTCATTTCAAAAGTCTTTGACAAATTACTATCTAAGTATGGAGTAAGACACCGTGTGGCAACACCATATCATCCACAAACAAGTGGACAAGTCGAAGTCTCGAACAGAGAAATCAAACAAATCTTAGAAAAGACTGTCGCCATATCTCGGAAAGATTGGTCATCTAAACTTAATGAAGCTTTATGGGCTTATAGGACAGCTTACAAGACACCCATAGGAACTACACCTTTCAAATTAGTTTATGGAAAATCTTGTCACCTCCCGGTAGAACTAGAACACAAAGCCTATTGGGCGATTAAAACTCTCAATATAAACTATAATGCTGCAGGAGAAAAGCGAATCCTAGATATTAACGAATTAGAAGAGTTAAGGCTAGATGCTTATGAGAATGCTAAGATATATAAAGAAAGAACTAAGCGATGGCATGATAAACGCCTATCTAGGAAAGAATTTAGTGTGGGAGACGTTGTACTCCTCTTTAATTCAAGACTTAGGCTCTTTCCTGGAAAACTAAAATCTAGATGGTCAGGACCCTTTGAAATAACTAGAGTGTTCCCGAGCGGAGCGATAGAAATTAAGGGTAGGAATAGTGAACCATTCACAGTAAACGGACAATGTTTAAAACATTATCATAAAGTTGAAAATAGAGATTATGCAAATAGTCTAAGGCTTTTAGAGTTGTCCACTAATTTCCCTGATTAATCTACACCTAAGCATTACGTCAGGCTTTAGACGATAAAAACAGCGCTTAGTGGGAGGCAACCCATTTAATCATTTAAATCATTTTGATCATTTTATTATTTTGTCATTTATCATTTTATTATTCGTTTATTTGTTTTGCCATTTTATAGTTTTATTTCATTATTAATATTATTGCTTTTATTTATGCATTTTATTTTTCCTTATTTTAATTTTAAATCACTTTTACAGATTTTCTAAAGTCTTTTCCACTTTCCTTCTCCCCCTGATTTGTTTCCTCCGTATTTACACTAACTATGGCTAACCAACCGATAAACCTTATGGAAACCAAATTTAGAGGTAGGAACCAAAGAATGAAATTTGAAGAGTTATCACAGAGACCAATGGATTTGACTCTGTACCCGGATGATCTGACTATGGAAACCTTAGGTATACATGATAGCATCCTATACTTGTTTAACCGACTTGGATGGGAGAATGCACTGATTCAACAAAAGTTTGTGACTTACCGCGAGCTCACCCTTGAGTTCCTCAGCTCCTTAGTTTACCTACCCGAGCGCGGTTTTGGATTCAGGAAAGGATTTATCAGTTTCCGCCTATTTGGAATAGAATATGACTTTAACCATAGAGAACTAGCTGACCTATTAGGATTCCCTAGTGGACCCTTTGCTTTTACTACCACACAGGTAGAATTGATGGACATTGAGCTGGATTTCTTTTGGGGAACCTTAACCGGAAATTACCATCCTGAACCAAATAACATGAACAATGATGAGATACATAACCCTGCTATCCGTTACTTCCATAAGATCCTTTCCCACACCTTCTTTGGAAAAGAAGAAAACCTTACTGGAGTATCTAAAGATGAGATATTCATTATGTCATGTTTGACTAATGGACAGCCAGTCAATGGTGTGCCTTTCATGATGCAAACCTTCACCCGAATCCAAGAAGAACCTGATCTACCCATATTAGTAGGAGGTCTTGTCACCATGATTGCTGATGCCTTAGGACTTAGATACCAATTACACAGGTGTAACCGTTTGGGTACCATCCGTCCTATGAATCTTAACTTTTGCTTTAACCGCCATATCATAAGGAATTTAGGACAACCACCTTTCGAGTACCTAATCAGGAATGAAGTAGTAACCCTGTTCACACTACCAAACCATGCTAGAGTAAGTGTTCACAATAAGGATAATTGGCTCTATGAGTTAACCCCTCATGACTATCCATCTACTCCTGAAACACCTCAATCTTATAAGATAAAGGATGATATAATGACCGATGTAGAAAGTGACCCTGAGACACCTCCTGGTTACCATGACATTGACCACACTGACGAAGTGATTGAAACCCCTGAAGTGAATCAAGTAGAATATGCTGACAACTTAAAGAAAATCATGAACACTCTAGAAGCTTACCAAGCCGATATAAATACTGTTGAGGATGAGATTAAGAGCATGCGATTGGACATTATAGGTTTAACTGACATAACATGTGAGCAATTCTACCACCTGAACTCTGCAATCGAAGATTTGAAGAAGCACTTTTGAAAATGCTGTAGTGATCTAGCTTATTTTACTTATTGTTTTCGTTTCTAGTTAGTTTAACATTTCGCAAACATTTTCGTACCGTATTTTTATTAATGTAATTTCACTTCAATTATCAAAAGCAAAACACTTCTAGTTTACAAATTTTTCCAATTTAATCAATTTCTATGCTTTCAATTTATTTACTGTTATGTTTAAATTGATTAATGTTTTATATAATCTCTCGTGTGATGAAATTTACAAGTATTATGTTGGTATTATATATTATATGTTGTTTGTGTTTAAAATAAAGTGAGAAGTGATCATAAGAAAATATTATATAAATTATATTGAACGTGAGAGAGATAATGCATTCTGGAAAATATTCTAAGTTTTAAGCCCTCACGGTCATCATCACCCTCTAACGATCGTGACAAGCTAATTAGCGCGTCACAACTGTCATCCCCCAATCACGATCGTGACGACCCCAGTTATAGGAATCGTGAGAAACAGAACTGTTTTTCTTCGAAACCTCTTCCTCTTTCAACTTCCATAACTTTCAAAATCCCCCATTATCTCTTCCAACTCCCGTAACCTCCCATTACCCAAATTAAACTCCATTAACCTCTCCATTTACTCCACACCTATCACATTCTCACCTTGCATTATAATCCGAACCAATTTCCTCTCATTTTACACTTTTCTCACAAACCTCAAACACCCCTTATCTTCCACTCTTGTTCTTGCATGCAATGGAAGCAATTCAGTTTAGAGATGGTGAGCATGGAGAAAATCAGAGACAGAGGTTCATCAGATTCCAGAACCGTGGTGTTCAACCCACGCGATATGTCGACACTGTCTGTTTGAGAGAGTTGGGAATGCTAAACAGTGTCAAGAACCTGCTTTAGAAGGTTGGTTTGTGGGATCTATGCAGTCAGCCCCAGCCCACATTCGAGCTTCTAACATTGGAATTTCTAAGCTCATTTCATTACATCACTCCTACCGGTTCACAGAGTCAACTCACCGGCGTTGCTAAGTTCAGATTGCTCGGCCGGGAGTTTGAAGTTACGCAAACAAGGATCGTCGAGCTGCTAGGCTTCGATCACGGGAATAATGCTCACCTCCGCGTGCCGGACAATTTCAGTGAAACCGCTTTCACCTTATGGCACGACATCACCAACACCCGTGCCTCAGCCTTTCATAGCCTGAATGCTACGCATATCCACAACCCGGCGATCAGATACTTTCATCGCATCATCTGCAACACCATCTTTGCAAGAGAGAGCAACCACAAGCTTAACTCCAAGGAGCTCTTGTTCTTGCACTGCGCCTTAAATGACGAGCCCATTAATGTTTCGTCATTCATGCTATCCCATATCCAGTCCATAGTGCAAAGAGGCGCAACCCCCTTTTACATAGGCGGCATTATCACTACCCTCGCCATTCAGCTGGAGCTTGGTGACTTGGTCATCAATTTGCCTAGCAGAGCCGCAGAGTTCCTAACGAAGAATTATTGTCGGTCCGCCCACTTGATTGCTCAGCGAGAGGATGGCAAGTTTAGCCCTGTTATCCAAGGCACTGTTTATCACCACATCATCTTGTCGTGCCGCGACCGCATCGATCTGTCTAGCCGAGCCAACTGGCTATTTGCTTTACCGGATGCTGTCGGCCACGCCCCCATTCCTGATGAGCAGGCCGATCCACCAGTGGACGAGATGCAAGACACCATGGATGCAGCTGAGCCTCTCCAGGACATTCCTGAGTCATCCACCCGACAGCCTCCTGCACAAGAATTCACACTTGAGGACGTCCTCCGTGCGATTCATCAGCAAAATCAGATGAATGTCGCACTGGAGCGAAGGCAAAAGGAGCAACATGATGCATTACTCCTAGCTGTTAACACCAACCAGAGGATTACTGATGAGAAGCTCGGAGAGATTTTTAGCGAGCTAGAAGCTTTGCACATTGATATCACTGCTATCACCGGTACCGGTTCTGATCCTGAAGCGACTCCGACCAGACGCTCCCGCACCAGAAGCCGAGGCCGTGGTCATCAGCAGCCTTAGTTTTAGTTTTTGTTTATGTTTTTCCATTTCCGTTGTTTGTATTGTACTTTAACCGCTATTATATCACAACATTGAGGACAATGTCTGATATAGTGTGGGAGAGGTACCTTTCATTTTCCGCATTTTCCCTTTCCGCACTTTTCCATTCCGTTGTATTTCCTTTTCGTAAGTTAATGAAACAGAGCAATATTTGTGCTATTTTCTTTAGTTTCGAACTTTCCCCGTTTATTTAGCCATACCGAAAAAAATATTTAATTAATTCTTCGCATTACCCGACTTACCTACGAAATCATAATTAGGAAGCTGAGAACGATTCAACAAGATCAATACAGTCTTGACACCTTAGACTTCCCACTTAAGCAATTCCGTTCCGATAATTGTTACGAATACACCTTAAGTTTCAGTTCAAAAGTAACCCCTAGTAGTTTATACTAGCAGTCAACACCGTCTGAACACAAACCACGTGGGGAGCCGATGAATATAAGTGTTTGATGCCAAATCTATAATGATCCTTCATATCTCGATGCAAATGAAAAGAAATTGCACCAAAGTACACGGTCGCATATAAGAAACGAGAAATATGAGAAGGAGTCCATTGCGGGTTGGTTCAGAGGTACTGGTTCTGAACTCGGTAGGGCGTGCTACGGCTCGATCCCCCACAACCTCCAAATTGGATAATGTATGAAGGGTTACCACATTCGTGTACCAGACCCCGTGCTTATAAAGGATCAAAGTCGCTAACCGGCTACTCCACTACGTGCGTGCTAAGGCAAAGGGCTTAATATGATTGCGCTAGAATGAAACCGGGCGAAATAAGATCGAAAGACTCTAGGTGAAATCGTAAAGCAATTACCGAATGTTTCGTTTAACGGGAAGTCGACGACTTAGCTTGTTGCTTGTGTCATTAGTGTATCGTTAGTGTTTTATCAAAGTACCGGTTTATCTGACAAAACGATCCTTCGTACGGTTTGTTATGTGTGTGCGTCGATAAAAACTTGTCCGACAATTTTCAACCGACTATTTGCTTGAGGACAAACAAAGGTTTAAGTTTGGGGAAGTTTGATAACGAGAAAAAGTATCGATTATATTGCTATGTTTCAATACCGTTTTATCGCATAATTGTCGTTTTAACACCCAATTCCTCGAGTTTTCTTTGCCATTTTGCAGGTATATCATATACAGAGCTAAATCATGAGCCACAAGTGAAATGAGCAAAATCAACCATTAAAAGATGAAGAAAGGAGGAATTCTGCTTAAACCTGCATTTTTTGTAGCAGTCACGGTCGTCACAAGTCCCTCACGACCGTGACACGCTAAAAGGAGCAGTCACGGTCGTCACAAGTCCCTCACGACCGTGACGCGCATCAAACACGGAAGACAAACGTGACACCCTTGTCACGACCGTGACAAGGGGAAATTAGGGTATTGTGCTGAGACTTGGTCCTGAACGTGTACGCTACGTGAAATCCAACATGCCTATTTTCCAGCAGACCAAGTATTCCAACGTTTCCCTGGATTCTCTCAACACCTACGAGGCCCATGCACCAATTCCAACTGCCAAGCCCAAATAGCTTTCTATAAATAGCTTAACTTCAAGAAACAATTTACAGAGTTTTGATTTTAATTTTCTTGCGGAAGCTCTGCCGTTTTTATTTGCACCCTTTTATTTTTCCAGCATTAATTTTCTTGCTTTAATTTTCTGTATCCCAACCAACCATATAACAATTTCCAACATTAGGAAATTGTTATAATTTAATTTGTTTCAAAGCCTTCAGATTCTTTTAGAAAATTTATTTCTGATTCCAGTCAGTACTCCGAGCTTTCCAGCCTGTGGAAGAAGGAGTCTACTATTTTTATTGTTATCCAGGTTTATATTTAAATTGCATTTATATTAATGTTGAGTATTTATTTTTCTGCCATGCATATTTTATTTTATATTTCTCTGCCTCTGTCTGGTTCAACAATAATGAGTAGCTAAACACCTTAGGGCGGTATGTAATTAAAACAAACTAAATCGGTAAAATCAACTCTAGGCTTAAAATAATTAAGAGCTTAAAATTCTGGCTGAGACTTTTTATTATAAAATCAACCTTTTTGTTACGAGAGTAAGGAAAGTGTATTAGGTTAGGTCAAGACCACGAGAGTGTGAGATTTTAACCAGATAGCTAAAGTTAGGCATTTAATTTAAACACAGCGAGAGCGCTTTAAATTGAATTAGAATTACTAAGTTTACAAAAATTATTTCTAAACACCTATGGGCTAGCGAGAGCAGGCATAGGGCTTTAGGGGTAAGATCTGAGATAAGACCACGAGAGTGTGAGTTAAAGATATTTAAACTGGTAACCTCTACAGAATAGATTAAGTGAACCATCTTTATAAGCCTAGGTTAGATTGACCCGCCTAAGTTAGCATAATTACATACCGACCGCCTTAGTATTATTTATTTAAACTTAAATTTAATTCCCGCCTTTAATCTTTAAAAACAACCAAAAATCGTGACAACCCTTCACCTTAGCTAAACTAGAAATTCCTCTAGCACTAAGTAATCATAGAGTCTCTGTGGATCGATAATCTTAAATATTACTTCGATAGGTTGTGCACTTGCAGTTCAGATACCGCTAGACACATAATTAGATACGTCTTTAGCCCATCAGTGGTGACTAGGAATTTAATATAAACTAGATGGCGATGCTCGAACGTTCGATGCTTAGAGAAGTATCTTAGTCGAGTAATAGTCTAATGGTGAGTGCGACACTATATGGAACATGCGTGTGAACCCGTTTGGGTGTGTTATTTGTGGAAAAGGTTAATAGGCCTTAGGAATATTTATACATTCTCATTTGAGTGAAATCACGTAATTGGAACCATTTTTCCATGAGATGTCGTTTAATGAGCCCATGGCTCCTTTGGAATGTATGCGTGCATTACTTGGCAGGTTTGATTATCACGTTTAGTACGAATGGAACATATTTATATGTAGAGACTTTAGATGGTTAACAGACCATGTGAAGTGACGATTCAAGGTTAACAGGCCTAGGATCCGAATCCATTTCGTATGCCAAGTAAATACAAGGATCCGTGACTCGTGCCGACTCTTAGATGTAGGAGAGGACAAGATAAGGGATGCCTTATGGTTTCCAGATTAATGATAATTTTAGAGTTAGTGAACTCAAGACATGTTTCCATATGAGTGTGAGATTGTGAAGTCAAGGTCTAGGCTTTTTTTCCTGACTTGAGTAGGATTCTTGTAGAACCCTGTAGAGCCGAGAGAATCCATAAGATAGGGAACTCACTAAGATGTTGATATCTCACCCCACTATTGTTGTTGCCTTTTAGGTTTTATCTATAGGTCTGATTTACAAGTGGAGCTATGCTCGAGATGTTTCAAAAGAAGCATAAACTTAGTTTTTCTGTTGTGTATTTATCTTTTTTACAATGATGGATATTGTATTGATCTTAGTATTTTTATTTTAGTATGATTTCCATGTCTTGTACCATAGTTTGTATTATGTTTTAGTATTGGTCAAGAATGTTAATTATGCTATTAGACACTTATGATGGTGTAAGTACCCAATAAAATCTTATATAATGATATTCTAGGTATTTATTATATGGGGCATTTCAGTTGGTATCAAAACAGGTTGAATCCTCGACCTAGACTTGAGACATCATAAGTAAATATTTCTTGCCTCTTAAGTGTGTCTTGCCATCATGATTCTTAATATCATATTATGTAGTATTTGTTATGATCAACCTAATGATATGTATGTGATAGGTAGAATCATGGTTGAGCGACCATGAGGACTCTGAAGTGTTGTTGTAACTTGTATTGTGAGAGTAAGCTCAAGCCAGTAGTTATTAGAAGGGAGTTTTGGTTAACTAAGTTGGAGTCTTCTTGAGATTTGTACTTCCTGTAATATGGAGTTGCAGAGTAATTTGTTGTTCAAGGAATCCTTTGGAATGGATAAATTCTGAAAGGTAAAGATATATATAGGATGAATGGTCAAGAAGGATATGTAAAGTCACTAGTAGATAGGTATTGGCGACTGGTATGGACAAGAGTTTTGAGAGATCTCATTCCATGAAAAGAGAAGATTTTCTGTGGAACGTACGACGCAATGTCTGAGAGTGAGATAATTGTTAGTATTTCAGTACTAAGGTCGCGGTGGCATCTTAGATGAACGAGAGTACTTCAAGGAATGTATTCGAATAATACCTTATGGATGGATAAAAGTTACAAGTTAAGAACGTTTGTTTTCTTATGGGAACCTAAAGTAGTAGTGAAGAGTGAAGAGAAATACAAGGATTTAATTACACATTTCAAGTAAGACAAGTATACCCCATACTAAGAATAGGATTGGCGTTGTATAACCAATTACGACTGAAGAGACAAGTTTAGTATGATGCATCAGGATGTTATATTCAGTAAGAGATTAATTCAGAAATGTTAAATTACCCAAGGAATGGTATAAGGTATAATGTCGGAGAAAGAACAAGCTTTATTTATTAACATGAGGTGTATTTGATATGGACCATATGAAGTTGTGTTAAGTGATAGAGTAAACACCTTGGATTCGGGAGAAATCTAGTAAGATGAATATGTTTGGGTATGAGAGGATTACCACAAAGCGTGAAGCGAACACGACATGGAAAACGATATTAACAGTACGATATGAGAAAATGATAACGAATGTATTTTTGGATGAATGTACAATGGAGTTGTTAAGATATTGGTTGAAACTAAAGTTAAGGAAGTGTAATAAATGATGGTTCACCCATTAGAACTCTAGTAGTATGATCATTATATGTATGAAATCCTCTGTTGATACTTGTTGCAATGTGTGTTGAGGTTTTGATTGAATTGGAAAATGAAATAGTATGAAACAACAAGTATTTTTGCCTTTGCGCACTAAGTAACTAGTTACCCTTCTGGTAGTAACCGGTTACCTTTAAAAAAATGGAGATTTATGTAGGATTATACACTGATAATTGGTTACTCTCCTGGTAGTAACCAGTTATCCAAATTGTGTCTCTAACTCTCAAAAGGCTACTGGATGAATAGTTTTGCACCAAGTAACTGGTTACCTTCCTGGAAGTAACCGGTTACCACTGTAAGTTTTCCAAAAATATTATTTTCTAAAATTCATACCTTTTGACTAGGGTGCCCGATCGAAGCGTTCTCTGCACCAATAGAAAGTTGTGGAGACATTATATGCAATGAATAGTAAAGGGTAAGGGAATCCCAGTTAATACGTAAGTAGAGACAACAAGGTTCTTCATAGGAGTGTATTACCTCAGTTTTCCAAGTTTAAGGAAAACTTCTATAATTGTGAATGATCGGAGTATTTAGAATATATCTAGTGGGATTAAGAGTGTTGTTGTTTTAATTATAGCCAAGGAGTTCAAGAGAGAGGACAAAGTTGTATATTAGACATGAGATGTACATCGTTTCGTATTGCTCGTATTAATTGTGTGTTGGATTCTACATGTGAGAGAATCAAGTGTGAGCTTGAGACTGAGACCCTTTGGTATTGTCATTGTTGTTTTCCTACTATGTCGTTGTACTAGTGGGAATCAAATTGTTCTACTGAATATTCGTGATGTGTCTGTGACATAAATTGTAGTTCTATATTGCCACTTGTTTGGAGTACGTCATCTGCATGTTATATATTATTCTATGTTATCTTAAATTGCGAACGGTGGGTGAATGTTACACATGTTTAGAAGCCGCGGGTGAGAATTATTTTGCGAATTAGTGCAAACTGAATTGATGATTTTGAGTTGGATTGTTTGTTATCAAGAGGAACAAGTTCATTTGTGTCCGGTCGATTAGCCTCAGATAGGTAATCGATTAACACATAATTTTTGTGAAGGACTTTAGAATATCGTACTTTCTGAACCGTAAGTCCGTTTTGGTTTCCGTTTGAAGTATATGAGTATAAAGTGTTCAACTTTATTTTGAGCATGATTGGTAGACAAAAAATAATTTAAATTTTTGGTGTGTCGTTGTTGCGATTATTGAGGACCTAAATTGGGAAGTTATAAGAGACTAATGAAGTGTTGATCTTCCAGAAAACGTTTTGGTATCTGAATTACTGGTTAATAAGAGATGAACAATTGGTCAATTTCTAATATCATTAATTCTTAACATTAGTTATGGACTCCATAAGATTAATACCAGATGTATGCAGTTGAGCCGTACTCAGAGATATGGATTTTTAAGGTACCTTCCATGTAAGAGAGAGAGATAAATGTTTTGAGGTTAAACATGTAAATTGGATCGTTTAAGGAGCGACACCCTTGAGAGAAGTGAGTTTGAACGAGAAGTTTTGTGTGGTCTTCAAAGGTGAGTGTGTGGAATATTGTATGCAATAGGCAAATGTTATGCAAACCCGCAAGTGTACTAAGAAAAATTTAAGTTTGGTATTGGTGACTCACAAATGAAGAACTTGTGTCAACATAAACTTTGAGTGAATAGAATCATGTAAAGAGAATTGATATGGAATATAGTAACCATGGTCAAAGTTGTTAAGCTGAATTGGATAAAATGTTTCAAGTTTAGAAGGACTTTGGAAATTATATTGGTTATGACTAAAATAATATAACCTTTATACCTATACCATTTGGAGAGTTTTTTACCAATGTTAATATTGTGTGTTTGGCAAGGGAACTGTTCTACCATCGGATATCAGTAATTTCTTATACAATTGGTTGAAGAAAACCCCAATGGATAAGTGTTCTTCGTAGGCTGTTAGCTACCTTGTGTTGCTTAAGAATCCATGACATCCCATTGTTAGTTTTTGAATGCGTAGTGGAACATGATAAACAAAAACGTTCAGTCGAATTAATGAGGAATCAGAAGAGAATTGATTGCAAGATTGAGAGTAAGAGAATTTTGTTCTAAGTGTGTTATCTCTAAGTAAGATAAGAAAATTGTATAGCGTCAGATGTAAATGGTCACTTTATATAGCATCAGGCTAAGTGGGATTGGTAAGGTGGTGGTTTGACGAATTTTGAAGCAATTTTAGTAATTCAATGATTTTAATAAGAGTATTTGTTGGTAATTATGTGTAGATAAGATTTCACTAAAATACCTTGTGGATATTTGATGAGTGGTTGTTATCCCCAAATCAAGTTGGAGTGTGATGCTTTTGTGTTATGACTCAATATAAGGAATTAGAATGGTATGTTTCTCCGAAGGAGAGATGAGACTAAGTGATTCAGTATGAAATAACAGATGAATTACAGAAAGGTAAGTTAGAAGTTAGCCCAATGTTGAAGTAAACATATGAGTAAGGACATGAAGTTTGATTTATTATGAAACAAGGACTTTGAGCCGCAAAGTCAAATTGGAATTTGAATATGTTAGAATATGTAGTAGAAGTAAGGATAAATGTGGATCTAAGACAATGTCACAAATTGTTGTTGTAATTTGTAAAGAAAATTCGAGGACGAATTTTAATTTAAGGAGGGGAGGATGTAATACCTCGTATTTTAATAAATGCTCGGGATAATATTAATTAAGATTAATAGGGTTTCAGTGTTGTAACACGGTGGGAGAACTGACTTTATATAAATGTTGCGGATAGCAAGAGTCGCCACCGACTTTTATTTTATCCATAAGGAAGGGACATAAAAGAACATGAAAGACTGTTTTGAAAAGACTTGGGTTCGGGGGGTAGGTTATATAAAGGGAAGGTGTTAACACCCTTTATATCCATGGTTATCCATGGGCTCTTAGTTACTTAGCTCACTTTAATTGTTTTTGGAAAGTGTAGTGTGTGATTAGAAATTTTCTAAGTACCTTGTAATGATCCTCGTATGGATGTATATAAATCCTTGTTTGAAAATGTTTAAGAAAGTGAGGTGTAAAAAGTATTTTGAAATGTGAGCAAGCAACTAAGAGGTACCTACCCTAGATTAAGTCTTTCATGTTCTCGCATGTTCTTTCAAGGGTAAGACTATCCCTATTATTAAGGAATAGGTAGTCATTACCTTTGATTTATTAAGTGACAGACGTAGTGTAACATCCTGATTTTTAGCAATTATTTATTTATTTATTTATATTAATTGATTAATGGTGTCATTTTGTGGCTAATTGATTTAATTGAATTATTAGATATAATTGAAGTATTTGATTTATTTGAATTAATTGAATTATGTGATTTAATTTAATTATTTGAATTAATTAATTTAATTGAAGCATTTGATTTGATTTAATTATTTAATTTATTAGATTTATTTTAATTGGTAGAATAAATAGAGTTGATAGAAATTATTAATTGGGCCTATATTGGGAGTGTGAATAATAAGTGTGAGAGTGTATTGAGTAAAGCCCATTAAAGTTATGAGAAAATTGTGAGATTGATAAAATAGGAGAAAGAGATAAAATAAGCTTAGAAGATAGAAAGGAGAAAAGAGGCTAAGGAGAGAAAGAGGAGAAGAGAAGAGGAGCTCAAGAACAAAAAACAAATTCATCAACAAATCAAGGTAAGGGTGGGTTTTCATTAAATTATTTGGGATTGTTAGATAATATAGAATGAATAGGAATGTGGTTAGAGTAAAATCTCAATTATTCATGAATTTAGAATTTTTAGGTTTCACTAAAAATCTTTGATTTAATTTGTGTTATTTGATTATGTTTAGAAACAGTGTTATGGTATATTATAGAGACACATTTGTAATAGAGAGAAAACTAATTTATACTAATATTGAATTTCTACTTATCCTGAAACAATAGTGGAAGTGATACAATTCCTAGTAAACTTAGTATCCCACTGAAGCAACATGTCCCCTGTTTCTTAGAAAATGAATGGCAATGAATTTCACTTATCTTGTAAATGTCATCATATTTAATTAATGCAAAACATGAGTGGTACTTGAATAAATGTGTATACATCTATTAGTTCAGTACAAGAAATTTGTATTGACATTTGGAAGTTACCTGTTAGTACATTGAGTTTGTGAATTATGACCTTACTTTTCCCTGTAGGTAGCCGCATTATTTAATGCTTGTAGTCTTATATGTATGATATACGTGATGACAATAAGAATAATATATTGATGATGATGATGTAGTCGCATGATATATATTGCTTCTTATCACTATTTTTTTATTAGTTTTTCTATACTAAACACCATGTATATATACACTAATAACTCCATGAAAAATCTCTAATATGGTATGTCATAAATTGAAGAATATGATTAAACTAAAAAAGACAGTCAAAAGGTAGCTTTATTGATATGGTTCATATACATCATAGAAACTAGATAGGTGTCTGTCATACCCCAAATTTGTCCTACCATTTTATTTTCTGTCTAATCTTTATTTAGAAATCCAAAAATATGAATCGTTTTATTTTGCTGTCCGATATTCGAAAAATACAAAAATAGGTCATTTATTTTCAAAGCGAGAAAATCTTTTTTTTATTTTGTTGTTCAAACCCGTTAGCTCATTTACCTGTCTTTTTATATGTACAAAAATTACAAGAAGCCAATTACCAAAAAAAAAAAAATCAAAAAAAGTATTCATTATTTTCAAAATTTATCATAGGTTTTATTTTTTATTATTTAGTTAGTATCCAAAAAGTATGTAAAAAAATCCTTTTATTTTTATTAGAAATTATTAGTTCTCTCTTATTTCTATTATTGTTATTATTATGCTTTGGTATTAGAACTTCTTATTATTAGTCTTATTCTTGTATTATTATTATCATTAGTTTATTATTATTCTTTGTCCTTTCTACATTTCCTTTTGTTTTACATAACCAATTCGCAGCCTGTCAATGTATGTGCACAAAATCCAATCCGCATCACCACCTCATTTTTTCACACAGCTTGTACATCAAAGAATTTCTTTGGTTCTACACAAAACTCCATGTTGCCCTTTTGCATAACTTTTCCATGCACACATAAAAAAAACCTGGCCCACCTCAAGCCCTACAAAGATATATAATACACAGTTTTTTCTTTTTTCCAATTTCATATGGTCCCACTTTTCAGCATCACTCACATGATTCACTCTACCAACCAGACCAGCAATTTTTCACGTAGTATATACAAAAAAAAATTCACCCAATATTCCAACATTTTCATACAGCCACCAAAATTTGTACACCATCAACGAAATTTTTTCCACTACCTTTTCCATTCCCTCAACAAAGACAGTACAACATCGCACAAATTTCTTTCCTTCCACTCACAACAAACTTTTTTATCATCTCACAATAACAGCTCACAAATGTAAAAATCGGTCTAGAGGACGAACCCGGTTTAAATGTAAAAATCGAAAAATGATAACAAGTGATTGGTACCACATGCATGAGTTGCATTTGTGTCTTGCATCGAGTCTCATTGTGTCTATGGTGACAATATGAGATTATGTGTATTATGTGAATTGTTGAATTTGTGAAGTTATGGATTGTGAGTATATACTTTTGAATAGAATGACTACTTGAGTGATATTATGCTGATGAAACTTTTGAAGTGTGAGAATTATTGTGATTATGCTTGTATGCATTAAATTATATATTATCTTATGATTTCAATAATTATATGAATTCTCACCCTTCTGTTGGAATGATGTTTTATACGACATCGCTCGGGTATCGAGGAGTAGAGTTGCTTCTAGCGCAAGGTAGCCGTTGGAGTCGGTGTCTTAGTTACTTATTTAGTTTGGATTTTAAGTCGTGCCCTGGTCATGTAACACCAGGGAAACGTTTGATTCATGTTTGAGAGATACAATTGTATACTCTATTTATTTTATTAATTTGATTTGAATTTTATGGGGAAGTGGCTTTTATGCCTAAGTTGATTTAATGAAATTGATTTCGCAGCTACATGCTAATGTAAAAAATATATCTGAAAAGCATGATTTTATTTTAAGTGTTATTGAGCATGATAGGTGTTGTATGATATTTTGAATCATGAGTGACACCCTTAATTGAGATGCATGATAAATTACTCTGATTATGTATATATTTTTCGTGGGGGTTTAGAAGGGTGTTACACGTAGGATCATCGTATGGTCAGTGAAGGCAACTTAAGGGGCGTCTTTAGCAATTCGTATGGACTATCATCATTTATTCGAAGGGACAAAATCATTATTCCATAGGCAACCTCGAATGGACTTGATCTTTTAAACTGAAGGGACTTGATGATTTATACGTGAAGGGACTTTGCTTAAGACACCCCTATATTCGAGGGACTTGACCATTTTATTTTAAGGCAACCAAGAGGAATACCCTAGGAAGCGCAAGATGGCGATCAAAGATCGACTTACGTGTGTGAGTGTTTATTTTCAAATATTTATCTTTTTAATTAATTTTCTAAGTCCTTTTATTCATTTAGGTTATACACACCATAAAATTACTAACCATATCAATAGAAATAAATAATGCGGAAATATAAATCTAAACTATTACAAAATAAGGGAGGGGGGAAACATAAGATCCTCAAGAGGGGGGGGGGAATAAATTAACGAAAACATCTAATGAAACATAACTAATAAGTGTGATAAACATATAAAACGATTAAAGGTAATAAAATATAAAAGGCGAGGAATAAAATTAAGTTTTAAGAAAATTAATTATTATGAAATAAATTAGGTTTAGAAAAAATAGGGTTAGAAAAATTAAGGTTAACTAAAACTAAAAGTTAAAATCAATTAAACCCTAATTATTAAATTAATTATAAATTTATTTACCAAAATAATAATAAAAATAAACCTAAGAAAACTAAATAATTTTTAAACAAAATAATTAAGATGATCAAAGAATTTATGAAATTATTAAGGTAGTTAATTGGTTTTTAAATTAATAATGGTTAATTATTTAATTAAATAAAATAATAATAGTTAATAATAATAAAGATATAAAAGAAAGAAATAAGAGCAAAAATAAAGGTGGGGAGACCTGGTTTTGATCCCAAGACCTCCCCTTTACCAAGCAAATATGTTACCACTAGGCCACCCAGCGCGCGCTGCTAAGGATTGATCCCCAATAATTATATAGAAAACATGCGCGCGTCCTCCACCAGCTGAGCTACACAATCTTTCTGAAATATAAACGTTTATAATACATAATAAAATAAGATGCAATTTCAAAATATGATTTTTCGCGCCACCGGTCATCTTAAACCTCCTTGTTGCACATTTTCCTGCGAATTCTTCCACCAAATTTCCTGCACACATTTTTACAGAAGAACCTATGTTTTTTTTTTATAACCATGAAACGCGTAAAATTGGATCAAATTGTTAACACAAAACAATTCCCCACAGTCCATACAATCTAGCCATGATCTTATAATGTGTTTATATGGCCTCATGTGTAAAGCCCTAAAACGTCTTTGAAACCCTAACCATGGCATCTCATGCATCCGACCATGAAACCTTGCGAAATTTATCCAGAAACGATATATATATCTCATTACAAACAACAAAATAAGATCAAAACTTGTTAGTATGGCATGAATAATTAGAATCGGAAAATTTAAAATCAAGAACAAAGTTTATTCGGTTAGCACGATTTGATGCATGAATGGATGTTTTTATGATCTAGAAACATTGTATGATCTTCCGGGAATGCAATGAGACCTTCAAAAGCCTTTGAAACGACTTGAATATTTGAATCCGATTTGCACTTTTCTTTGAAAAATTTGAAAGTTGCTCTTGTTCTTGAAGGCTGGCAAATTCGTCCTCTATGCATTGGTTGACTTGCATACTTATAGAAGAGTGAGATTAGGTCAAAAATCTAATGGTTTGTATGGGCTTTTTGGATACCTTGAGTGTGAAGAAATCTCCTTTCATAATTTGTCCAAAAATCACATCATATCTTACCAAATACCTTTAGCACGAAATTGGATGATCTTTATTCACCTTGAATGTCATTTAAGAGCTTCTAGAAGAAGAATCAAATCAAATATTTGTATTTTTTCATATTTTATTTTGATTTAAAATGAATTTTAATGAATAAAATCCAAATAAATAATAAATAAATTATAAAAATCAGAAATTATTTGAACTGGGTCGTGCTTGATGTCATTGTAAGGATTGAATTACAAAATTGCAAGCTCATTTGGAAACAATTGGTTTTAAGACCTTGTTTACTCAATATACCCCTCAAAAATTTCCCAACTTTGAAAAGGCATAAATCCCTCAATTTTAAGGCTATGAAGGTGTTCTTGGACATTTTGGAAAGCTTAAAGAGTCCTCTAACAAACCTCTTTGGTCTCATGTCCATATATTTTACCATTTTCAAATTATGCCCTTTGGAAAATGTTGACTTTTTGTTGACTTTTGAAATGACCTATAATGTTTTAGCTCATACCTTCCAAATGAAGCATTTTTAGGCTTGGATTGTGAGACAAAAAGTTGTAGAGAATTCAATTTCCTTAAAAATGAGATGTAGATGGGAAATTTTTGATGAAGCATGTGAAAGTTATGGCTGGTCAAAGTTCAGTTGACTTTCCTTAAGAAACCCCTAATTTAGAAACTCCTGATTCTTGATGATCTGAAACTTCCTTGATGAATCATGATCAACCCTTGATAAAATGATGAATTTTAATTTATAAAATTGATGTTGGCAAAAAATATTGAAGTTTGACTTTAGTTTGACCATAGTTGACCTTAGTTTGACTTTTTAACTGCTTTGACTGATTTTTACATATCTGATCATCTGACTGGGCAAGCTCTTTGGGAAAGCTTTGAAACTTGACATGAGGATTCTTGAATACATATGGGATATTATGAATCTCTCTTGAGGCCTTGAAAATCATTTTAACCTAAGGAAACTCAAAACCCTAGTTTTGGACACTTAGCTTAGGAGGAGGCATTCTCTCAGAAAACTTCCATACTTCTTGACCAATTGGGAGTCTTGAGGATCTTGTGATCATTTAGAAGTCTTGAGATAGATTGTATTGATTGTGGGAGGGCAGATTTTGGGGTACAACAGGTGTGCTCTGAGAGTTTTTAACTTAAATAATTAGAGCAACAGATAAACTCAAATTTAATAGTTAATATTATCTGACTCAGAGGTTTTGTTATTTGAGTGACTCAGAGACATTTTTGGATACTCTCAATTTGGACCTAATAGTTAGTTGTACTAAGTAATAGTATATGATACATTTTCTTTTTTTTTCCTTAACATTTTCAAAACCTAGCTTTGTGAGAGAAAGAGGAAAAGGAGGAAGAGAACAAGAAAGGAAAGGAAGAAGCTTTAAGAAGAAGCTTGGATAATCACTTTTCTCCATCAATCTTCATCATTTTCATAAAATGCCTCTTCATTGTTTAGAGGTGGGTTCTAGTTAGTACATTTGCTTTAGAAGTTCTTCTTGAGTTTAGAGTATCAGGTCAATATGATAAATTTGTTAAATCGATGATCTAAATGGTTAAAGTGTGACATAATCGGTATAAAATAGTTGGTATATGTATGAATGGGGCACATGATAATTAATATGCTTTCTATGTGTGAGAAAATGGAATAATACTGGTTTTTAACATGAAAAATGCAGTATTTTTGACTACTGATTGCAAGTAACCGGTGACCCTTCTGGGAGTAACCGGTCACCCTTTGAAAAACTGGTAATTTACGCAGATTTTACACTGGTAATCGGTTACCCACCTGGGAGTAACCGGTTACCACTGTTGTGTTTTGAAAAATAATATTTCTTATAAAATTCATAACTTTTTACTCGGGTGTCCGCTTGAGGAAAAATTTATACCGTTGGAAAGCTATGACAACGTATTATCCAATGGTAAAAGAAAATATTACTTTTGATGTGGAAATTATTTATTTATTTTATGCCGATTATGTGAAATGTAATTCATGAACCATAAAACATGCATATTAGGGTATTGTGAAAGAACCTTAATATGGAACGATAATGAGTCCTAGAGATATATCTATGGAATGGTAGAACCTAGTGGTGACTAGGAAGTTGATATAAACTAGATGGAAATGCTCATACGTTCGATTCTTAGAGAAATATCTTAGTTGAGTAATGGTTTAGTGGTGAGTGAGACACTATATGGAACATGTGTGTGAACCCATTTGGGTGTGTTATTTGTGGAAGAGGTTAACATGCCTTAGGAATGTTTATACATTCCCATTTGAGTGAAATCACGTAATCAGAACCGTTTTTCCCTAAGATGTCGTTTCATGAGCCAATGGCTCCTCTGGAATGTACGTATGCATTACTTGGCAGGTTTGATCCCCGCGTTTAGTATGAATGGAACATATTTATATGTGGAGAATTGAGATGGTTAACAGGTCATGTGAAGTGATGACTCAAGGTTAACAGACCTAGAATCCGAATCCATTTCCTATGCCAAGTAAATACAAGGATCCATGACTCGTGTCGACTCTTAAACATAGGAGAGGACGAGAACAGGGGATGCCTTGTGGTTTTCGGATTAGTGATACTTTTCGAGTTAGTGAACTCAATACATGTTTCCATATGAGTGTGAGATTGTGAACTCAAGGTCTAGGCTTTTTTCCCCGACTTGAGTAGGATTCTTGTAGAACCCTATAGAGCCGAGAGAATCCATAAGATAAATAACTCACTAAGATGTTGATATCTCACCCCACTATTATTATTGCTTTTCAGGTTTTATTTGTAGGTTTGATTTACATGTGGAGCTATGCTCGAGATGTTTCAAGAGAAGCATAGACTTGGATTTTCCATTGTGTATTTATCTTTTGTACAATGATGGATATTGTTTTGATCTTAGTATTTTTATTTTAGTATGATTTCCATGTCTTGTACCATAATTTGTATTATGTTTTAGTATTGGTTAACAATGTGAATTATGCTATTATACACTTATGATGGTGTCAGTACCAAATAAAATCTTGTATAATGATATTCTAGGTATTTATTATATGAGGTGTTTCACTTTTCATTCTCACTGCAAGGTGCTGCGAATGATTGATTGAACTCCCTTGAACCAAATTAAGTTACAAGTTGGAATGATCTCAAAAAATTGCTCCCATAAATACTTTGTCCTGCCTCAGAAACTGCTTCGATCAGAAAAAATGCCATTAAAAAGATTGATAGATAATCTTTGAATGAGTATTAGGAAAGATTCAAGAAACTAATGTCTAGTTGTCCTCAACACTAGATTAGTGAACAACTGCTCATCCAATATTTCTATGAAGGCTTTCTGTCTATGGATAGAAATATCTTAGATGTTTCTAGTGGAGGACAACCAGTTGATAAGACTTCAAAAATGGCTAAAGCTTTGATTGAAAATTTGTTACTTAATTCTCAACACCTCACAACCAGAAACAATCCACTCTTATTTATAATATGATTTAATAAGATTCAAGCATTTTCTACTTCCAACAAAAATATAGAGAACAACCTTGATGAGCTTACTTCATTGGTAAAACATTTAGCAATAGCAAAATCTCAAACAACAATGGCTTGTGGTATTTGCATTTCTCTTGAGCTTCTAACAAATTCATGTCCTACCTTGCAAGACTCACATAATGTTGATTTTCCTCAAGCATATGCAACAATTATTCAACCTGAAAACTATGAAGTGTACAATAACCCTGATTTGTCTAGTAATAGGTACCACCCTAGTTGGAGAAACCATTCAAACACAATATATAGAAATTCATCTGCACAACCACAAACCAACGATCAACAAAATAATCCACCAATTACTATATCATAACCTTCACCAGAGGACCTTCTCAAGAAAATGGTTGTATAAAATCTAGAATTTCAAACAAAGAACAAATTCCACCATTCATAAATTAGAAACTAAAATTGAGTAGTTGGCAACTTCAATTAATCACATGCATGATATAGGATCAAACCAACTACCTGCCCAAATGATAGTGAATTTAATTGTTCCTAATGTAAGTGTCATTGGTATAAGATCAGGAAAAACTATTGAGCCTACACCTAAAAAAAATATGAACTTGAACATGTTAATGTTGAGTAAGAATAACCTATACCACTTTCTTTCCCTCAGAGACCAATTAAGACTAAAAAATGGATGAGAAAGATAAAGACAAGGAAATATTACATACATTCAAAAAGGTGGAACTAAATACTCTACTCGCTGAAACAATTTAGCATATTTCAAAATATGCCAAATTTCCGAAACACTTGTACACACATAAGAAAAAGCTTAAAGGGAATGAAATAGTCAGAATGGGGCACATTATTTTTGCCCTCATTTAGCCCATGCCAACAAAATGAAAATACCATAGGACTTTTTCCATTCCATGTACCATAGGTGATAGTAAATTTAAAAATTTAATGTCATATTTAGGTGTTTCCATTAACGTTATGTCTACGTCTATTTTTAACACTCTTACTCTGGGTCCTTTACATAATACATGTGTTACTATTCGATTGGTAAATAAAAACATTATTCATCCAATTGGATTAGTGGAAGACATACTTGTGTGAGTTAATGAATTAATATTTACTTCATATTTGTATATTTTAGTCATGGAAGGAGAAACAAAGTCCAACAAGGCCCCTATCATTTTAGGAAGACTGTTATTGAAAACTGCTAAAACAAAAATTGACGTTAATTACATAACTCTTTCCATGGAATTTGGTGATACCATTGTAAAATTTAGCATTATGTTTTTCAAATTGTATTGCTTGCTAATTTTGTTGATGAAACATATCCTGATTCACTTTCAGTATATTTTCCTTCTTTGTTTGATTTTAATGATAATTATGCTCGTGATGTTTGTACTAGTACTCACTTATGTTTAGTTTGCACTGAAATTGAAATTGCTTTACATGTTGATATTTCTTATGATATTTCTTATGATAATTCTACTAACAAAGTTGATGTTGCAGATGTAAATGTAGTTCTTGTTGTCATTTTTCTTCTTCTTTCCATTGAGACATCACCCACTTTAAAGCTTAATTCACTCCCTCCAAATTTAAAATGCATTTGTAGAATTTAATGAAAAGTTGCATGTAATAAGTTCAACTAAACTTGAATATAAACATGAACAAAAATGTTGCAAGTATTGAGGAAACATAAGAAGGCAATTGGATGAACACAAACTGGTATTCTTGGCATTAGTTTTTCAATATGTATGCATCATATACTACTTAAGGATGGGGCAAAATAAGTTAGGCAACCCAGAGGCGGCTTAACCCCTTGATTTTGGATGTTGTTGAAAATGAGATGAACAAACTTGTACAAGTTGGTATATACCTTATCTCTGATAGTAATTGGAACAATTTGAAAGTATGCATTGACTATAGGATACTGATCTCGACAACTAGGATGAATCATATTACTTTACCCTTTATTGATAAGATATAAGAAAGGTTGGCTGATAAATCACATAATTGTTTTCTTTATGGTTTTTCAGGTTATTTTCATATCCATATTGCATTAGAGGACCAAGATAAGACCTTTTCACTTACACATTCGACACTTTTACCTATAAGAGGATGCCCTTTGATCCTCAAATAAAAAGATAAATAACTAATACAAATTTCAAAGTCAATAAACAATAGTTCAAGTTATTCCCCAAAAATTGAGAACCACTTGAATATGTAACAATAGAAGAGTTTTCCTCGGAAAATCCCACTTAATCTACAATTAAAATAAGAAGTACTTTTTTCCTTACTCTTATTTTATACCTGTCTTGTTTTATAGTTGTTTTTCTTTTATTAAGGACAATACATGATTTAAGTGTGGGGTGTTGGAACAACATTTGTTCTTGACTTAATTCTCTTTAGTTTTTATGATAACAAAGTATTGAAACAAACAATGGTTTATTTAATGTGTGTTTTATTTACTACATGTTTTACATCATTGTACATAAATAATTGGAATATTTCCTACATGAACACACTTGAAAGTTGCTTCATCACTGGCTTCTGGTGGCAGAATATAAAGAACAATTTCTAGTGTGATTGAACGTAGACTCTAAACTGAAGGCCTCGACATTTAGATGAGTGATTACACTTGGTTATTGTATGTTATCTTCTACTGAGCCTCTGATACCTATACCATGTACACCTTGTTCTCTATTATGTTGAGACTTCGGTAGTTTAGATTAAGACTCTTGATATGTGCTTGAGCAGAAGTCTTAAGTCAAGATGCTTAACTCGTGTAAATCTAATTACTTGAGTGTTTGAGTTGTTAAAGTCTTATTCAGCTAGTCTGATTGATCAAGAAGTCTCAGGTGTGGACCTAAGCAGGATAATACTCACTCTGGATGACCAGAAGAGCAGAAGGCTTGGTCAGAGGATGAATAGTTAGCCATGGAAATTCATTCTATGCAAGGGAAGTCTTTGACATGTGCTCTAAGAAAAAGGAAGTCTCTGCCAGAAGATCTTGAAGCAATATTCTTGGATCAGAAGGCTTGAGCAAAGGTAAGTATTATACATGTGCTTTAAGCAACGAAAGTCTCAGACTGTGGGTCTGAGCATTTATAAAAGACTTGTGCAGAAGCACAAATGATTGCAATCTGAATGAATATAATGGAAATCTTTTGTGAATCAAGGGGGTTGGACTACTATCAGTTAAGGGAGGGACCATGATAAATCTTTGTGTCTTCTACTGATTATTTACTTTACTTCTGTTACGTATTCGCTGCTAATAAATTAGACAGAATGAGTATGTAGGCTATATTTCAAATGTTGACAGAGAAAAAATAAAAAGAAAAAAAAAGATATATAAAAAAGGAAAAGATAATTATTTCTTCCTACAATGGGAATATTTTTTTTCTGTACTTGCACTTGCAATCTATCCTAGAGAGATTTCATTATTTTGAGCAAATATTTTTATGGCAGATGCTTTCACATGAAAGAGAACAATATAATTATGTTTGCAATTTGCACAATGTTTAGTAATAATTTTTTCAATATTGTCATATGAGGAAAGTAATAAATTAAAAAACGTATTCTTTGATTGACAACATAAGAAGATTTTTCAAAAAATACAACAATAACATCAAGACCATTATGTTGGGATGAATTGCAAGAGCAGAAAAAAATATTTTGTTCAAGATAGAAGAACATTAAAGACTTTTATTTGTCTTGCAATTCATCCTAAAATATGATGCCTACAAGTTTGGAACGACTGCATACTGTTAGTGTGCGATGAACTTTTAGTGAGGAAATAATATAAAGAATAAGGAAATAAGGATTTGTATTATTGAATTGTGTAAATAATGATACAAACTAGGACTATTTATATACAACCCTAATTGGGCTTGGGCTAACACAACTTGGATTATATTTAAATATTAAACCTAATCTAATATTTCAACACCCCCCCATAATCCAAGTTGTCGAGCCTACACTAGTCATAATCGATCTGAATTATTCCTAATTTCTTTCTCAAATTCAGGAATTTGTCGATTTTCAATCCTTTGGTGAAAATGTCGACCAACTGTGCTTCACTTGAGCAATGCCTAACTTCAAGTTCACCTCGATTTACCTTTTGCATCAAGAAGTGAAATCTGGCTTCAATATGCTTACTCCTTCCAAGTAGAACTGGATTCTTCACTAGATTTATGGCTAACTTGTTGTCGATTTACAACACAAGCGGTTTTTTCACTTCGACCTCCATTTCTTCAAGTACTGATCTGATCAAAATTTCTTGACATGCAACATATTTCTATATATTCAACTTCACATGATGATAATGCCACTGCAGGTTACTTCTTTGAACACCATGAGATTAGGGCACCAAATACTTGAAAGAAATAACCAGTTGTACTTCTTCGATCTTCCTTATCTCCACACCAATTAGCATCTGAAAAACAATTAACTATTGCTCCTTTGCCTTCGGAATCTCGTCGAAATAGAATTCCAAAATTTGTTGTTTCTTTTAAGTATCTAAGAATTCATCTAGCAGCTTTCATGTGTGACATTCTTGGTTCACCCATGAATTTGCTCACTAATCTAATTGCGAAACCTATATCAGGTCGACTGTTGCACGTATATCTCAGAGATCCAACTATTTATTTGAACAAAGTTACATCAACTTTGTCTTCCTCTCCATGCTTCTCCAACTTCAAGTTTGGTTCGACAGGTGAGGATGTAGGATTCAAATCATCCATTCTGAATCTCTCGAGTATCTCTTTGACATACTTCCTTTCATCTAGCACCATACCTTGCTTCGACATTTGAAATTCCATGCATAGGAAATAAGACAATTTTCTCATATCGACATTTCAAATTCCTTCATCATCAGCTCTTTGAACTTTGATAAGTTTTCCAAGCTATTTCCATTTACCAACAAGTCATTAACATATAACACAAATGATTGTTATATCTTATGCTGCAACCTGAACATAAACACCATACTTAAACTTGCATTTGAAAAATCCCAATTCGACTAAGTATGAGTCGATCTTCTTGTTCCATGTCCTAGGTGTCTGCTTTAGGCCATATAGCCCGTTATGCAACTTATATACTTTACTTACTTCCTTCTAAATCACAAACCCAGGAGGTTATGTGACATATACCTCTTTGTCTAATGGATCATTCAGAAATGCTGAATTCACATCTAAGTAAAATGTCGACCAACCTTTATTACATGCCAATGCTACCATTAGTCGAACAATCTCCAGTCTTGCTACTGGAGCAAATAATTCAGAGTAGTAAAGTCCTTCTCTTTGAAGAAACCCTCTAGCTACTAATCTTTCTTTATGTCTTGCTATCACCCATCAATATTGTGTTTCAACTTGAACACCCACTTTACATCGATAACTTTTGTATGAGTTGGCAATTCGACTAACTCCCATGTGTTGTTTCTTTCGATTGCCTGTAACTCTTAGACCGTAACTAACTTCCATTGTTGAATTTTTAAAGCTTCGTTATGATTGATTTGTTCAACACCTGCAAGTAAAGAAAAAAGAACTAATTCTCCATCTAGTGTTACTTCATCATCATCATACACTTCGTAATCATGAAGTTTTGTTGGAGGAACTCTATTTTGTCGAGTTTTTTGGCTTGTTTTAGTTACAACCTCTGTATCGAGAATGTCAACAATTGCTTCTACTTTGACTTCAATTGGATTCTCAGTAGTTTCTTTAACTTTGACTTCATCAGTTTCTTCATCGAAATCAGAGCTCAACAATGGCTTATTAATTGAATTACTAGAATTCCAATCCCAGGAATTTTTTTCATCAATCACAATACCTCAACTCAACATAATCTTCTCATTAATTGGATTGAATATCCTATATGCACTAGTCTTATGATATCCTACCAGAATCATAGGTTCACTATTGTCATCAAGCTTCCTTCTTCTTGCATTAGGAACATACTTGTAACAATAAAGCCAAACACCTTCAGATGACTCACTGATGGTCATTTACCACTCCACACTTCTTCAGGAACCATGTTCTTCAACTGCTTGGTAGGGCACCTGTTCAGGATATAAACTGTAGTCGAAACAACATCACCCCATAAATATTTTGGCAAATTCTTTTACTTTAGCATACATATTTCCATATCCAATATGGTTGTGTTTCTTCTTTCAACAATTCCATTATGCTGATGAGTATAAGGAGCAGTTACCTCATGATCAACACCATGTCCAACACAAAAATATTCAAACATCTTCAAAGTGTATTCAACACTTCCATTGGTTCATAGAACTTTGATCCTCTTCTCAATTTGAATTGTTTTCCGAATAAACAACCTTCACAGAGTTTGTCAGGCATCTCAAGACTTGGAATACCATATACCATATCTTGAATAATCAACTGAGTGAGTGATTGAAAGTTCAAATGTCCAAACCTTTAATTCCACAACCAACTATCCTTGTGGTCGACAATAATTTTTAGAAATTGTACTTCAGTCGAACTGTCATGGTCTTAAATATCATATTCTTTGACAACAGAGATTTCAAGACCAAATTGTTTTGGGTGTCAAACAATTTCAAAACTCCATCTTTCATGACAACCGAGAAGCCTTTTTTCGACCAGTTGTCTAACACTTAACAAGTTGCACTTCATTCCAGGTACACAAAACACATATCTAATCATAACTTTCACTCCATTACTCAGTTGAAAAACTATGTTGCCAGTACCTTCTGCTTGCAACGAACTGTTATCAGCAAGTTTTCCATTGCTCTTCTTCGAATCGTCAAAATATGACAACCATTCCTCTCGACCAATCATGTGATTCGAGCAGCCTGAGTCGAGGAACCAAATCTTGGATTCGACATGGCTATCTGCCACTGCAACCATAACCACCTTCAAAATCATCTAAATCTTGGCATGCAAGGTTTGCTCCTTCGTCCTCGCCTTTTTTCGATCCATTGTCTTTCATGCACCAACAAACTTTGGCCAAATGAACCCACTTTTCAAAGTTATAACACCACATGCATTTCCTATCTTCGTTGTCCTTTCTATAGTTTCCTCATTCTCTTTTCGAGGATTCAGAAGGTATATCTTCGACCTAATTCTTGCGAGGGTTCGATCAAAACTTCTTTCCTTGAGTCTTGTCGAATTTTTCTTTGAATTTGTTGGAACCACCATTCATTTTCCATGACTGAGCCTGCAGTTCTTGTATCGAATCCTGTACTCCCATTTTTTCAACAATCTTCATCTCATGCGCCTCCAACGAACCAACCAAATCTTCCACTTTTAGGGTTTCAAGATTGTTGGATTCTTGAATAGCTACAATAATGTTATCAAAATGAAAGGTCAACGTTATCATTTCCTTCTCAACTATCATCTTATTAGTTATGGTTTCACCACAACCCATCATGAGATGGACGAGTTTTTGAACCTTTGACACATATTTTGCGATTTGTTCGTTTTCTCCCATCGACAACAACTCATATTATCGACATAAGATTTGCAACTTGACAATGTTAACTTTCTCACCTCTTTCATAATACTTCACCAGAATATCCCATGCCTCATTCGCCGTTTCAACATGAGAGATTCAGTCGAAGCTGACAGCATCGACCGTCGTTTGAATGCAATAAGCAGCCTTGCAATATTTCTTCTTGACTTAGTTGTAGGCAATTTTCTGTACTTTGGTTGCATTTGCAGCCAACGCAGGAACGTCGTCAGTAACCACTTATAGGGTTTCATGGAAGCCAAACAAGGATTGCATATATTTCTTTCCATCTGATCCAATTTTTTCCGTCAAGCATTGGAAGAGAATTCATAATGCCCTTATCACTAGCCATCTTTGAAACAGTGGATTCACTTGTCCTAAAAACACGATATCTGACGTGAAATTCTTGAAAAAACGATCAAGAACAATAATCGGAAGCTTTGGATACCAATTTGTTAGCGCGTGAGGCACTTTTAGTGAGGAGAAAATATAGAAAATAAGGAAATAAGGATTTGTATTATTGAATCTTTATTATATAAAATGGAGTAACATATGCGACTCCTTTACAAACCCTAATTCCCTCCCCTTTCTCGTGCATTTAATAAATAACTGATTTGGATTTATTTAATTTGTTCCTATGCCTCAATAATAAAATAAACATCTCTCCGTCTTCATTCTATTTTCTATTGCTCACAATAGTTTCTTATAAAAAATTACTCTTGTATTCTTATATATAAAAGTAGTTTTTTGAGTATTTAAATCAATTTATCTTTAAAATATTTAAATCAATTTGTATTCTTATATATAAAAATAATTTTTTGAATATTGTCTAATTAAATTACTTAAAATAAATTTAGTCTAATTAATTTATTTCATATAAGAATTAAATCTTCAACAATTATATATATATATATATATATATATATATATATATATATATAAACATTTTTTAAGATGATAATTTTATATTTTATATTGATTTTAGTCGGTTTTATTTTTGAAATATTTTATTTACTTGTGATTATAAATAATCATTTGAAACCGTTAGATTAAAATTGTTCATATATTTTAAAAATTAATTCTAGAAATTAAAATAATAAATTGACATATATTTATTGAGTGATGTATGAACATTTTATATTTTTATATTAAACAATACATTAATAGTGTTACTCCATTTTATATTATAAAGATTTATTAATATTAATTTCCTCTTTACATATACGAAGATTTTCATTTATTTATTTGATATTTTTATAGTAAGTCTCGGTATTGTGATAAATTCATTTAATACAGGAGCATATGCTCTACAATATTTTTTTAACATTAATATTAATTAATTAATATCAATAAATATTTATCTTTATTATATAAAATGGAGTATATGCTCATTAATATTAATGTAAAAAATAATAATTTATTAATATTAATGAAAAAAGATTGTAGAACATATGCTCCTGCATTAAATGAATTTATCACAATACCAAGATTTACTATAAAAAAATCAAATAAGTAAATGGAAATCTTCATATATGTAAAAAGGGAATAAATTACGTTAAGCACTTAATTACCACACATAATTTTGTTTATTATTTTTATAATAATATATTTGAAAATGACCGAAATCTTCCTTATTAATCTGCAATGAGCATAAATGGACGAGCATGACACTGAATGCGCATGATAGTCTAATTAATAATATCTACTTTGTTTTTTTAAATATAATTTTTTATTGAATTTGCATGATATGCGTCTCCTCTAATTTAATTTCTTTTCATTTTATAAGAATATAGATTTTGTATCGTTTTTTTATAGGCTTTTTCTTTCTATACTTACTAACTTCATCTTAATGTTCAAAACAAATAGATAGTTATAAGAAAATATATAATTATGAATTAAAACTAAAATTTAAAATAATAAAGTGACATAACTCTATATTTCTTGATTTTAACTTTCTTGATAAAAAATATTGGAAAATTAATATTCCTAGGCAATATTTTTATGAAATCATTTAATGTAAATATCCAACTCCTAATTCCCTATTTTTCTTAATATACTATTATTATAATTAAGTTGGCGCTGCCAAACTAATGTATTGCGACTTTTGAAAAATAAATTGAACTTAAGGTTGCTATACCGAGTTGAGTTCAATAATGTCTAAAAAAGGTGTCAATAATATTTTTGTTTGAAGTTTATATATTTTTAGTACAAATATTTTTAATTTTAGTGTTACCTTTTAACTTATTTTTTCTTACAAAAAAATGCAGTTGCAGCTGTTGTACCACCCAACTAGACTCCAGTTTCTGCAATTGTTCCTAGCAAGTTTGAGTTTCGTGTAAGGGTTCGTGTGATTCACTATTGGACACTTCCTGAACGCTACAACTCTACGGATATAGGAAGTTTTCATATGATTTTACTAAATGATAAGGTATAAATTCAAAGTTTATCAATTAATTTTTATCTATGAAACAATATTATCTAACTTATATTTATTATATATTTTTGTTTGTTTAGTGCGGCAAAATTCATGCTACCATTATAAAGAATTTGATTCCCACATTTAAGGAGCAGATTGAAGTAGGTTCATCATACGTGTTTGAAAATCTTATGATGGATAGCAACCAACCTTCTGTCGCTCCCGGGATTTTCATCCTAGTACAAACGCAAAAGTGGCGCGGAAAGGTTAGAGTCGCCAGCCAGACATTTTTATCCCGAAAGAATGGGAAAGGTAATGTTGCACAAACCTAAGGAAGAAGGAAAGGACAAGGTCCTGCGAACCAAAGATCTGAGTTCGGGAGTCGGTTACGACCTGGGAAGGTATTAGCACCCAGATCGTCCGCCGTACCCGACGGGATCCACGCTTGCTTGCTTGTTTCAAAGGGTGAGAAAAATATAATTGCTGCTGAATAAAATTTCTACTGGAACTGGAATGAGAAATGAGAAAGGAACTGGAAAAAGAGAATGGAAAGAAAGGGAGAAATGTAGGGAAAATAAAGAATGTGCTCGAACGGGCCCTACCCCGCTGCCTACGTACCTCATCGGGATAATGAGGATCAGAGTCGACGTAGTTCGCCTAACTAAGGCGGGAACTATTTGTTTGTGTTTTTTATGCTGGAACTGCGTATGTCTATGCTCAGGTGTTGCAGACTCGTCTGGTACGAGTGCGTTTACCGTCTTGCATGAAAGACAAGTCGTCGCGAGTTCGCATTGTGAGTGAATGAGATGAGAAAAGAAGTTCCCGCAGGATAGTCACTTGTTATTTGTTTTTGTCTTTTAAGAGAAGTGTTTTGAATTTGTTTGTGAACGATCTTGTACTAAGACCTATCCATCGCGGGAAGATTTACACCTCGCCCCGAAACAGGACGCGTATAAACACTCCGCAACAAAGTCTCGTGTCGTATAAGAACGTTCGGTTTTTATTAAGTGTTTTATTGTTTTTCTTTATGAGATGAGAAAGAATGACTCAAATTGCAAAAAGGACAAACTAAGGGGACTAAGACACAACCCTAAGTTAGTTATTATGTACAAGAGAGGTCCTATGGTTAATGAGGTATTCTAATCCTAAGAAAGAAAAGGAAAAGAAGAACAAAGAGTTAGAAACTAACTTACTTCCTAAGGAAGTTAAGTTGTCTCTAAAGAAAGGGAAAGCCTAAAAGAAAAGCACAAAGTGCTAAGGCAAACACAATTAAAATGCATAAAAGATGGGAATTAAGTAATGCTTACCTCAATCTTCCCCCCTACAAAACAAAAGTTAGCATGACAATGCATATTGAAAGTAAAATCAAAGCATGAAAGCAATTAAGTACCATAAACGTCCTAGAATGGAACTAGGTTCAAAATAAGACTTAAGTCTAAAGGTGAAGGTACATAAAGGTTACATGACTTCTAAAGTCAGTAGCTACATGATATAGGTCCCTAAGTATGCTAGGATATCTCACAAGATCAAACTATGTCAAACTATGTACAAAAAGTTCACCTAAGTTCACCTAAATGCAAGTTAGGGTTTATGGATGAAGTATGAATGTGTATGGCTTACAAGCATGAATTAATACATGAAATGAACATAAAAGTCAGTAGTGAATACTTATGAATGAGGATGCATGAATATACAATCATGGATGCAATGGATTAGGCATATGGAGCAATGAGAAGAAGATACGAACAAAAATCGCATAAGATCGCACATGATGAAAGTTAAAGAAGAATGGCAAGTGAATATGCATGAAATGATTATGGGTCAGTAGCATACAAGGTATGAGATGCAATTAGAATGCATGAATAGGCATTAATGATTTCCACATAATTCAAGTTATTATTTAGAGGAGAAGAGAAACTAGTTTAGGTTAAAGTTAATTCACATAAGTATGCACTTTGAAACACCAAAACAAACCAAACGAGTATGGTTCAAAAAGTGACCTATAACTGGAATTAAGGACACAAAAATGACCTATAATCAACTCCTAAAAGCTACCAAAAGGTTTCTCAATCAAAGGGCATGAATGCATTTCTAACATTTAGGTTATGCGACACATAAACACATGAATCAACCTAGGATCTAGGTGACATGGAAAAATAGAAAAAAGGCTTAAAAAATTATGAAATTAAATCCCTGGAATGATATAGTCATTATCTTACATGGTTTAAAAGGATTCCAAAAAGTTATGCACCAAAGTGCCAAAACAATTCCTTGACTAGCAAGGTATCAAAGCATGGTTATCGAAAAACAACTTCACAAAGTGGATCAAAAAGAGCACTAAAAATTATGAAAAAAATGCCTAACGAGCATTAAAATGTTACAAATTACAATGATTAATCATACACAAAAAATAGGTTTCACACCTATGGGGAAAAATTGCTTTTTGTCCCTTATGCCAAAACATTCCTTTTTGGGACAGCTTGTGATCTAAAACCCAAATTAATTATTAAAACCACCCAAATCTGGAAACAAAAAATATCAAAAATTAATTAAGAGGATAAGGATTACTCATGAATTTTTCCAGAATTTTATCTCACCTAAAACTATTTTTAATAATTGCGACGAAACGGGCAAAAAAGTGAATTTTAAGGGGAAGTGAAAGGAATCGATCCTAATGGATCGTAACCTAATCCCTAAGCTCCGAAATCGACACAAATCAACATATATCACAAATAAAACCAGTGCCTCAGGTGGGAGGGCTCAATATGCACCTTAAGCTATATGGTCCTAAGCCACATACAACTATAATGATGCTTAAAAGCCGAAAAAACTCGAAATCACTTACTTGATCGAAGTGCCGATTCCTCACCAAAAGAAATCCGGAAAAAAACTTAAGCAAGGTCTTGTAGTCTCTTATGAGCAAAATAAATGCCCATCTTCCATAATCACTTCGTGAAGATCCTCCATAATTGAAATCGATTCAAATCGATCAAAAAACTCATAAACATTTTAATCCATAATTAGTACTAAACACTATTAGAATTAATGTAAAAATTCTAATTAAAATTGCTAAGCCACTAAAATCTATGCTAATTACCAAAACATAATTAACAAGAAAATTAATATGCATTTTGTTTAACAAGAAATTACTAACAAATTAGCAAAAGATGATGAAAACTGTGGGAGGTGAATTAGAAAATCAAATGACATCAAATATATAAAAAACTGGCCCAAGGCCCAATTTTCTCTTGCAAAGGCGCAGGAGGGGGTATTGAAAGAAAATTGGAGGGGGTCAATAGTGAATTCAATGGGCTTAGAGCCCAATTCTGGCTCCTAAATTCGTGATGGGGTGTGACTGGAGGATCCATGGAGTCTTGCTGAAGCCAAATCCAATTTATTCATGAAACCCTAAAATAAGTTAAGATGAGAAACACCTTAACACAACATCTGAATGTCACATTCTCAGATCTTCTTCCTCAAAATGGCTACCGCGGCGGCATTTCCTCAATCATCGTCATCCGTGATTCCTCCGTCTCCGATCATGCGTATTTCAGTTCTTCTTCATCCTGAGTTCTCCGCCGTCGAAGCTTCCTTCCAAACATAGACAACAAACGCCTCCACCGCACCGTGGCTTGTTGACGATGGTGGAGTGACACCGCCTACTCACGAAATCGAAAAAGAAGAGATCGATGTGCTATGGGAGATGACTGGAGAACTTGCGATGTTGCGTGATTATGATTTTGCACCGCTGAATTCGTCATCGTCCTCTTCGATCCGTCGTGGCTACCTCACATCACCAACGTGCCATCGACAACAATCAATGGAAGTATACCCAGGTCTCGTAGCTTCCGTCGAAATTGGCTTTCATAGCTTGAGACGAAATTGACGGTGGAGGGGAGAATAAAACCGATCTGAAACCCTTGAAGGTGCTCCAGGTATAGCTTGATTATGATTTCGACTTACTTTCTTCCGCGTGTACTTTCGTTCCGAATCAGTCATCTTGCGATTTTCCTTGCTTTCCTTTCTGTTTTTTACGAATCTGTGTTGTTGTTATCGTTTCTGCGAAATGATGATGAAGATCTTGATGAAGGTTTGAAAATGTCGTTATATTGATTCAGTGTTCTTGCAGGTTTTGTTGATGATGGGAATTCTGCAGATTGAAGGTGGTTCAGTTGCCATGGACATTGATGAACACGGTGGTGATGGTCTCCTCATCTCCTCTGATTCGATATCACAGTTCGCACTCGGTACGGTTAATTCACAATCATTTCTTTTCTTGATCTGCATTTTTTCGTTCTGAATCTTTGGAGTTTGTTACAAGCTCATACTTCTGACTCGCGGTGATCTCCCTGATATTGCATTGCAGGTGTTGATGTTGGTGAATTCGGAAGTAGCCAGTTAATGAATACAATTGAAGCTGAGTGATAAAGGTTTGTTCGATTCCAGATCGGTGACGAGGAATGAAGGCCCTTGTGATTGAGAGCGATTGACATTAAGAAAATGATTGATGAGAAGACCTTGAAGGTTATGCAGTGATGAAGAAAAGTGAAGAAGATTGAAGATGGGTGTTGAAACTTTGAGAGATTATGGAAGGTTGAAGAAGAGTCTTGGAGATGGTGATGAGAGGGATGAAAATGAGGATGAAGATTGGTGAGAAATTCTTGATTGAAGGAGAAGAGAGATGTAGAAGGTGATGAAAATTTGTAGAGACTGGAGAGAGTTTTTGAGATTGATGATGATTTGAGAGAGATTGAGAGGATTGTTTTTCTGACCTTTTGGAGAGTTTTTCTAACTGTATTTCTGAGTTTTCTTTTCATATCCAACTAGTTTTTTTTTTCCGGATTTTTCAGGTGCTTATAACTGAATTCAGTTATTCTGTTGAATTCCATTTTTTTCTTTGTACATGAATTTTTGCTATGAAGACTTTGAGATAGAAACCTTCTTTTCTGGTTCTGAATATTTTTTCTCCTAAGTTATGAATATTGCAACTTAATCCATGTTTTCCCTTGACTGTCATTCTGGAATTGGGGAAAAAAATGCAGTACTTGCATATGAATTCTTCTTGTAAATCAAAAGGAAACCTTCTTTAGTGGAAATTGGGAGTAAAGTCCCCCTTTTTTTTATGCAAGTTCTGAGTTGAAAAATGGACGGACCAACCAAAGCTACAAAAAAAATGCCACAAGTTCAACTTGGATTAAGTGTTGAAAATAAAAACAATATATTTAGAATGGTTTTAAAACTGATGAATATGGATAATGATTTGGTTTAACACGATTCGCCAAGAGGAAATGAATGGTTTAAATTAAAAACAAGAGTGTTATGAATACGGGGATTAAACTGGTTTTCAGGCATGTATTGAAAAGCGATTTAAATGAATATGGACTCGAATTGAATTGATCTTGTGGAATGGATTCAGAAAGTGAATGAATTTAATGCACTCAAAACGAACATGTTTTAATGGATTTGTCTTTTGAATTCCGCACGACCAAACTCAACATGCACCATCCACGTACACCTTGAATTCTTAATGAATCCCAACCTTTAGACAACTAAATCAATTAGCTTTAATCGCCACTAACAAACGGCAAGCAACTGGGAAGAATATGGTGCTTTGATCGTCGCACGAATCCAATCTCTCTTATACCCTAAACACCGTGATACTTTTGACCTAAAACCCTTATTGGCTCTGCACACACCTGGATCCTTAATAACATACGCCTGACGTGATAATGGAGTTCCCTGAACGACGAGATCACTTATGAACAAACTCCGCATAGGAACTTTATTGATTATCACATGATTAGGGGAAATAAACCCTAACCCATGATCTGAATGACAAAGATGACCCGAGATGTTAAGGATCACAATTCATAGAGAAACCCAATTCCAACTTTTGAAACCCTAACACTTGAGATGTGCATTGACAGTAATGAGCTTGTGGTGAAGTGTGATACTCAAAGTAGCCTTGAGACGAAATCTGGCATAATAATCTTCAATCCCATAAACCAGCACATCACAAGAGAAACCTTAATCTTCCTTCCCTTGAGTATAAATGTCCTCTGAAATAGAGAATCCATATTATAAGAAAATGCTTCGATCCCATGCCTTAGGATCCCAATGCAAAATGCGTGATTATGAATGTTATGACCTAATGGGAAGATGCAGATGAAATGCGAAGCTACAAGCCAGTCAAGGTAAAAAAGAATGAGGGCAAATTTTGAGGTATTACAGCTGCCCCTATTCAATCATCTGCAGACCTGAACGAATAATTGCAACAACTTTTAGACGTTCAAGGTATGGAGTGATTGAATACTCGAATAAAACCTGAAAATTTGCACACTGAGGGTAATGGAAATGCCATCCGCCCATTCTTTTATTTATATATTTTTTGGTTTTAACCTCTGAATAGGTAACGGGGATAAAACCAGGTGGAATAGAATCAATGCAATCACTGCGACTGCTGAGCGAATCAAAGCCACACTGAGGGTGCCTGTTGGAGTAACAGGGTTTAACGAGACCATTAGCGGAATGGAACTCAAATCAATATGACTACTGGGCAGGACCAAGCCATAAAGAAAACAATACGCGACTGCTGGGCAGGACCAAACCACGGAAGATGCCTGTTATTGAAACAGGACTTAACGCAACATCAACCGATTTGTGACTCAAATAAGATCAACCGATCTAACACAGAGATGGTATCAACCGATCCACCCTGGAAAGCGAGAATGTAATATCATCTGATTTACAGCTCGAAGAGAAATGATATCAACCGATTCATAACTCAAATAAGATCAACCGATCTAACTAGGAAATGGTATCAACTGATCCATTATCATCGCACTGAGACGAGACCAAAAGGAACAGGATCATTGTACTTAAATGATAACCCGAGATGCGACCGTTGTACTGAAACGGAGACGCGGAAAAATGAGACCGTTGTACTGAAACAAAACTCAAAGACGAGACCATTGTACTTAAATGGAGACTCGAAAGGAACGAGATCGTTGTACTTAAACGAGAGCCCAAGACGCGACCGTTGTACTGAAACAGAGACGCGAACAAACGAGACTGTTGTACTGAAACAAGACTCAAAGACGAGACCATTGTACTTAAATGGAGACTCGAAAGGGACGGGATCGTTGTACTTAAACGAGAGCCCAAGACGCGACCGTTGTACTTAAACGGAGACGCGAAAAAATGAGACTGTTGTACTGAAACAAGACTCAACTGGGGATAACAACAAGACTTGGTAAAAGTAACCACCCTGGGAAACGAAGTTGCATTCTGTGGGGAACACTTCAATCTGATTGGAGATGTAATGGGTCTTATGTAATATACCTCAAAATTGGCCCATGCTGGTATGCATATGTGTGGATTTATGGCGTAATGCTCCATGATGATGGAAATGCTACGCTTTGGAGGATGCAAATGTAATGATGATTACTAGATGCAAATGCAAATGCAAAAGGGGTCTCCCGATGAGGAGATGGCTTGACTGGGGAGGAACTGATGATCACTGCATTGATCTGATTGATCCTTGTGAGGATAAGACAACTCTGCAGGGAAGGCTGTCAATGATATACCGGCTCTGAACTGCCGTCATTGCCAAAAATAAATTGGACTTTGAGATTGGAGAGCCAAGACCCTGCTGAAGAAGGGCTCTTCTTGAACTCTGATGGGGAAGTGAGGACCTCCTGACTTGGTTGGGAACCAAAGGCATGATATTGCTGAGGAAGCAACTGCCGGCGAGGCAAAACACTCCTTATACTGCTGAGAATTGCCCCTGTCTAAAGGGAAGCTTCTGCTTGGGGATGACACTCACTCTCTGCTACCTTGCTGAGTGAAATTTCAACTTCCATTTTACTGGGGACGACGGGGGATGCCAATGATAAAGCTTCATGCTGAAGATAAAAGCTCAAGCTGCCCCTTACTGGGGATAAGAGATAAATCCTCTCGTATTGGGAATGAAAGATGTAAGGCGTCTCATGCGGGTGATGAGAGACGATGATACCTTTATGCTCAAGAAGTATCCTTCCCTTTACCGCACTACTGAAGAAGGAATTGTCTAATGAGACTTGCTAAAGAATTTTGATCAATGAAGCTTGCTGATGAAACAACTCTTGAAGTATTGTGCCGACAATGGCTTTGCCCCTAGCCCTGGGTTGATAGGTTGCCCACTAATCACGAGTGAACGATGGTTCTCTGAAATTTTCAACTCGCCTCAGACTAAGGTCCATCAGAAGAAAATGTCTCAAGAGGATTTTACAGAAAACATGACATACAGAATGCCTCAGTGTCTTCAAACTCTTGGAGAGATTCGTCGGATCTCGAAATAACTGCCTCTGACTGCATGGTCTGTGCAAGAATTTTCCTCGCGAGGATTCATGAAAAACCTCATATCACTGTGAGATAGTGTGTCCTAGTATTTTGAACCTTGGGTAGGTGCTTCTGATTAACTGTCTTCAGGAGAAAGTAACTTCCAGTGCTCTTGGGGTGGCCTGCCCCAGTACAAGTCTTGAAGTGATCACCTCTGAATGACTGCTTTGAAGAAAACACCCAGACCAACTATTCTTCGAGAGATTGGATCTCGAAGTGATTGCCCCAGTTTGGCTGAAATTTGAATAATGCTTCCGCCTGATGGCTCTTTGAGAGATTTGAATCTCGAAGTGATTGCCCCAGCTTGGCTGAATTTTGAAGAGATTGCTCGACATGATTGCCCTGGATTAGTTGGATCTTACCAGGAATGTTGGGAAAGTCCCCACTCGATGGAGTTTTCTTAAAAAGTGCACCTCGACAGATTGTCCTTCGGAAGTTTCAGACTTCTCAACTTGGCAAGATTAAGCTTCTGGACTGAGATTCCATACATGGACTTTTATGATGCCAAACAAATGTATGTAAGCAGAAAATGTTTATTTTAAGAATGAAAATTCTAATGCAACACACATGTTAATCTTGAAGTTTTACTGAAAAAGATGTCGCAAACCTTTGTGAGCGAATCACTGGTTAAGATACGACATTAATTTTTTTGAATAGTAGAAAGCATGCACATGCAACACCAATAAAGATCTTTCAACACCACTCATAGGAGTCAGGAACGCGGTCTCGTGGTAGAACGCTCTCAAAAATAACCTTGTTTCAGTTAGGACTTTTGAGGGTTGTATCGTGGCCTGGTTCACGGTTATAGAAACAAAGGATATAGGCTCGAAATTTATTTGTGCCCACCCATCTTCATGATGTTCTTCATTCCTATGTTCAGCTAACCTTCCCAAGCGCTCACCTCTCAAAAAGGGTTTTGTGATGATTAAGGAACCAATTACTCTAACAGTTTAAGCACCAATCAAGTTGTTGTTCGGAGTCAGCCACCCCTATTGTCTTTTGTGTTTGTATCACACGACTTTGTTCTTGCTTAAGGATCTTTCTTGTGTAACCCTTTTGTCTTTAGCTTTTGCATTATTTTGCTTATCCCTAACTTTTGCCCGGACTGATTCTTGTGAATCTTTGATTGTGAAGTCCAGCGGGATGCCCTAATTTTTACCTAAGTCCCTTGTTTTCAAGTTCCGACTTAGCGGGCTTTCTCATTATTTTTTTAATTCTTTTTTTTTTTTGAACAAATCGTGTGACACTTTTTGTCTTGATTTCTTTGAAAGGATCGTGACTGTCTCACTTCTTGGTTGATGAGGGATAACCATTGTGGTTTCCGGTCTCTGGACCTCTTGCTTGGGATAACCATTGTGGTTTTTGGTCATTGGACCTCTTCATTTGGTAAAACGAAAGGTAACGGATCCTCAGATGTACACTCCTTTTTAAAATTTGAACGCTCGGTCAAACTAACTGACGCCTACCCTGCCCTTGGGTTAAGTGCAAAGGTTTTTTCATGCAAAAATAAACTTCTACTTCAAGGCTCAAATGGGTTGGCGAGGGTCTATCTCCCTTATATCTCCGGTGTTTAGGATTTGAAACAATGCCTGTACATCGTCAACAGGGTCTTTCTCAAAAGCGAACAATTAGAGATTCATGCATTTTCATTTCGTCATCCTCCCTGATAGAGTTTAAGCTCAACAGTTGGTATTGCAATGCACATACACAAAATCATGAGTGAATACGAATGGATTACTTCAAGAAAAACATGTGCATTTTATTATGGTTATCATTCAGAAACAAATAAGTTTCATGCATGCATACAAATGTTTAAACAAACAATATAAACTATAAATGGAAACGCAGTAAAGAAGCTGAACATTGCCGTCATTGAGGAGACTTGACTCCGTCTGGACTTATTGCTTATGAAGATGCCTTTGCAAATTGGGAGACCCATTTGATGAGGAGACTTCAATATGTGAGCAGACTTTCTGGCATGATGACCTTTGAGTCGATCAACTTCGGGACCTTGTCTTCACCTTTGCCTCTGAAAGACTTGCAACCTTCAATTAAAAGGTCGGGTGCCCCAAAATGGTAATCATACTTGGCATTGAAACCCCAAAGGAAGCTTTGTCGGAGATGATCCTGATGCAATTAGCTCAACCACTCCGAATTTGTGTAAATGAGGAAACTTGTTGCATGTACGTCATCAGAATATGATCAAACTTCTTCTCAATTTGTTTTGGCCTTTACCCGTATTCTCTGGCCCTAGGACTCTCTTGGGAAGCTGAGGTTGGATGCTGACAACGACATCTGGAGGGAAGAGGTTGATAAAGTTAATAGATAAGGTTGCTCGGAAAGATCTTGCACGATCTCCTGCCTACGTATCTCCATTAACCAATGGAGAATCAGAGCAGCGTAGTTCCCCTCACTAGGGATGAAAATAACTTCGTTCACAATTTCCATAACCAAGCTCATCTGAGTCTTTATCTGGTTGACTTCCTATTTCCGCAGTTTCTGGTTCTGAAATAAAGCTTATACCTTTGCCCTGAATTGCCCCAGCTGGGTCTTCATTCGGTTATCTCCGCCCAGAGTTGCTTCAAATATATACCTCGATGATTGTGATTCAAGTTGTCCATTGTGAAGGGAAATCAAGTCAGGAAAATAATTTGTCTCTGAACACCTGTCAAGAATGCAAGGATGTATGCAAATGCCATGTTCAATTATTTCTGAGGAATCTAGCTGCTTTGATTCAAGTTTTGGCACAGAAAATTCCAACAACATGATTCAGATATGTGATCCTCGGAAATAACTGAACATGTGTGCAGAAATGCTATGATGTCATGTATGCAACAGGCATGTGATCAATGGTATGATGTTGGTGTTGAGCAGTGAACCAACTGTCTGAATAGAACCATAATAGCAGCACCATCTCTGTACAGAATCCCATAACTGAGAACCCAATAACTGTAGAACTGGATCACATAATTGAACAGTCACTGATGGTGTTGAAGCTGAACAATAAGCCAAGTGTCTGTGGAGAGTCATAATAATAGTCACAATATCAAGGTCGCAATGGTAATCACAGTAACAATTTCTCTGAATAGAAATCCCGAATCTCAGAATCAGAGAACCATATAGCACCAGATAATATCATAAAACAACACTGGCAAAGCGGGTATGTTGAAGTTTAGGGTTCCTGCAAACCTGTAAACCCCTCCCAATCTCACGGGTGTGCTACTCGGGTCAACATCACGGACTCTCAAAGCCGAATAGCAATAATACGTTCACCATTTCCGAGAAATGGCTCATGACCAAATCAGGGAATCGGTTTGGCATTATGTACTACTCAGGGAGGTCTCAGTTGAGTCCGGAAAAACAAGCATCCCTCACAAGTCTCCAACTTCAAGCACTGAATCGAGAAACAATAGTACATTCATCCCGAAGGGTACAATACTATCGTCATACGAACAGTTTGCTTTAACTGAATTCCTATGAGAGAACCAGGCCATCCTATGCGAGTTCCCAATGGACCCTCGGATGCAAGTGGGTTTGCCAACAAATGTGGTCTGCCACTGTCATCACTGGAGAGGGGTGTTCCCATTAAGGTCCTCGAAGATCGGTCACCAGATGCACATAACTATCAAGATCGTACCCTGAAGTGAGGTAATCCCCACACAGGATAGTTCCAAGACGGTCGCAATCTGGGTGTGGAACACATCGCCACCCATCATGGTGAGATACCATAAGAGTACAATGTCTGTCCACGCTAATCCTATGGTGCACTCAAGCCGGGTATTTGGCTTATCTCACAGTAACTGCCAACCCACAAAAAAAATGAAAACCAGCACAGCCAGACAGTCCAGTATAATATGATGCATGGAAAATAAAATACTGAAAGCGGTAAATAAATGCGGTAAAGTAAAGCTGTAAATAAAAGCTGTAAATGAAAACAGTAAAGCTAAACTAAAGCACACAACAACAAGCATATAAACACCCAAAGAAACAAAACCAAATAGGCGCTAGGATTGACTCTACAAGGGAAACCGGAAGAATCAGGTTAGTCCCCAGCAGAGTCGCCAGCTGTCGCTCCCGGGATTTTCATCCTAGTACAAACGCGAAAGTGGCGCGGAAAGGTTAGAGTCGCCAGCCAGACATTTTTATCCCGAAAGAATGGGAAAGGTAATGTTGCACAAACCTAAGAAAGAAGGAAAGGAAAAGGTCCTGCAAACCAAAGATTTGAGTTCGGGAGTCGGTTACGACCTGGGAAGGTATTAGCACCCAGATCGTCCGCCGTACCCGACGGGATCCACGCTTGCTTGCTTGTTTCAAAGGGTGAGAAAAATATAATTGCTGCTGAATAAAACTGCTACTGGAACTGGAATGAGAAATGAGAAAGGAACTGGAAAAATAGAATGGAAAGAAAGGGGGAAATGTAGGGAAAATAAAGAATGTGCTCGAACGGGCCCTACCCCGCTGCCTACGTACCTCATCGGGATAATGAGGATCAGAGTTGACGTAGTTCGCCTAACTAAGGCGGGAACTATTTGTTTGTGTTTTTTATGCTGGAACTGCGTATGTCTATGCTCAGGTGTTGCAGGCTCGTCTGGTACAAGTGCGTTTACCGTCTTGCATGAAAGACAAGTCGTCGCGAGTTCGCATTGTGAGTGAATGAGATGAGAAAAGAAGTTCCCGCAGGATAGTCGCTTGTTATTTGTTTTTGTCTTTTAAGAGAAGTGTTTTGAATTTGTTTGTGAACGATCTTGTACTAAGACCTATCCATCGCGGGAAGATTCACACCTCGCCCCGAAACAGGACGCGTATAAACACTCCGCAACAAAGTCTCGTGTCGTATAAGAACGTTCGGTTTTTATTAAGTGTTTTATTGTTTTTCTTTATGAGATGAGAAAGAATGACTCAAATTGCAAAAAGGACAAACTAAGGGGACTAAGACACAACCCTAAGTTAGTTATTATGTACAAGAGAGGTCCTATGGTTAATGAGGTATTCTAATCCTAAGAAAGAAAAGGAAAAGAAGAACAAAGAGTTAGAAACTAACTTACTTCCTAAGGAAGTTAAGTTGTCTCTAAAGAAAGGGAAAGCCTAAAAGAAAAGCACAAAGTGCTAAGGCAAACACAATTAAAATGCATAAAAGATGGGAATGAAGTAATGCTTACCTCAATCTTCCCCCCTACAAAATAAAAGTTAGCATGACAATGCATATTGAAAGTAAAATCAAAGCATGAAAGCAATTAAGTACCATAAACGTCCTAGAATGGAACTAGGTTCAAAATAAGACTTAAGTCTAAAGGTGAAGGTACATAAAGGTTACATGACTTCTAAAGTCAGTAGCTACATGATATAGGTCCCTAAGTATGCTAGTATATCTCACAAGATCAAACTATGTCAAACTATGTACAAAAAGTTCACCTAAGTTCACCTAAATGCAAGTTAGGGTTTATGGATGAAGTATGAATGCGTATGGCTTACAAGCATGAATTAATACATGAAATGAACATAAAAGTCAGTAGTGAATACTTATGAATGAGGATGCATGAATATACATAAAGGTTACATGACTTCTAAAGTCAGTAGCTACATGATATAGGTCCCTAAGTATGCTAGGATATCTCACAAGATCAAACTATGTCAAACTATGTACAAAAAGTTCACCTAAGTTCACCTAAATGCAAGTTAGGGTTTATGGATGAAGTATGAATGCGTATGGCTTACAAGCATGAATTAATACATGAAATGAACATAAAAGTCAGTAGTGAATACTTATGAATGAGGATGCATGAATATACAATCATGGATGCAATGGATTAGGCATATGGAGCAATGAGAAGAAGATACGAACAAAAATCGCATAAGATCGCACATGATGAAAGTTAAAGAAGAATGGCAAGTGAATATGCATGAAATGATTATGGGTCAGTAGCATATAAGGTATGAGATGCAATTATAATGCATGAATAGGCATTAATGACTTCCACATAATTCAAGTTATTATTTAGAGGAGAAGAGAAACTAGTTTAGGTTAAAGTTAATTCACATAAGTATGCACTTTGAAACACCAAAACAAACCAAACGAGTATGGTTCAAAAAGTGACCTATAACTGGAATTAAGGACACAAAAATGACCTATAATAAACTCCTAAAATCTACCAAAAGGTTTCTCAATCAAAGGGCATGAATGCCTTTCTAACATTTAGGTTATGCGACACATAAACACATGAATCAACCTAGGATCTAGGTGACATGGAAAAATAGCAAAAAGGCTTAAAAAATTATGAAATTAAATACCTGGAATGATATAGTCATTATATTACATGGTCTAAAAGGATTCCAAAAAGTTATGCACCAAAGTGCCAAAACAATTCCTTGACTAGCAAGGTAACAAAGCATGGTTATCGAAAAACAACTCCACAAAGTGGATCAAAAAGAGCACTAAAAATTATGAAAAAAATTCCTAATGAGCATTAAAATGTTACAAATTACAATGATTAATCATACACAAAAAATAGGTTTCACACCTATGGGGAAAAATTGCTTTTTGTCCCTTATGCCAAAACATTCCTTTTTGGGACAGCTTGTGATCTAAAACCCAAATTAATTATTAAAACCACCCAAATCTGGAAACAAAAAATATGACAAATTAATTAAGAGGATAAGGATTACTCATGAATTTTTCCAGAATTTTATCTCACCTAAAACTATTTTTAATAATTGCGACGAAACGGGCAAAAAAGTGAATTTTAAGGGGAAGTGAAAGGAATCGATCCTAATGGATCGTAACCTAATCCCTAAGCTCCGAAATCGACACAAATCAACATATATCACAAATAAAACCAGTGCCTCAGGTGGGAGGGCTCAATATGCACCTTAAGCTATATGGTCCTAAGCCACATACAACTATAATGATGCTTAAAAACCGAAAAAACTCGAAATCACTTACTTGATCGAAGTGCCGATTCCTCACCAAAAGAAATCCGGAAAAAAACTTAAGCAAGGTCTTGTAGTCTCCTATGAGCAAAATAAATGCCCATCTTCCATAATCACTTCGTGAAGATCCGCCATAATTGAAATCGATTCAAATCGATCAAAAAACTCATAAACATTTTAATCCATAATTAGTACTAAACACTAATTAGAATTAATGTAAAAATTCTAATTAAAATTGCTAAGCCACTAAAATCTATGCTAATTACCAAAACATAATTATCAAGAAAATTAATATGCATTTTGTTTAACAAGAAATTACTAACAAATTAGCAAAAGATGATGAAAACTGTGGGAGGTGAATTAGAAAATCAAATGACATCAAATATATAAAAAACTGGCCCAAGGCCCAATTTTCTCTTGCAAAGGCGCAGGAGGGGGTATTGAAAGAAAATTGGAGGGGGTCAATAGTTAATTCAATGGGCTTAGAGCCCAATTCTGGCTCCTAAATTCGTGATGGGTGTGACTGGAGGATCCATGGAGTCTTGCTGAAGCCAAATCCAATTTATTCATGAAACCCTAAAATAAGTTAAGATGAGAAACACCTTAACACAACATCTCAATGTCACATTCTCAGATCTTCTTCCTCAAAATGGCTACCGCGGCGGCATTTCCTCCATCATCGTCGTCCGTGATTCCTCCATCTCCGATCATGCGTATTTCAGTTCTTCTTCATCCCGAGTTCTCCGCCGTCGAAGCTTCCTTCCAAACATAGATAACAAACGCCTCCACCGCACCGTGGCTTGTTGACGATGGTGGAGTGACACCGCCTACTCACGAAATCGAAAAAGAAGAGATCGATGTGCTATGGGAGATGACTGGAGAACTTGTGATGTTGCGTGATTATGATTTTGCACCGCTGAATTCGTCATCGTCCTCTTCGATCCGTCGTGGCTATCTCACATCACCAACGTGCCATCGGCAACAATCAATGGAAGTAAACCCAGGTCTCGTAGCTTCCGTCGAAATTGGCTTTCATAGCTTGAGACGGAATTGACGGTGGAGGGGAGAATAAAACTGATCTGAAACCCTTGAAGGTGCTCTAGGTATAGCTTGATTATGATTTCGACTTACTTTCTTCCGCGTGTGCTTTCGTTCCGAATCGGTCATCTTGCGATTTTCCTTGCTTTCCTTTCTGTTTTTTACGAATCTGTGTTGTTGTTATCGTTTCTGCGAAATGATGATGAAGATCTTGATGAAGGTTTGAAAATGTCGTTATATTGATTCGGTGTTCTTGCAAGTTTTGTTGATGATGGGAATTCTGCAGATTGAAGGTGGTTCAGTTGCCATGGACATTGATGAACACGGTGGTGATGGCCTCCTCATCTCCTCTGATTCGATATCACAGTTCGCACTCGGTACGGTTAATTCACAATCATTTCTTTTCTTGATCTGCATTTTTTCGTTCTGAATCTTTGGAGTTTGTTACAAGCTCATACTTCTGACTCGCGGTGATCTCCCTGATATTGCATTGCAGGTGTTGATGTTGGTGAATTCGGAAGAAGCCAGTTAATGAATACAGTTGAAGCTGAGTGATAAAGGTTTGTTCGATTCCAGATCGGTGACGAGGAATGAAGGCCCTTGTGATTGAGAGCGATTGACATTAAGAAAATGATTGATGAGAAGACCTTGAAGGTTATGCAGTGATGAAGAAAAGTGAAGAAGATTGAATATGGGTGTTGAAACTTTGAGAGATTATGGAAGGTTGAAGAAGAGTCTTGGAGATGGTGATGAGAGGGATGAAAATGAGGATGAAGATTGGTGAGAAATTCTTGATTGAAGGAGAAGAGAGATGTAGAAGGTGATGAAAATTTGTAGAGACTGGAGAGAGTTTTTGAGATTGATGATGATTTGAGAGAGATTGAGAGGATTGTTTTTCTGACCTTTTGGAGAGTTTTTCTAACTGTATTTTTGAGTTTTCTTTTCATATCCAACTAGTTTTTTTTTCCCGGATTTTTCAGGTGCTTATAACTGAATTCAGTTATTCTGTTGAATTCCATTTTTTTTCTTTGTACATGAATTTTTGCTATGAAGACTTTGAGATAGAAACCTTCTTTTCTGGTTCTGAATATTTTTTCTCCTAAGTTATGAATATTGCAACTTAATCCATGTTTTCCCTTGACTGTCATTCTGGAATTGGGGAAAAAAATGCAGTACTTGCATATGAATTCTTCTTGTAAATCAAAAGGAAACCTTCTTTAGTGGAAATTGGGAGTAAAGTCCCCCTTTTTTTTTATGCAAGTTCTGAGTTGAAAAATGGACGGACCAACCAAAGCTACAAAAAAAAAATGCCACAAGTTCAACTTGGATTAAGTGTTGAAAATAAAAACAATATATTTAGAATGGTTTTAAAACTGATGAATATGGATAATGATTTGGTTTAACACGATTCGCCAAGAGGAAATGAATGGTTTAAATTAAAAACAAAAGTGTTATGAATACGGGGATTAAACTGGTTTTCAGGCATGTATTGAAAAGCGATCTAAATGAATATGGACTCGAATTGAATTGATCTTGTGGAATGGATTCAGAAAGTGAATGAATTTAATGCACTCAAAACGAACATGTTTTAATGGATTTGTCTTTTGAATTCCGCACGACCAAACTCAACATGCACCATCCACGTACACCTTGAATTCTTAATGAATCCCAACCTTTAGACAACTAAATCAATTAACTTTAATCGCCACTAACAAACGGCAAGCAACTGGGAAGAATATGGTGCTTTGATCGTCGCACGAATCCAATCTCTCTTATACCCTAAACACCGTGATGCTTTTGACCTAAAACCCTTATTGGCTCTGCACACACCTGGATCCTTAATAACATACGCCTGACGTGATAATGGAGTTCCCTGAACGACGAGATCACTTATGAACAAACTCCGCATAGGAACTTTATTGATTATCACATGATTAGGGGAAATAAACCCTAACCCATGATCTGAATGACAAAGATGACCCGAGATGTTAAGGATCACAATTCATAGAGAAACCCAATTCCAACTTTTGAAACCCTAACACTTGAGATGTGCATTGACAGTAATGAGCTTGTAGTGAAGTGTGATACTCAAAGTAGCCTTGAGACGAAATCTGGCATAATAATCTTCAATCCCATAAACCAGCACATCACAAGAGAAACCTTAATCTTCCTTCCCTTGAGTATAAATGTCCTCTGAAATAGAGAATCCATATTATAAGAAAATGCTTCGATCCCATGCCTTAGGATCCCAATGCAAAATGCGTGATTATGAATGTTATGACCTAATGGGAAGATGCAGATGAAATGCGAAGCTACAAGCCAGTCAAGGTAAAAAAGAATGAGGGCAAATTTTGAGGTATTACACCTTCCTACAAAGCTACGACATATAAGTACAAACTGAATTTTATGCACTCAACCAAAATTTTCAAAGTGAATACTCCAGAAATACCTCAATATCATTTTGATTTCATACCTTTCTCTGAAATTTTGAGTTCTACTAAAGAAGACATGTTACTTGGTATGTTTAAATCTCTGTATAATAATAAAATAAAATTGATAATATTTACATTATTAGTTGAACATATATTAATTTACTTCTTTAAATGTGTATATATTTTAGATATTATTGGTCATGTTGTGGAAACAAATATTGTCAATGAAGTGGAGAAAAATGGAAAAAAAGTAAGGTTATGGATCTCACTATTGAAGATTTAGAGTAAGTTCGACACCTTTATTTTTTTATCGCGATGTCAATATATTGTTTTATTCTAAACTGATGTAAGTTGATACTTCTAAATTATTGATCGTACTTTTCAAGATATAATGCAAAATAAAAATATCCCATTTGGCGAAAAAGTAGTTGTTTTGGGTGGAGATTTTCGTCAGATCCTTCCTGTTATCCCCAAAGGAACAAGATATGAAGTTGTGCATTCAACTATAAGTTCTACTCATCTTTGGAGTTATTGTAAAGTGCTTACACTGACCACTAATATGAGACTTCTGACAGGATGTATAGATGCTGACATTGAAGAGAGAAAGAGTTTTTCAGAATGAATATTGGGAATCGGTGATGGTAGTATTGGAGATGCTAATGACGTAGATATCACAGTGCAAATACAACATGATCTGTTGATTCCTAACTTTGGTGATCCACTTTCAGCTATTGTGGAAAACACGTATCCAAATTTATTACACAACTTGAATGATTGAATGACCGGTCTTTTTTTCAAGAGAGAGCAATATTGGCTCCTAAAAATACCATTGTCGACGCCCTTAATGATTATAATATTGGATTTAATACCCGGTGAAGAAAAAACTTATTTGAGTTATGATTCTCCATATAATGTTAGGTCAGACGTTAGCATGCCAGATGATGTGCATACTCCTGAATTTCTAAATACCATTGTATCTCCTGGACTACCAAATCACAAATTGAGATTAAAAGTTAGAGTTCCAGTAATGTTGTTGAGAAATATTGATCAGTCGTTGGGATTGTGCAATGGCACCCGATTGATAATTACAAAAATGGGAAGATATGTCGTTGAAGGTAAGATTATATCAGGTGACAATGTTGGTCATAAGGTTTTTATTCCAAGGTTATCATTGACTTCAAACGATAAAAGAATCCCTTTCAAATTTCAACGTCGGCAGTTTTCATTGACTGTATCATTTAGTCAAGGTCAGTCACTTAAATATGTAGGAGTATATCTTCCCTAGTAAATTTTTTCTCATGGGCAATTATATGTTGCACTGTCAAGAGTTACTTCAAAGAAAAGTTTAAAGATACTGATAACCAACGACAAAGATGAAAATACAAATATAACTGAAAATATCGTTTATAAAGAAGTCTTTCATAATGTTCAGTAGTTAGTTGTTTACTTAATTCTCGATATGTATGTCAATTCATTTAATGATATTGAAAATTTTCTAATTTAAAAGATATTCGATATTTTTATTTATGTTTCAAAATTTATTTAATTTTATTTTTGATATAGAAACTTATTATTACGTGATAAAAGAACTAAAATTTATATATAATATACTAAAAAAATATATGCATCGCACGGGTCAGGGTCTATACAACCTAAGACTATTTTATATACAATCCTAATTGGGCTTGAGTTAACATTACTTGTATTATATTTAAATATTAAATCTAATCAAATCTAATATTATATTTCAACACATATACGTTAGGTTTATGATAAAATCCAATTAACAAGTTCTTTTATAGTAAAATTTGATAATCTAATCCCTCAGTTATTAAATATAATCGATATAATAATAGATCATTAATTTAAAAATAAAAAATAATATAAAAGAAAGACATATCTTTTAAAGAATTAAAAACATAAATAACTGTTTCGAAGCATATCCTTAATATGTAACAATAGAAGAACTTTCCTCGGAAAATCCCACTTAATCTACAATTAAAATAAGAAGTATTTTGTTCCTTTCTCTTATATCTGTATTTTGGTATAAGTAACGTAATTTGAGTTTACGTAACTAGACATATGTCCATATATAAATAATTATAATACTATACAATTGACTATTGTGTACTACAAGAGAGATTTCCCTCTCAATTTCATATTGACTCAAACGCTGAAAATCAATGAAATTTGAAATGGTGTATTAGTAGAATTTAGAACAAGTAAGTTGGATGCAATAGGAGGCCATTAGACACCCACAGATGCACACAAAACAAACGTTCCGGTCCACTCGTACTTTTGTCTCTGACTACAACACGTGATTTATGTATGTTACCTTGTATTTTGTAGCATAAATTAAGAAACGAAGAAATCATAATAACGTGATCTTTCCCTACCGTTGTGTGGTTAATATTTTACCTATTCAGTCATGTATGGTTGCGATCACACCATCATCGTATTCTTTGTCTTTTCTGTTATTTACAGTGTTACTTACATTAGTAGTAATATTATTTTCTTGCATATGTTATTCTAACGGTACTATTTCAGTAAATAAAGTACCGATGTTAATGATTATCCAACCTTGACCACCAATGTTCATTCAAGGTACCACTCATGCACCTCAAAACAAAAGTTTCAATTATCTTCTTAATGAATGGTCTAAAAGCATTGTTTGAAAATTTAAACCAAAGAAGTTAACTCCGTCTTAAGGTTTTTCTTTTGCCATTTTATATTAAACTATTATTAATGTATTTTAATTGTGTTACATATTTTTCTGCAACTGTTAATAAATACTCTCGTTTAAATATTCATTATTCTCTTTCATGAAAAAAAAGTTATAGAGCAAACTTATAAAACTTTATTTAGAGACAAAAATAATATTAATTATTTCAATTTTCAATACATACAATTTCCCATAAATAATTACTACTTTCTTCATCTCTTATATAATATTCTACTTACAATAAAACTCATAAATTTTAAAAATATTAAACATACAATTTAGTCCTTAAACTATCCTTTTTAATTAATTTAGTCCTAATATAATTAAAATTAGTTAAAATGTATTAAATTATTTTTCCGTCCAACTATTTAATCCTTTAGAAAGATCTTAAATTATTGTGTGTAAAAGTAATTTATAAATTTTTTAGTTAATTTTAATAGTTTAAAATTCAATTGATAAGAGAGTAATAATTTTAAAACTAAATTGAAAATTTATTTAAAAATAAATTTAAATTTGTTAAATAGTGTAAATTTTACATATTTATTTTTTATAATATTTGATATCATAAAAGAGAAAAAGTTACAGTTCTCTTTATTAAAAATAATTGATAGTTAATACAACTAACAATATATATAGTTGATAGTTTACTAATGATGTCTGATATGATTCACAATTGATAAATTAATTAAAATAATTGATATATTTTTATTTAATTATATATATATATATATATATATATATATATATATATATATATATATATATATATATATATATAGATATGTAAAATTAATTATAAAATCAATATATAAATAAGATATACATTTAAATTTTATTGACAACAGATGGTAGATTGAAATTATCAATAATTGAGAACGAAGTTCGAATCAACTGGTAGAGGGAAAAGAATAGAAGGTAATTAAAAAGGATGGAGAAAAATATAGAGAAAAATTGAAATAAAATATATATTTTTTTTATTGATTTGAGGTGTAAAATAAAAAATAAAAATAAATTTTTGGTTTAATCAAACATATTCTCTATTTACAATGATAAATAAAATTATTTTATTAAAAAGTTTATATTGTAGGATAAAATAAATGTTATGATTAGAAAAACAAATATTTTGGAATGTTTTATAGTAGTACACTTAGCACAGTTGATGATTTAATAATCAAATCATACGATGAAAAATACAATCTAATGGTTAAAAAGACAGTGCCGCCTTTTATCGATTTTTAGGATGTTTTGGCGGGTGAAAATAGAATTGGGAAAATGAGAAGGGTATAATAGTAATTTAAAAAGGAGAAAATTTAGGGTTTTGAGTTTGCATTTATAAAGATCTGGTGTTTATAGATCTGCTGCGGCTGGTGCGTGCGTGTGTGTCTCTAGAGACTATATCACTGTCTATTTACCATTCCTCTCTCTCTATCTCTCCCATTCTCTCTCTATAATTCTTTCCCTTTCTCTCTCTAAACACTCACTTCATCTTCATCATCATCACCATCATTTTCTCAATCTTGTATGCTCGATCTTCCATTCTGGTTCATCCAATTCTGTTTCCGTCACCGGAATCGTGTTTCTGTTTGATCAAATCGAATCAGAATGGTGGTTGATCATACCGGAAAGGTGAGCTTCGATTAGCTTCTCACACTTCAATCATTCATGATTTGAAACTTCAAATCACTGATCATGTTATTTCCATTTCATTTCAGGGATCAGAAGGTGAAGATTCAAACCCTAACGCCGTTTCATCGGAGAACAGTCCAAAGAAAACCTGTGCCGATTGCGGAACTTCCAAAACTCCTCTATGGAGAGGTGGACCTGCCGGACCAAAGGTACAGCTAATCTAACCTAATCTAATCTAATCAACTCATAATTTTTCGATTCGATGATTAATCACACTTTTTTGTTCTTGATCTGATCTAATTTGTGATTGATTTTACAGTCACTATGTAATGCTTGCGGGATCAGGAGCAGGAAGAAGAAGCGAGCGATTTTGGGGATAAGCAAAGGAAATCACGAAGACGGAACGAGAAAGGGGAAAAAGAGCAATGGAAGCGGAGGAAGCAAGGTTGGGGATAATTTGAGCATGAAACAGAGACTATTGAATTTAGGGAAAGAAGTGTTTATGCAGAGATCGCATTGGAAGAAACTCGGAGAAGAAGAAAAAGCTGCCGTGCTTTTGATGTCGCTATCTTATGGATCCGTTTATGCCTAAATTAAACCCTAAAAATCTTTGCCCTATCTTTTTCTTAATTTTAGAATTTAGTAGATTATTGTTTTAGGTTTAGGATCCAATCCAAATCCATATCCCAATCCAATCCATCAGTATGAGCCTAACCTTTTCATAAATGTAAATTTTTATTTTCAGCTACTGATTATTGTTGTTCTAGAATCAGAGAGTTATGAGTGTGTTGTAAGAAATGAATGAATTTAAGTTCAATTTTGGTTCTATGAGATTTTTCTGTTTTTTTACTTCATTTTGTTGGTTTCGTTTTCTTATCTTTATTCAGTTGATGTAAATCAGTCACACCTTATGTCGGCAGAATAGAAAGATTTTGTTTTACATGATAAAAATAGGTATAAAATGTAACAATAACATATTTGGATTCTGATTTTTCATATTTGGATTCTGATTTTTCATCTTTGGATTCAGTATCTATTCAATTCTTAAAATGGATCAAACACTTAATGAAGCACAAGGTTGTGTGACCATATCTAGTAAAACTTCGATTAGGTGAAACTTGCGCAAATTCAGTTTCTATGTCAAGTTTTATGCCAAGTTTTAAGGCTTGGTGTCGTTTCGTGATCATGTTTATTAAATGAATTGGACAATTGATTTTTTTCTTCCTATTTGTTATATGTGGATTCAATTTGAATCACTCAAATATAATTAGTATTTATTTCAAAAAAGTGGAGTTGGTGGCAAAAATTAAACAACTTTTGAAAGAGGAGGGAATGTGAAATTTATAGTTCCCGCTAGTTTGACTATTGAAAACATAGAAAAGCAATGTGAATCAAGAATTCTGATTCAGACTATCTGTCCTGCCTAGTCATATTTTTCTTTTGTCTATTCTCAACACTAATTAATCTTACTTGAAAAAAAAGTACTTATAATAGTACTTCTAATTATGAATAATTTGTTTATATACTATGTAACTCTTAATTTCAATTTGATCACCGATGTTTTATGTATAATCTTTTAAGTATGAGACAAAATTTTATGTCTATTTCTATATTGCTTCTAAAAATATATAATAATTTTTCAAGTACGAGATTAAATTTCATGTCTATTTCTATATTAGGTCTAAAAATATATGAAAAGGTGTGATCCTCGTGTTAACATAATTTTTAGTCAAATTCGTAATGAGGTAAATAGTCTTTCAATAATAGTTGTGAAAAATAATATCGGAATAACAAAATATATTTGCTTTATTGAACACCAAGAAATTCACAAGGGTAGAAAAAATGACAAACACACGAAACTCTATTAGGATTCACAAAAGGAAGAGAAAATAGTAAGAAGAATAGATAATTAGTTAAATCTGTTTTACTATTCCCTTTCTCAATAGGGTTCAGAGATTACAAGTGAATACCAACAATTAACCTCTCTCAACCTAATAAGAATTTGCCAAACTTTGTCACACCTTATAATGAGATACTAGTATGCTATTTATAATAAACCTAACATACTAAACTAATGGACTTTTTTTAACAATTACCCATTACAAGCTAACTTAGGGTACAAACTAACTTAAACAATTGGATCCATAACACAATGCCCAATTCGAGAACAACATGTGAGTGGACTACGACGACATGCTAAAACTAGAGTTCGATCAAATATCTCACAAATCTCCACCTTGGAACAAACTCTATAACATCAAGGAACAATTAGACATACATACTAGAATTGACTTCGATTACAATATATATAACTTCTGCACTAACATGTGAACCAACTCCGACTTCATGCTAAACCTCTTTCGTATAAGAGTTCGATCCAATATCCACAAATATCCACCTTGGACCAAACTCTTTACCAGCAAGAAAACAAAACTAACTTTCTTCATGCAATATTATCAACTGCATACAGTGGAAAAACTTGCAACTGGGCAATATCTTTTCAGCTGCCGTTAACGCAACATTCATGGTCGCTTCTCCCTTCAACGCTTCCAAACAACCCTATTCAATTAGTAGGGATTTCATCTTCAAGCGCCACAAACCAAAATCTTTAACTCTGGTGAACTTTTCAATCTCATACTTTGTTGAAGGCATCTTCTCCATGCTCACCGCACCACTTGTTGAGAAAAACGATACCGGAATAACAAAGTATATTTGGTTTCTTGAACAGCAAGAAACCCACAAGGTTAGAAAAAAAGACAAACACACGAAACCCTATTAGGGTTCACAAAAGAAAGAGAAAAGAGTAAGAAGAATAGAGAATTAATTAATCTTTTTTACCATTCACTTTCTCAATAGGGTTCAAAGATTACAAGTGAATACTAACAATTAATCTCTCTTAACCTAATAAGAAATTGTCACACTTTGCCACACCTTATAATGAGAGACTAGTATGCTATTTATAATAACCCTAACATATTAAACTAATGGACTAATATATACATAAATAGCATAAACCATAAATGACCAAAAATACCAGTTTGTATGATCATTTTTTCATCAATCTGACAGGCAAAATGAAATTTTTTCTGTCCTGCTACACTTTTACCAATTAAATACCAAAATACTATTGTTTTCGGTCAATATATCAAAATGCAATATTTTCAAACACAATGTTTTTTTGTATGCCTTTGCCGCCCTTTCAATGAGCGGTAGTGTATTATAAATTAGGGTGCCGCCCTTTCAATGAGCATGTAAGCGAATTAATTTTTGTTTATTTTTTATTTATTATGTAATTTAAATATATAAATTATTTAATAAATAATTTAAATTATTAATATTAATTAAAATAATTAATTAATTAAATAAATATTAAAATTATAAATATAAAATTGAAAAATTAAATAATAAAATTCTAAATATTAACAATAATTATAAAATTAAATAAGTAATAACTAAAAGGAATATTTATTTAATGATGGAATAAAAGTACATTAAAATCATGTCTATCCTCGATTTGGACCCGGTCGATGATGGTATTGATGAGTTCCAGAACCAGGAGGACGTCCTATTCGGGTAGTCCTTCTAACATTTTCTACAATAGATACAAATATTGGGTGTTAGGTGGTGTTTATTGTTGTGTGTATGATGACAAGGGGGTAAAATTTAGGCTTTGTTGGATGTTGTAGTGGGTTGAGTTAAATGGTGGGTATGGTTGATTATAGTGTTGGCTTGGGGTATCAGGTTATTGTGTAAGGTTAAAAGGTTGTTGAATGTTAGATGTAGGTTGATTGGTATTAAATGTTTGTTGTTGGGTGGTAAAAATGTGTGGTTGAGTGTTAAATTGTTGTTGTTGGTTAGCATTAAACGTGAGTTGAATACGAGGGTCAAATATGTATCTATTTACTAATAGATACAAATTGGTCACAAATCTATACCAATTCATGTATTCCCTACTAGGTTTACATTCGGTATCCATGACAACTCTTTGTAAGACGTTGCAATGACGATTTATCCATTCTTGACGTTCTTGTTTATTGTGTTCTTTCGAATCGCCGAACCTCCATTGTTCGTTAACTTTACTCTTGTGGTATTTTTCATGCACCTAGGTGGACCAGAAATTTCTTGGTGAATTTCAAATTGGAGCTTAACCCTATCCAGATGATGCATCTCAACAACAGTGGAACGAAATATAAATGTTGTTGCACTCCACATATGACTTTCAGTCGGGCCATCATCTTAAAGTCCAAGATATGACCTCCATAGAAACTATGATGTAGTTGAAAAGACAAATTAGAGATTGTAATTATAAATATATTATAATGTTAAAAATTAAAATTCTTAGAGATAATACATCATTCGTCTCGAAATGATCGAAGAATGTCCGATATCCAGGAGCACAATGATGTGGGTTGTTTTCGTAATTCATCTCATAGACGGACCACCTAAAAAATAAATAGAGTATAAAAAATAGAGTATGAAAATATTAAATAAAATACATAGTTAGTAAAAAATGTATACGTACTTTTTTGCATATGGAAAATAATATGGATTGTGGTTTATTGATGCCAGTCTAGGCATTCTAGACCAACCCCATACTTGAAGTAACACTCCATAACCAACAAAATTGTGAACGTTTTTTTTTCTTCAGCGCATCAACATAAATTACTGTATAAATGTGCTAGAGTAGCAACGCCCCAATTATAGCTACTTATTTGGGTTATATCTTCTAATAATGATAAATATTGAAGATGTATGGTAAAAAACATGCAAAAAGTAATAAAATATAGGATTAATAGTTATTTACCCCCTGCAATATAGGCGTGTTTTGATTTACACCACAGTAAAAAATATGTTTTGGATTACCCCCCTGAAATTTTAAAATTCTAAGCCTTTTACCCCCTAGGTGGAAAAATTATCCCCCATATAATTTTTTATTTATTTATCCCTCTGGTTTTTACACGCTTAGGGGGGTGCCCAAAAATTTCAGGGGGGTAATCTAAAAATTATTTTTTAAAGGGGGTAAATCAAAATTCACCTATATTGCAGGGGGATAAATGACTATTAACCCTAAAATATATATTCTCGTTTTCATTATTTTCAGTTTCTCGGGGGAGTCGTTGTCTAAATGTAAAGCAAATTAATGTTCCTTTAGAAATGTTATTTTCAAAGATTGTCCTCTTCTTTCGGTAGGAGCCGAGATCATACATAATAGTTCCTCAACCAAGTTGTACGTCATAGTTGTGCAACCAACCACTGCTGAGTCGTTCACACGCAAACCCAACAACATGTGGATATCCTCCAAAGTGACTGTGCTTTCACCGGTTGGAAAATGGAATGTGTGGCTTTCTGGTCTCCATCTCTCTCACAAGGAGAGAATAAATTTGCGACCAACTCCATATGAATCAATGTTGATTACGTGACCGAAACCCGATTGAATCAAATAAGGACAAATATTTCGCAATATTCGTAGGTGTTCCTCAATGTTTTTCTCCTATTGTTAACAAACATTTTTTAAAGAGTGATATAGTTGAGTGTAATAGATATGTGTTGGTAGATATGAATTTGTAATGGATATATGTTGGTATTTATAGAATTTGTAATAGATATATGTGATAAATATGTTGGTATAAGTGGTTGAAAGTTGGTGTAATGTGTGTAAATGCATGAAGTTTATGTGCCCATGTGCATGCATGGTTGAAAAAAAATAATTTGTTGACAACCGCCCATTCATTGTGTGGAAGAGTTGTTTCTTATCTGACCACCACACATTCAATGTGCGGCTATATGCTTTTCTATGTCAGCTGTCGTTGACTGAATGAGCGACAACCTTTAATATTTTGGATGCATACAACATGCCTGTGTCCTGAATGGGCGATAGCCTTTAATATGTCTGATTACCGTACATTCAATGCGCGGCTATCTGTATGTATTAAATTTGACCATTTGACCATACGAATTTGCATGCATAATGACAAAAATCCTATCCTTTAAAACTAACACTAAGTCTTGCAATTTTTACACCAACTCAATACAACTTTCATACTTGTCAAACCATTCAAATGTCTCAAATTCCAAAATATATTGTTAGTGCACATTACAACGATAGTGTTATTACATCTGATGTGGCTAGTTTTAGCTTAAAAAATACTGAATTATGTTGTTTCAGTATTAATAGAAGGCCATCATTCAAACATTTGAAGGAAAGATTGAAGATGAATCTTCAAGCATGATCTATTTCTCAAATTACTTACAGAAATGCTGTCCATTTTGGTAACAATATTTTAAATTTGTTCCATTGAAAGTTCGTGACGACGGAGATGTTGAATCCATGTTCTCGAATCATGAATGTCCGGGGTTTCCGTTTATTGAGCTATATATAAGATTTGAACAATGTCAACAAACCCATATATCACAGGTGTTAGTTCTGCTGTTGTGGGTGTTGACATTAATTTTGGTAAAACTAATTTGATAGCAACATGATGGACAAAATATTCTAACATGCTGAAGAACAAGTTCTATAGCAGGTTTAGCAAGTTGTCAGATAAGAAGTCATGACATGGTTGTTCAGACATCAATACATATGTGGTTATAATACTTGGCAAATGCTGAGTCAAATGCTGAAACATCTTCAACTGTCATGACAATATTGTTGTTTTGTGATATCAGAGCAGATGTTAATACATCTGTCTGTCAATTTTGGGCAACTTTGCAGAAAATTGTGATTTGATTCTGGAGGTTTTTTTAGCAGGTGTTTGTTTCTGTGATTAGTCTGATTGGTGGTGAAAATCAAGGAGGAATTTTATGATTAACAGAAGTTGTTCTGTTTCATATATTTGAAGATATTTTCATATCTTTTAGGTTGTTATTTTTGGAAAGATATGATGTTTCTATTTCTGTACAATTTGTTCAAAAGAGATTTGAAGATCAATAAGTTTTTAATGAAGATCAATTCTGACTGCTTTCATTGCTCATATTCAGATCGTTCTCTACTTAAACGTGGTGCAACCCTAATTGAAAGTTACAGAATCAGAGATTGAAAAAGCTGCACATTATGAGTTAGGGCTTTGTTTTATGTTGTTGATTGTGAGCCATTATAACATCACCTAGATGTTTGAATTGAACTGTTTGTATTGAGTTGTAATTCTGTCCACTCTAAGCTTTTAAGCATTAATGTTTGTTCTTGATTGGAGCTTTTAAGAAAGATCAAGTTATTTATCTTGGAAGAGTGTTCTTCTATTTTCTTAGTTAGGTTTTGGTTGATTATCACAGTGTGTGATTGAGGGGGGGGTGAGAGGGGGTTCTCTTATATAAGGGTTCTTAGATAGAAATTGCATTGGGTAGTGATTAAGTGAATAGTGTAAACTGGGATTGTTTAACTCTAAATTGATACTACTGATATTGGATTTCCTTCCTGGCTTGGTAGCCCCTAGGGTAGGTGAGTTTGCACCGAACTGGGTTAACAATCTCTTGTGTCTTTGCAGTTTTACTTTACACTTTATTTACCTTGTCAATGTTCATATATAAACGTCGTGACATCTTATTCGACATCTCATATATGATACCAAAATTTCAACAGGTTATCAATGCATACGAAGAAGATACACTAGCCATAATACCACATGAAGATGTTGAAGAAGAGAACATTGAAGAAGAGACCGAAGTAATGGTTGATGAATTATACACTACTTTATTCGAGGAATGAAATAATGTTCAAGATGGCAATGCTGATGAACAACACATTCCAGTTGGAAATGTTTTCTGTCCACTTGCCCATATGACAAACTTGCCCTCAGATGCAGACCAATCATCCTTTGAATGGCCGCACATCCCTCGTCTTCCGGTGGAAGGTGACATAATTTTGGGTAATCAGTTAAAAAATAAATCTGACTATGTGCTTGCAATAAAGCAATATCACATGAAAAAATGGTGTGGATTATAGGGTGAATGAATCTGATAAAAAGAGATATATCATTTTTTGTAAACAAGATACATGCAAGTTTCATCTTGTGGCATCATATAGAAAAAGAAGTGAATTGTGGGATATAGGTATTATGAATCCCCCACACAGTTGTTCAACAACCATGTTTAACCAGGATCATCGAAAACTAAGCGCGCAGTTAATGTCAAAACTTTTAATGTCTTTTGTAGACAAGGATCCTTCATTCAAGATGAGCATTTGCATTAACAATATTGTTCATGAATACAAGTTCACTCTTATCGTACCTCAGAAAATACGATCCTCGCGATAAAAGACCGCCCGCTGGGCTGACATTAGAGTCACCACCTAATTCTCATTTATTACAAAAGGAGAAAGGGAAGATATAGATAAAACCTATCTAAAAGGAGGATAAAGACAAAGGTCATCACAACCATTGCCTGGATTCAGAAGTCGGTTATGCAAGGGGAAGGCATTAACACCCCTCACATCCACCGTACTTGATGGGAACCATCTAAGTTGTCACGCGCGAATGAATGTCTATGCCTAATGAGTTACTTGCTAAGGGAAAAAAGTTTAATTATAAGTTAGATCGATCCTAGGTGCTCGGTAAGGATTGAGATCATTGTGCCTACGTACTCCCTCGTGCAATGAGAAAGTCAGAGCCTCATAGTTCGGTCTACTACGGTTGGTTGGTTGTTGATTTTATTACCTTTCTTTCAAAAAAGGATTTAGGATTCGCATTGCACTAAAGACTATGGGTAAAGGTGATTATCTCGATCAATCCGTCCAAACGTCGGACGTCGATATAATCGGAGTGAGTAACATAATGTCCATTATCCTTCTTCTACCGCTTAAGGCTCGTGGCGTACAATTCTTCTCGTTTTATTAAAATGGTTTTATTACCTATGACCGCTTGACGTTGGATCAAGGGTTTGGGTCTAAAATATACGTTTTGTTTTTTTTAGGTTTGATGGTGATGCGCGAGGCACTTGACTTACGAGTGAATACAAATGGAGGTTTATTTGTTTAGTTTGTTAGTGAGGCACAATGCGCTCGGCCTGCAAGGTTAGGTGGATCCAATTCCTAGTCCTTAGGGGTTCTCCTAGCGAAATGATACCATAACCGAAAAATAAAGTGCAAATGTGCGAGTGCAACCACTTGGCGTTGGACCAAGGGTTCACGAACTAAGGCGAGATCAAAACGCGGAAAATAAAAGACATACATGAAATGGGGAGTGGGATACAAAATAAATTACACGGGATTGCATGAAATAAAATGGTTCATTGTATTGGCCCAAGAGGAAGCGTGTGTGAAGTGTCCTAAGCTATACGAAGCCGTTGGAGCTTGAAATTAAATCGAAAACATCTAGGTCTTTAACTATCTTAGAGCCAATTCAATGTTAGAATCGTTCTATGAGAAGTCGAGCGTTATTTTATGCATCCATGTGGATTTCAAAAATTAAATTGAATTTTAATTTCGATTTCACAATGCAAAAGGCAATCGATTAATGGTTTCGTCTTAACCAAGATATGCGATAATCTCGATTTTTAGACTTTCATCGACCAAATGCTAAAAATAAAATAAAAATACAATAACATAATAAATTTCCTAAAGGGAAATAAAATGGTCTCATCATTTAATCGAGATTTCAAGTCGACTTGCGACGGATCTCAAGATCTAGATGTTCATCGACCATAAAATGAAATAAAGCGATAAATAAAAAAAACTAAACTAAGTTGGCCTCATATTGATCAAACTTGACCGATTTAATGAAATCAAATATATTTGACCTTTTATGATATCATCGACCCGAAAATAAAAAATAATACCCAAAAGGAATAAATAAAATGGTCTCATATTAGTCTAGATTTTATTGATTTGTAAAAATCAACAAATCGTGACTTTTTAATATATCATAGACCAAAAATGTAAATAAAAGTAAGATGAAAAAAATAAAAAAGGAAATATAATGAGTTAAAAATCTAACAAGAATATGAAGGCAGAAAATATTATGACCTCAAAATATAATTCAAAAAGTTAGCAAAGAAATGAAAGGGGTGTAGAGTTGCCAGCGTTGTGATGTGCAGATATCATGGAGGTCATGGGCTGAGCCCAACAAGCATCAAAACCTTAAACAACAATAATAAACCTAGGAAAATTGAACCTTTACCCCTATAAACGTCCCTCTACCCCTATGCATAAATTTTATGGACAAAATTGCCCTCATATAAATAGTATGTAATTAAAAAAATTTAACTTTTTTACCTCATTTTTGCCATACACGTTTTTGACCAAATTTTCCTTTCTCGTTAATTTATCTTCCCGATAACACACACATCTTAAATCCGGATCATCAAATTACACACCGGAAAACACAAGTAAGTTAAATCCGGTTTGGATTTTTTTTATTACACACCGGAAGTAGGTTGAGTGCTACTTCTGGTTCAGCAAGAATTAACCCGGATGTAGAACTTTAGCTATATCCGGTTAAAGGGATTTGGAAAATACACACCGGATGTAGCCTCATTGCTACATCCGATTGTGGTTCGTTATTTTTTTATATTTTTTTTTGTATTTTTTTGTTTTTGTATTTTTGTTTAATTTTTTATTTGTATAATTTTTTGTGCTTTTTTTTCCCCAGTGTCTCGAATCAGGGGGCGCGACAAACATGTTCATCGACGATTTCCCGATGGAAGGACAATTCCGACTCGTATGTATCAGCAGGAACTTGAGGCACTTTAGACTGCTAATCCTGTTGCGCCTCATGTTCCACCGCATCCACCATTCCCTAGAGGACCGTCTGATACCTCACTTTTGGTGAGGTATCAGAATCACGTCGCTCGGAACCTATGGGAGGGCGGGGTAAGGCAACATATAACCTTTCAATGGTGAATAAATATAATTTTAATTTTTAGTGGATAATAACATATAATATGTATCGTTTTTAGGAGAGACGACCCAAGAAGGAGCCGAAGGTTGCTGCACATGGAAGAAAACTTATAGGATGGGTTCCACATATGCTCCCAACTCAGATAGATGAATGGATATCTCAGTCTGGTATATCCTTTCTTCAGAGGACCAACTTGTCTAGGATCGATGCTAACCTCCTATCTGCATTTGCTAAGAGATGACATCCTGAGATGTCGTCGTTTCATATGCCGTTTGGCGAGATGATCATCACGCTGGACGATGTATTCTGCCTCCTTCACATACCTATTAGAGGCGAGTTATGTATCCCCGCAGAAGGGATTACTGACACATAGGCTATTAATCTGTTCATTCGTCTGATGAGTATTTCGTTGGCGGATGCAACCAAGGAGGTTCGTGCTTCTAGAGGTCCATATTATAGGCTTGAGTGGTTGATGAATCAGTTTGTACGTCTGCAAGCTGAGGGGAGATTTGATTGTGGGACCAGGGTGTATATGTTGTTGATACTTGGCTGCACTATTCTTACAGATAATACCTTTACTCTTGTTGAGGCAAAGTATTTACTATTGTTTGAGGACCTAGACCGATGTGGTAGATACTGTTGGGGAGCTGCTGCACTTGTCACACTTTATAGATACCTTGGAGATGCTTCATTTTGTTCGTGCAAGCAGCTGAGTGGATATGCCACTCTTCTACATGTAAAAATATTTTATTTTAAGTTACTTTATAATTGTATTATGTAATTTATAATACTTTTAACTGATAATTGTCATATTTTGATGACAGTGTTGGATTCACGAGTATTTCCCAACTATTAGGAAAAAAGGATTCTCAAAGGATTCTGGTGTTGGTAGTCCACTTCCGAGGGCGATGAAGTGGTGCTACAAGCAATCGACGATGAAGGTTGACGACATCAGAGCTCAGTTAGATGGATTGACACCCAGTGATGTCATCCGGTGCCCATTTGAGGATCATAGGCAACACAAACCCTTTGATGATATTGGTTTGTACAAGGGTGGTCTGCGGTGGTACGATACATCTGTCCTTTATTTACCTGACAAATGCTTACGATAATTTGGATACCAGCAGTACGTACCATCATATCCACCTGACATTGATTCACTGTACATAGTCATTGATTGGGTCAGTTACCACCAGAGTGTTAGGCAGGTGATTCGGCATGCGCGTTTTGCAGATGTTCCATATGATACAGTGGCAGAGTACCTGTCTTGGTACTACACAGTATCTCATCCTCGTTTGACTCCACCACCTATGAGGTTATGGCATATTTCACATGAGCTTAGTTGCTATCTGCAGCGTCACCAGGCTGAGGAGGATGACAATGAGTTTGTTGAGATCTTTTGAGCACTACGTCTATCACAGGGTGGACCGGTACCTCAGGGTGGACTGGAACCTCAGGATGATGCATGATCTTTTGTTGTAGCTATTTTTTGTTGTAGTAATCTTTTGTTTTATATATTCAGACAACTTGTATGGTTCATAATTATTCAGATGAAATGAAACTTATATTATTTATAAAGTTCTGTATTGACCAAACTTATATTATTTATAATTGTTCAGATGCATAAAAAATTACATGTAAAGAATCATGCTTTAGAAATATAAAAAAAATGAAAATAAATCATAATATAATATGGTTTGGGAGAATAGGGGTAAGCTTGTGTCAATGTTGTAACCGTCCAGAGAATCCTGTTATCCAAGATGTTGTATCTGATGTGCGATTATTCCTCAAATCCACTGTGACTGGTGGTAAGGGAAATCCTTCGTTCATGTTATCCATTTATCATATGGTCTGTGAACCTAATGATGATATCAACAAGGATTATCTTACTTTTACTAAGCGATCACCAAATAACTTCGCATAAAGACTATTTCTAGGTCCTCTGATTTCATTATCCAAATCACGACGAATCATTGACCAACCATCTTCACCATACCCATGCATTGATGTAATGGCTATAAACCCACAATTTCCATATTCCTTAACATCAACAATGTCGTCAATAAAAGGTCTCATATGTGTAGGAAATTGTGCAATGTACATGTGAGATGGTTTTTTCTTTGACGTCTGTGATAATTGTGAACATGGCCTCTTCGAAGAATTATGAGAATTGTTGTGTGCTTGTTCAACATACTCATGATACAAAGGATCACAATAAACATCATACCCAACAAGTTTTTCCCTTTTCTCTTCACTCATCCTTTGGTCTTTATCTTCTCAGGTGGTGGTACCGTCTTTGTTGTAGTGGGGTAAGCTATTTCACACACCCTACTTTTTAATGCTCTCTTACCTGCAACATCCAATGAATGAAACCGTTTCCACAATGCCTCAATTGCATTTGTCATATCCAACTCTGCTCCTTCCTCTGTGTCCACCTCTTGTTCACCTTCCATACTTAGTTTTATCCAATGGATATGAATAACATCTATTGGTATTGGTTCACCTCTCAATGTGTAGTTTCCTAACTCACAGGCACAAGGTAAACCATAAACTGTTCTACGAAAGCACATGCACATCTGGGTGTTTGTACCCACCATGTCAACCTTGTGCCACTCTTCACCAATGTGATGCAAAACAACTCTAGATACTGAATTAACCAAATTCACATAAAATGGATCTCTATGGACACGCTCAACCTCGTAAAAACTTTTCTGAAATGAAGCTCTAATATTGCCCACTTGAATCTTGATGTTGCCATTCATAGCCTCCCAACATTTGACCAAATCACCTAAGCTGTTCTCCAACATCTGCTTCAGCTTCCAATGCACATATTCAACTCTAAAAAGAAAAAAAAATTCCAATAACATTACTATTACTATAAAATAAGTATGTCTAAACCCATAAAAAACAAAAACATTACCTGTTAGTCGTGACATTGCCTAAATGCATTACTTTATTGATCCAAGCTTCAACAAATCTATGTCCATGAGGTGTCAACCACGTGTCTTTTACATAATCAATAAAAGGTCCGTAATCCAAACAAGCATTCTCAAATAATTTCAATATTTGATGATACTCAACCTCATCACTAGCCAGAATAAGTTCGTAGAAAAGCCTTTCTATCGGTTCTCGAATATTGTCCACAACATACTCACTGCACTTCGCTTTCACATTCTTGGTTATGTGAAATCGAAAAAGCATATTAACTGTCGTTGGAAATACAGTTTCAATTGCTTTCATCAAAGCAAGATCTCTATCAGTTAAAATTACTTGGGGCCATAACCCTTGTTTAGTGAATAACTGTTTCAGTTTATCTAGTACCCAACACAAAGTCTATATTTGCTCAGTTTCCATATAGGCAAATGCAACATCAAATGTTAATTCGGTTGATCTGACACATCTATTTCAAACAAAGGTTGCCTATACTTATTAGTTTTATAGGTACTATACATAATCAACAATTTCACAGAGTCTGGATGAGCCCAGAAGATGTCTTTCACAACTTCAGATTCATCTTTTTTCCTACTATAATAAACATAATTTAATTCATCAATCAACTTAAGCAAATGTTGTATTTTTGTTCTACTTCCCCTGATTTTTTCTTGAATCTTACTCTTATGTTTATATATTTGAGTGATTCGAGTCACATTGTTTGGATATCACTCTTGCAAAGACAACAATATATGTCTTGGAGGAACACATCGTTTTGACAAATCTAAAATATGTTGTTGGTCATCTTTAGTGAGCCGACTAACAAACGCATGACCTTCAAATCTATCAAGTAAACCATGGTTGTGAGCTCCATATTTTACATCGATTTTCCAACCGGAACCATCCTTTGAATGTGTTGATCTAACTTTGAAAGGACACTCACATCTTTTAGAAACACTTTGTGTTTCACTTTCTCTTTCTTTGTCCTTTCCACCTCTATCACAACCAAATATAACTTTGTCACTTCTTCCTCTCTTGTCGGTATATATATATATATATATATATATATATATATATATATATATATATATATATATATATATATATATATATATATATATATATATATATATATATATATATATGAACCGAAAAACATAGTCAAGCTACATTCGGTTAAGAAAATCCTCAACCGGATAACACAAGCGCGTTACTTAATGTGAATGATTTTTCTAAATCGGATAACGTATACTAGCTACTTCCAGTTTTGAAAATTTTAAACCGGAAAACCTACCAATGATACTTCCGGTTCGTCTCGTCTAATGTAAAAAGTAATATTTTTGTAATCTGACTTTGCGGTAAAAATTAAAAATAATTAAATAAATATTAAAAGGACAAAATTGAAATATTTAAAATTATGTAAGGGCATAAGGTTGAATTTTCTAAACCTAGGCTTCTTAATATCCATTTTTACGGCTTTCACAAAGTATACTCTAAAAAGCACAATCAGTTAAAAATTAAGGCTCAGAAACAGAATGTTCAAACCTCAATCTTCTCTTCCTTTTTATAAACAAAGCCGAAAAAATAAAAAAAAAATAAAAAAAATGAGACCGATGAGTATTAGTATCAAAGAAACACAATGTAATATTCTCTTCCATGGAAAAGAACGACGACGTCACTGTACCTCTCTCAGACCTCTCCGGTGTTTCGGTTTCAAGGCTTGTGCGTTCGTTTTTCGAATTCTCGTTTCTTTCCGCTCTCTGCTCGTTCGGTTCTATCGCGTTTTGGGTCGTTCTCTCTCAACTAGTTTTTGCGATTCGTATTTCGTTTTTTATGAATTTGACTTTGGGATAGCAAAGGCTTGCTGCATAATGAAAGGGTGGGCCATGGTAAAAATATGAAGTGGGATGAATTGCAATGTTGAATTGTATGAGTGGCTCGAATGCCTTGAGGAAGAGTGCTGTCACGTGTTCTATGAAAGGCATGAAAAAAAGTTTAATGATGTGGGGTAAAATTATAGAAAAGGAATTTTTATTTTTTTTTATATATGGGCTTAATAATGGTAATGGTTTTTTAGTGAATTTTTGTTCTAAGTTTTTGGATAGTGAAAGTGCAAATGAGCTTAGCAAAGCAATGGGTTATTTGAAAATTATTTGTACCTTGGTATGGATCTTGGATGAAGTTTGTAATTAAAGAACATAAAAGACTTAATAGAGAAATGGATTTTCTCTAGAAAAAAAAAATTTAAATTAAGTAAAGGTGATAAAATAAAATAAAATCGATAATGAATTTATGGGTGGAAAATTAAAATGGAGTTAAAAATGTGATATGGAATATAAAGAAATAGAGGGATAATTATTTATAAAAATGGATTTAGGAAAAAAGAAAATAACAAAAGTAGTATAGATTTAATCAGATGAAGGAAATGATTAGGAAACTGGTTTAAAATGAAATTGATTATGCATTTGTGTGAGGGAAACAATGGACCATGGTGAGGAGAATCCTATAAATCGTTATAAGGTCAACCTAATAGATGAGTGGTGTGATTGCAGAAAGTTTCAGGCTTTCTGTGTTCCTTGTTCACATGTTATCACTGCATGTTCAAGTGCGTGCCACGACGCCTACACACTTTTGTCCAACGTTTACAGGGTTTCAAATCTATTTGAAGTATACAACACAAGCTTCCCGATGCTCCCATACGATGAATATTGGCCCGTTTATGAGGGAGATCAAATTTTTCATAATCTAAAAATGCGAAGGAACAAAAAAGGTCGTTCGGTCAATACACGTATTAGAACAAAAATGAATACTGTTGACAAGCTCAAGAGAAAATATTCCAAATGTCGTCAAACTGGTCACAATCGAACTCGGTGTCCAAATGTTGGAACTAGTAATAGTTAGTGTTTTATGTTGTTATCATGTATCATTTTTATATTGAAATCAAGTGTCTCAATTTTATTAATCATTGAAATTCAAATAAATATAACAACAGAACAAATAATTAACAACACAAATACATTTAATCTTAAATCAACAACATAACACTTACAATTGACATCAAAATAAATTATTAAACTTAAACACAACAACACAACATTTCTAATTTATTACAACATGCACTTTGATTTCACTGATTCGAAACATCATTTCCCCCTCTTCATCTATTTAAGGCCTCATTCTTCATTTATTCTCATGTATTATTCATCTACATTCATGGTAATCACTTGTATATCTATGAATAGCTAATTTATCTTTGATTAGGATTTGTTAATTAGATGAAACTGGTTGGATCTATAGACTATGCATTGATTTGATATTCTAGTTTTTATTCGATTATCTTTGATCTTAATGCTATTTGTGTTGACAAGCATAATGAATCGAAATTAGGTTCTAATTTCCCGCATGATGGTTGAGAAATAAAGTACTTCGAGCATAATTCAAAGTGAAATGAATAACATAAGA